>OY821518.1:192684816-193032316 GCA_963682025.1 Cordilura impudica | reverse complement strand
AATAATAATAATAATAATAATAATAATAATAATAATAATAATAATAATAATAATAATAATAATAATAATAATAATAATAATAATAATAATAATAATAAATAATAATAATAATAATAATAATAATAATAATAATAATAATAATAATAATAATAATAATAATAATAATAATAATAATAATAATAATAATAATAATAATAATAATAATAATAATAATAATAATAATAATAATAATAATAATAATATAATAATAATAATAATAATAATAATAATAATAATAATAATAATAATAATAATAATAATAATAATAATAATAATAATAATAATAATAATAATAATAATAATAATAATAATAATAATAATAATAATAATAATAATAATAATAATAATAATAATAATAATAATAATAATAATAATAATAATAATAATAATAATAATAATAATAATAATAATAATAATAATAATAATAATAATAATAATAATAATAATAATAATAATAATAAATAATAATAATAATAATAATAATAATAATAATAATAATAATAATAATAATAATAATAATAATAATAATAATAATAATAATAATAATAATAATAATAATAATAATAATAATAATAATAATAATAATAATAATAATAATAATAATAATAATAATAATAATAATAATAATAATAATAATAATAATAATAATAATAATAATAATAATAATAATAATAATAATAATAATAATAATAATAATAATAATAATAATAATAATAATAATAATAATAATAATAATAATAATAATAATAATAATAATAATAATAATAATAATAATAATAATAATATAATAATAATAATAATAATAATAATAATAATAATAATAATAATAATAATAATAATAATAATAATAATAATAATAATAATAATAATAATAATAATAATAAATAATAATAATAATAAATAATAATAATAATAATAATAATAATAATAATAATAATAATAATAATAATAATAATAATAATAAAATAATAATAATAATAATAATATAATAATAATAATAATAATAATAATAATAATAATAATAATAATAATAATAATAATAATAATAATAATAATAATAATAATAATAATAATAATAATAATAATAATAATAATAATAATAATAATAATAATAATAATAATAATAATAATAATAATAATAATAATAATAATAATAATAATAATAATAATAATAATAATAATAATAATAATAATAATAATAATAATAATAATATAATAATAATAATAATAATAATAATAATAATAATAATAATAATAATAATAATAATAATAATAATAATAATAATAATAATAATAATAATAATAATAATAATAATAATAATAATAATAATAATAATAATAATAATAATAATAATAATAATAATAATAATAATAATAATAATAATAATAATAATAATAATAATAATAATAATAATAATAATAATAATAATAATAATAATAATAATAATAATAATAATAATAATAATAATAATAATAATAATAATAATAATAATAATAATAATAATAATAATAATAATAATAATAATAATAATAATAATAATAATAATAATAATAATAATAATAATAATAATAATAATAATAATAATAATAATAATAATAATAATAATAATAATATAATAATAATAATAATAATAATAATATAATAATAATAATAATAATAATAATAATAATAATAATAATAATAATAATAATAATAATAATAATAATAATAATAATAATAATAATAATAATAATAATAATAATAATATAATAATAATAATAATAATAATAATAATAATAATAATAATAATAATAATAATAATAATAATAATAATAATAATAATAATAATAATAATAATAATAATAATAATAATAATAATAATAATAATAATAATAATAATAATAATAATAATAATAATAATAATAATAATAATAATAATAATAATAATAATAATAATAATAATAATAATAATAATAATAATAATAATAATAATAATAATAATAATAATAATAATAATAATATAATAATAATAATAATAATAATAATAATAATAATAATAATAATAATAATAATAATAATAATAATAATAATAATAATAATAATAATAATAATAATAATAATAATAATAATAATAATAATAATAATAATAATAATAATAATAATAATAATAATAATAATAATAATAATAATAATAATAATAATAATAATAATAATAATAATAATAATAATAATAATAATAATAATAATAATAATAATAATAATATAATAATAATAATAATAATAATAATAATAATAATAATAATAATAATAATAATAATAATAATAATAAATAATAATAATAATAATAATAATAATAATAATAATAATAATAATAATAATAATAATAATAATAATAATAATAATAATAATAATAATAATAATAATAATAATAATAATAATAAAATAATAATAATAATAATAATAATAATAATAATAATAATAATAATAATAATAATAATAATAATAATAATAATAATAATAATAATAATAATAATAATAATAATAATAATAATAATAATAATAATAATAATAATAATAATAATAATAATAATAATAATAATAATAATAATAATAATAATAATAATAATAATAATAATAATAATAATAATAATAATAATAATAATAATAATAATAATAATAATAATAATAATAATAATAATAATAATAAATAATAATAATAATAATAATAATAATAATAATAATAATAATAATAATAATAATAATAATAATAATAATAATAATAATAATAATAATAATAATAATAATAATAATAATAATAATAATAATAATAATAATAATAATAATAATAATAATAATAATAATAATAATAATAATAATAATAATAATAATAATAATAATAATAATAATAATAATAATAATAATAATAATAATAATAATAATAATAATAATAATAATAATAATAATAATAATAATAATAATAATAATAATAATAATAATAATAATAATAATAATAATAATAATAATAATAATAATAAAATAATAATAATAATAATAATAATAATAATAATAATAATAATAATAATAATAATAATAATAATAATAATAATAATAATAATAATAATAATAATAATAATAATAATAATAATAATAATAATAATAATAATAATAATAATAATAATAATAATAATAATAATAATAATAATAATAATAATAATAATAATAATAATAATAATAATAATAATAATAATAATAATAATAATAATAATAATAATAATAATAATAATAATAATAATAATAATAATAATAATAATAATAATAATAATAATAATAATAATAATAATAATAATAATAATAATAATAATAATAATAATAATAATAATAATAATAATAATAATAATAATAATAATAATAATAATAATAATAATAATAATAATAATAATAATAATAATAATAATAATAATAATAATAATAATAATAATAATAATAATAATAATAATAATAATAATAATAATAATAATAATAATAATAATAATAATAATAATAATAATAATAATAATAAATAATAATAATAATAATAATAATAATAATAATAATAATAATAATAATAATAATAATAATAATAATAATAATAATAATAATAATAATAATAATAATAATAATAATAATAATAATAATAATAATAATAATAATAATAATAATAATAATAATAATAATAATAATAATAATAATAATAATAATAATAATAATAATAATAATAATAATAATAATAATAATAATAATAATAATAATAATAATAATAATAATAATAATAATAATAATAATAATAATAATAATAATAATAATAATAATAATAATAATAATAATAATAATAATAATAATAATAATAATAATAAAATAATAATAATAATAATAATAATAATAATAATAATAATAATAATAATAATAATAATAATAATAATAATAATAATAATAATAATAATAATAATAATAATAATAATAATAATAATAATAATAATAATAATAATAATAATAATAATAATAATAATAATAATAATAATAATAATAATAATAATAATAATAATAATAATAATAATAATAATAATAATAATAATAATAATAATAATAATAATAATAATAATAATAATAATAATAATAATAATAATAATAATAATAATAATAATAATAATAATAATAATAATAATAATAATAATAATAATAATAATAATAATAATAATAATAATAATAATAATAATAATAATAATAATAATAATAATAATAATAATAATAATAATAATAATAATAATAATAATAATAATAATAATAATAATAATAATAATAATAATAATAATAATAATAATAATAATAATAATAATAATAATAATAATAATAATAATAATAATAATAATAATAATAATAATAATAATAATAATAATAATAATAATAATAATAATAATAATAATAATAATAATAATAATAATAATAATAATAATAATAATAATAATAATAATAATAATAATAATAATAATAATAATAATAATAATAATAATAATAATAATAATAATAATAATAATAATAATAATAATAATAATAATAATAATAATAATAATAATAATAATAATAATAATAATAATAATAATAATAATAATAATAATAATAATAATAATAATAATAATAATAATAATAATAATAATAATAATAATAATAATAATAATAATAATAATAATAATAATAATAATAATAATAATAATAATAATAATAATAATAATAATAATAATAATAATAATAATAATAATAATAATAATAATAATAATAATAATAATAATAATAATAATAATAATAATAATAATAATAATAATAATAATAATAATAATAATAATAATAATAATAATAATAATAATAATAATAATAATAATAATAATAATAATAATAATAATAATAATAATAATAATAATAATAATAATAATAATAATAATAATAATAATAATAATAATAATAATAATAATAATAATAATAATAATAATAATAATAATAATAATAATAATAATAATAATAATAATAATAATAATAATAATAATAATAATAATAATAATAATAATAATAATAATAATAATAATAATAATAATAATAATAATAATAATAATAATAATAATAATAATAATAATAATAATAATAATAATAATAATAATAATAATAATAATAATAATAATAATAATAATAATAATAATAATAATAATAATAATAATAATAATAATAATAATAATAATAATAATAATAATAATAATAATAATAATAATAATAATAATAATAATAATAATAATAATAATAATAATAATAATAATAATAATAATAATAATAATAATAATAATAATAATAATAATAATAATAATAATAATAATAATAATAATAATAATAATAATAATAATAATAATAATAATAATAATAATAATAATAATAATAATAATAATAATAATAATAATAATAATAATAATAATAATAATAATAATAATAATAATAATAATAATAATAATAATAATAATAATAATAATAATAATAATAATAATAATAATAATAATAATAATAATAATAATAATAATAATAATAATAATAATAATAATAATAATAATAATAATAATAATAATAATAATAATAATAATAATAATAATAATAATAATAATAATAATAATAATAATAATAATAATAATAATAATAATAATAATAATAATAATAATAATAATAATAATAATAATAATAATAATAATAATAATAATAATAATAATAATAATAATAATAATAATAATAATAATAATAATAATAATAATAATAATAATAATAATAATAATAATAATAATAATAATAATAATAATAATAATAATAATAATAATAATAATAATAATAATAATAATAATAATAATAATAATAATAATAATAATAATAATAATAATAATAATAATAATAATAATAATAATAATAATAATAATAATAATAATAATAATAATAATAATAATAATAATAATAATAATAATAATAATAATAATAATAATAATAATAATAATAATAATAATAATAATAATAATAATAATAATAATAATAATAATAATAATAATAATAATAATAATAATAATAATAATAATAATAATAATAATAATAATAATAATAATAATAATAATAATAATAATAATAATAATAATAATAATAATAATAATAATAATAATAATAATAATAATAATAATAATAATAATAATAATAATAATAATAATAATAATAATAATAATAATAATAATAATAATAATAATAATAATAATAATAATAATAATAATAATAATAATAATAATAATAATAATAATAATAATAATAATAATAATAATAATAATAATAATAATAATAATAATAATAATAATAATAATAATAATAATAATAATAATAATAATAATAATAATAATAATAATAATAATAATAATAATAATAATAATAATAATAATAATAATAATAATAATAATAATAATAATAATAATAATAATAATAATAATAATAATAATAATAATAATAATAATAATAATAATAATAATAATAATAATAATAATAATAATAATAATAATAATAATAATAATAATAATAATAATAATAATAATAATAATAATAATAATAATAATAATAATAATAATAATAATAATAATAATAATAATAATAATAATAATAATAATAATAATAATAATAATAATAATAATAATAATAATAATAATAATAATAATAATAATAATAATAATAATAATAATAATAATAATAATAATAATAATAATAATAATAATAATAATAATAATAATAATAATAATAATAATAATAATAATAATAATAATAATAATAATAATAATAATAATAATAATAATAATAATAATAATAATAATAATAATAATAATAATAATAATAATAATAATAATAATAATAATAATAATAATAATAATAATAATAATAATAATAATAATAATAATAATAATAATAATAATAATAATAATAATAATAATAATAATAATAATAATAATAATAATAATAATAATAATAATAATAATAATAATAATAATAATAATAATAATAATAATAATAATAATAATAATAATAATAATAATAATAATAATAATAATAATAATAATAATAATAATAATAATAATAATAATAATAATAATAATAATAATAATAATAATAATAATAATAATAATAATAATAATAATAATAATAATAATAATAATAATAATAATAATAATAATAATAATAATAATAATAATAATAATAATAATAATAATAATAATAATAATAATAATAATAATAATAATAATAATAATAATAATAATAATAATAATAATAATAATAATAATAATAATAATAATAATAATAATAATAATAATAATAATAATAATAATAATAATAATAATAATAATAATAATAATAATAATAATAATAATAATAATAATAATAATAATAATAATAATAATAATAATAATAATAATAATAATAATAATAATAATAATAATAATAATAATAATAATAATAATAATAATAATAATAATAATAATAATAATAATAATAATAATAATAATAATAATAATAATAATAATAATAATAATAATAATAATAATAATAATAATAATAATAATAATAATAATAATAATAATAATAATAATAATAATAATAATAATAATAATAATAATAATAATAATAATAATAATAATAATAATAATAATAATAATAATAATAATAATAATAATAATAATAATAATAATAATAATAATAATAATAATAATAATAATAATAATAATAATAATAATAATAATAATAATAATAATAATAATAATAATAATAATAATAATAATAATAATAATAATAATAATAATAATAATAATAATAATAATAATAATAATAATAATAATAATAATAATAATAATAATAATAATAATAATAATAATAATAATAATAATAATAATAATAATAATAATAATAATAATAATAATAATAATAATAATAATAATAATAATAATAATAATAATAATAATAATAATAATAATAATAATAATAATAATAATAATAATAATAATAATAATAATAATAATAATAATAATAATAATAATAATAATAATAATAATAATAATAATAATAATAATAATAATAATAATAATAATAATAATAATAATAATAATAATAATAATAATAATAATAATAATAATAATAATAATAATAATAATAATAATAATAATAATAATAATAATAATAATAATAATAATAATAATAATAATAATAATAATAATAATAATAATAATAATAATAATAATAATAATAATAATAATAATAATAATAATAATAATAATAATAATAATAATAATAATAATAATAATAATAATAATAATAATAATAATAATAATAATAATAATAATAATAATAATAATAATAATAATAATAATAATAATAATAATAATAATAATAATAATAATAATAATAATAATAATAATAATAATAATAATAATAATAATAATAATAATAATAATAATAATAATAATAATAATAATAATAATAATAATAATAATAATAATAATAATAATAATAATAATAATAATAATAATAATAATAATAATAATAATAATAATAATAATAATAATAATAATAATAATAATAATAATAATAATAATAATAATAATAATAATAATAATAATAATAATAATAATAATAATAATAATAATAATAATAATAATAATAATAATAATAATAATAATAATAATAATAATAATAATAATAATAATAATAATAATAATAATAATAATAATAATAATAATAATAATAATAATAATAATAATAATAATAATAATAATAATAATAATAATAATAATAATAATAATAATAATAATAATAATAATAATAATAATAATAATAATAATAATAATAATAATAATAATAATAATAATAATAATAATAATAATAATAATAATAATAATAATAATAATAATAATAATAATAATAATAATAATAATAATAATAATAATAATAATAATAATAATAATAATAATAATAATAATAATAATAATAATAATAAAAATAATAATAATAATAATAATAATAATAAAAATACATACATATACAGTAAGTAAAAAAATATAAAAAAAAATAGTGTCTTTGATTTAGAAGATTTTTTGTCATTTAGCACCTTTTCTGTTGCTATTTTTGATTTGTGCATATCATTTAGCACCTTTTCCATAAAAAAATAATATGAAAATTTTTCTTATTTGATTTAAATAATATGACTTAGTTTGTGTTTTTAATGCCGATAGCATTTAATATTTATTGTAAAAAAAAAAACATTGCATTGTATACAGTCTTACTTCGTTGCTGGGACTTAAATTTAATTATAAAAAATTAAAATCTTAGGGTTTTATCACATGAAGTCAAGTTTGCAGTCTAGCTTCGTTGCTGCTTATATAAAGTAAAATAAAAAAAATATCTAGCCCTACATTGAAGATAGTATCTTATATATATTATATTATATATTATTATATGTTTATTACTCGTGAGGTAATTCGTCATAAAACTTGTGGTGATCTTTTGGCAAGGTCATTTTTAAATATTGCAAATCGTCATATTTCCTAGTTGTAATTTTTTTTCTCTGACTTTGAAGTTGCTGTAAATCTGACCAATCTAACGGAGAAATAGTTTTATTTATTCTTTGAGGATGTTGTTGCCATAAATTTGGGAATCTCAATTTGTAAAATATTTCTTTTTCTGCTGTATATCTTATCGCACGAATATCAGTGACTATGGTATCACCTTTTTCCCAGCCAGGACGAATGCTTTTCACGAATTGAAGGTCTCTAAATGTTTTGAAAAAAGTGTGATCCAAACATTCCACTTCATAAGGCTCTGGGTTCTTTCGAGCATTTTTACAAATAGCAATATATTCTGCAGGTACGTCTATAGTCCGATGTTTCAACGCACGCTCGATGAGTGAGTGAACGCTGTCAGCCTCCATTTGCGTGTGTCCAGTTTCTAAAATTTTTTGTTCTATTGTTATTTTATGTTTAACAGCTGCATTCAATAAAGCATTACTCATAGTCACATTTCTGTTTTGGTATGAGCATCCGTCGCTGTAAAATATAATTTTTGTCGGGATTTCAGTGTCACTGAGGTAAGGAAGAATTTTTTGTTCAACAAAATATACCCAAATGCTTGCGAATTCTTCCGCAGACACGCCACCTTCAACCTCATTCCAAATAAAGCAGTAACCTTTATGGTTTATCAAATTATAAAAAACTAAGTTGTGCACTTGCAATTTTGTACGATAGTATAGGCTGCTTACCTGCGATTTTGGCGCCATTAAAACCGCTTGTAGATCTACAGTTAGCACGATACGCTCTTCGGCTTTGTCCTTTTGCTTTTCATTTCTGGCTTCTTCTTTTTTTTCTTGGTGAATAGTGTATTGGTCATGCGAAATGTTATAGATAGAATGACGCACACAAATTTCGCATTGATCTTTTTTTGGCGAAAATAATCCATAATTTTTTATTTCAAATGCTTCATAAAATACCGAAATTGAAAGCGGCTTTATTTCATGTTTTGGACACCAATCTTTTACGTAAAAATTGTAAATCATTCGTTTTGAATTCCAGTCCGGTAGAAGATATATTTTTTGTGTTGCTGCACGACAATAGTGCGACTCCATGACTGGCAAAGAATCCAAAAAAGAATTCAAACATTTTCGTTGATTTGCAAAATTTGTCGTCGGTATTGTATTAGAATTTTTGTTACTGGTTACAGGCCGCTTTACCATGTTCAGCATTGCATGTCTACCAATGTCCAGTGTATTTAAAAAAAATGTTCTGCACACACGCATAATTTTATTATCTATTTTTAGGTAATATTTTAAAGTTTGACATCTTTTTGCTTGTTTCTTCTCTGCACGTTTTACACGTCTAACTGGTGGGGTACTTTGTATCAAGGTATTTACATAAATTCGCTTTTGTTTTATATCCATACTCCAAAATTGATTAAATAGTCTACCTCTCTCGTCGTCAGTGATTTGCGCGCAAGCTAAATTATTTTTTCGTATTAATTACAATATAATTCTTTCGCTTACAATATCACACCACATGTAGATACAAATTATTCTCCATATGAGTTAATTTTTGGTAAAATACCTACATTACCAGGTGAACAGATTATGAATAATAATGAATGAATTAAAGATGAGGCTAAAACCTTCATTAGAAAATGCTAAAAAACTGATTGAAATTACGAAATTAGGAGATTTAGTTTTAGTAAAATTAGAAACTAGGAAAAAGAATCAACGGCCATATAATGGACCGTATGAAATTATAGATATAAACAATTTAATGTAACTTAAGAATAAATGGAAAAGAAAAAACTGTACATAAAATTTCAAAAAAAAAATTTGTAATATAAATAATTGTTAATACTGTAAACATTTATAATAAGAATAATATGTATAGAAAAACAAAAAAGGGATTTATTATTTAAGTATCACTTGTAACATTTTTTTTGTATAATTATTATGTCATTTAAACACTAACAAATGAGTATGTCATTTAATAACTAGCAATAATGTATTTAAATTTAAAAAAAAAAAAAAAAAAATTGAAAGAAAAAATTTTTTTTACAATGAACACAAATTGTAATTAATAAGTCATAGCACTTAATCACTACTCACAAAGTATCCAAATATCAAAAGAATTTTTTTTTAAAATAAGTAAAGTAATCAAATTTCAAAGAATGATTTTTTTTTTACAAAACAACCAAACAACAATAAAGTAAAATCACATAAGTTTTGTAAACATAAATGATATGATTTAACTGAAAGGGTAGGGGTATGCTGTATGTATGTGTCATACACAAGCCATCCATTCAATGTTGTGTTAGGCTGTCTGTTATGTAATAATTAAACCAAGCATTCATGAAAATAGTAAGTGACTAAACATGTATGAATATTCCACCAAATTAATAAACAAGTGTTGTCGTTCGGTCAATGTAAACAAATTGCACCATGTAATAAAATTAGAACGAAAGGTTTAGAATTACATTTTTAAACCAAAACGGTATTTTATTAATATAAGTATTGAGTAACATTCAATAAAAATGAAAGTTACTCAATGCCCTAAAATTCTAAAAGAAAACACTTTCTATTATGCTGGGATATTAATACATAGTGCATGTATTAAGATATGAAACAACAAAAACAAATGAATGAAATTAAAACTAAGAAGAACCATTGAGTGACTTTTAAACGTCACTCAATACTAGACTAGAATTAAGATTCTCATTGTTAGTTTATAAGCAGTATGATTTTTAATAAAAAGAACAATTAGTAACCAGAAGACAAAAAGACCCACTCGCTTATATATTTAATAAATAGCGAATATGAACGCTCCTTAAGTTGAGCGTTAACAGGACCAATCGCTCCTATTAGATGAGCGAATGTTTCAAGATCTGTTCTAAGATCTACAGAAACAACACACCACAGTTAGAAACATCAATGGATTCATCCAATAGCAACCCAATTTTTGTTGAACTTTCTGGTATTTGCTCCACAATATGCCATCTTCTGACATATTTTTAATTCGGTCGTGAATAGTGTTGTTGGATAGTGGGATTTGTGATATTTTAAGTTTCGCATCGTTACCACACATAATTTCCGCCATTTCCATCGCACATTGTTTAATCAAAGTTTCTTCGATTGTATGAGGTTTTTATCTTTCGCAATCCTTAATGCCACGCGATAACTTTCTTCTAAAGCTGGTTTTTTCTCGGGATCAAATCCGTGATTGGTGAGCTTTTCGCTTGTTTCAAATCGGGCTCTCTTAATTTTGAATAAAGCTTCTGTGTCATTAGCGTTGTTTGGATGGACTGCCTGTAGATGTTCCTTAAGTTTGGAATGTTTCATATAACCATTACTACGTACTTTCGAGCAAAGTATACATTGTGGCCTTTGCAATCCATCTTTGTCAACTAGGAAAGTGAAGCCGAATTCAATATAAGAGTCCTGATAACAACGCTTCTTTGACATTGTGATAGTATGGGTTACCTGTCGATAAGAAAAAAATTATTATTACTGGAATCTAAAACAATTATGCACTGGTTTATTTATTGTACTTACCAAAATAAATCGAAACCCATTATACTTATATATTTATTTTTTGTACACGTGATAACAACGCTTCTTTGACATTGTGATAGTATGGGTTACCTGTCGATAAGAAAAAAATTATTATTACTGGAATCTAAAACAATTATGCACTGGTTTATTTATTGTACTTACCAAAATAAATCGAAAAACATTATATATATTTATTTTTTGTACACGTTTTAGCAGTAAACACAATAACAATTTGATAGTTAAATTACATCAACAGTGCACAGAGAACCGAAAAATATTAAAAACTCAGGCACTTTTAAAAATCAACCAAACCCTTAAAAATAATTTTTATAATGGATCCTCTTACTATTTTGCTATTATATATATCTCTTTTCTACGACAACCCAAATAATCGTATGTAAATATTAGTTATTGTATTGTATTTAGTTTTAGGAAATTTACTTTAAGAAAACCAAACTGCGTTCAAAAAAATTTAGATTTTTGTTTGTTACAAAATTTTAAAACAATGAGATATTATCAATAATAATTCGAAAAAAAATTTTCTTACCGGCCGCGCTTCTCGTCCCCCCGAGGAGTGCTTCACGTACCCCTATGGGGTCCATAGACCACCAGTTGGGAACCCGTGGTATAGAGGAATCGGATACTCTTAATGTTCTGAGAATGAGAATTCAATGTGATGTTCGTTAGAGCGAGCATGTTTTTCAAAACGGGGCAAAAATTACTTCACTCCTTCTGATCTCCTTGATATCAATGTTTCCATCCGACCGAAAATGGAATACAACTCCCATATATGAGCAGGAGCTTCAAAGTCTATTTTGGAGCTACTGGACCGTGTACAAGGGAAGGTGTTTATGCTCATTAATGACAGTAGGTTATCAAACTCTATTGACTCGTTGGAACATCGTCGGAATGTGCGTTGTGTAGCACTGTTCTATAGATACTACCATGGGAAATGTTTTTCTGAGATTAGCGAACTCATTCCAAGTGCCCGAGTTTCAGTTTGCTCTACCCGCTTCTCTAGTAGATCACATCTCTTTGTAGTCTGTTGTCCAGTTGACCGCACAATGCATTACAGAGAAAATTCGTTTATCAGCCGAATTAGCCGTATGTGGAATAAACTCCCCAAACAGGTTTTTCCTGACGTTACAATCTAATAAAATTTAAGTCATATATCCACAAAAACTACTCCCTCTTTCCACCTTCCCGTAACATATTTTCCTAAGAGCAACACGATGCTCTGCATCTGTAGGGGCGTCCCCTGAATGTTGGTCAATAATTAAAAAATATTTTAATAATAAATAAATTGTTTAAATAAAGCTCATACCTTGAGAGACAATGGTGATTCTGCGAGAACTTTTTATTTGTTTGAGGTTTCCCGAAGGAACGGTTTTACGATAACACATTCGGGAACTAAAGCAGAACTTTCGAACAGAAATTGCAAATGTGGAGCCAAAAATGTTGCGCAAAGTAATGTAAAATGCCTTAAGAAGAGCCATTAACAGCCATCAGGTAAATAGAAGTTATTTAAAGGATGTAATTTTTCACACTTAACTTAAAAAATTCAGTAATTTACACTTTCAATTAAAAAAGAAATAATATAAAAAATATTCGAAGCAAAAAAATTGAAAAAAGGCAATGATAATAATATCGAATGCTTATGGTAATTTGAGTCGTGTATTGATCAATAAAATTATCAATTAAAATTATGTATGCAATTTACATTGTCTTCTTTCAAGGGGACAAATAACAAAGAAATACTTTTATTTTATTGATTTTGCTAATTTTGAATATGTACAATTTATATTTTTGTTTGTGATTTACTTTATGTATTTCTTTTTCTTTTATATTTAATTTATAACTTTAAAAATACTAAATTTGCAATTGCTTTTATGCATTATATATTTTTGTTTCTTATCTTCATTCTGTATATTCATTCTGTATATTCACTCTACGCAAAAATAACACGTCTATATGATTATAATTAAAGTCTCTTCTACATTTGTGAAAACTTTGAGCCTTCTTTCAAGTTTGAGCCTTGAAGCAATATGTGGTCCTATGTTATGTACCCAACACACATCATTGTTGTTGATATATCTAAAATTACATTATAACTATTTTTTAAAGCTCATAAAAAAGCTTATATAAAAAATAAATTATATATTAAAGTATTGAATTCAAAACGAATTAAATTTTATTGACATTCCTTAAAAATTTCAATTGATAACTTATAACTTATATATTAAATAATATATAAAATGTTTTCAAACTTAATCACATTTTTTTTTATAAAAAAATGGTTTTGAAACTGTAGAAACTTCTGTTAAAATATAAATAGCAAAATATCAATTAAAAATTAATTATAAATGGCATAAATTATCTTTTGAGAAAATCTTTACTTGTGGCTCCTACTGGTATGAATCAATGATATCTACGAGTATATCGTGCCTCCAAGGCCGTTACTAGGACCTTTCGTAGTAAAGAAGTGCCACCCAGCATCACATCCACAACTTCATCGTGGTAGCACGAATTCGCCACTCTCAGAATGTTGAAACTACTAAAACTCTGCAGGCTGGATTTCTTAGTCAGCTTCGTTTCTTGAATCGTTCCCTGAATTTATTTCTTTCAAAAATCTTGCAGTTTAAATGGATGAGTGAAATCACTTCTATGGCTACGGTAATTTTAGGGGTAAGTTGTGACTGTTGTTGTTAAGGTGAACTCACCCTTAGCAGGTGTTGCACAACACTGACATTTTTTTTGGCTGCAACAGAGATTCTTTTTGGCCCCAGCGTGGACTAATAAAGTATGAGCAGGCTCGCTATTCCAATAGAGAAAAAAAATAATAACATAAGTATACATAATTGATTCAGTTTTGTTGGGATAATAGTCTTTGGGGATTCCAGTTGTTTTGGTACATAGAACCGACTGCCGTGAAAACGGGGATTCTGTAATGGCTACCATCGAAACTTGAACTATACAACATTTTGGACATGACTTGAAAATTCGATTGCAATTCGACTTACCAGTAGTAAGTGCCACAATTTTTCAATATCGCTAGCTTAGAGTGCAAAGGGCGTCAACTGCACTTTTTGAAATTGTTCAGGAGAGACAAAAAACTGTATAAAAAAATTTACATTATATTTTCTAAATTTTTTTGAATGGAATTTTATTTGCTTTGTTGTTACATACATATACAGTAAGTAAAAAAATAAAAAAAAAAATAATGTCTTTGATTTAGAAGATTTTTTGTCATTTAGCACCTTTTCTGTTGCTATTTTTGATTTGTGCATATCATTTAGCACCTTTTCCATAAAAAAATAATATAAAAATTTTTCTTATTTGATTTAAATAATATGACTTAATTTGTGTTTTTAATGACGATAGCATTTAATATTTATTGTAAAAAAAAACATTGCATTGTATACAGTCTTACTTCGTTGCTGGGACTTAAATTTAATTATAAAAAATTAAAATCTTAGGGTTTTATCACATGAAATCAAGTTTGCAGTCTAACTTCGTTGCTGCTTATATAAAGTAAAATAAAAAAAATATCTAGCCCTACATTGAAGATAGTATCTTATATATATTATATTATATATTATTATATGTTTATTACTCGTGAGGTAATTCGTCATAAAACTTGTGGTGATCTTTTGGCAAGGTCATTTTTAAATATTGCAAATCGTCATATTTCCTAGTTGTAATTTGTTTTCTCTGACTGTGAAGTTGCTGTAAATCTGACCAATCTAACGGAGAAATAGTTTTATTTATTCTTTGAGGATGTTGTTGCCATAAATTTGGGAATCTCAATTTGTAAAATATTTCTTTTTCTGCTGTATATCTTATCGCACGAATATCAGTGACTTTGGTATCACCTTTTTCCCGGCCAGGACGAATGCTTTTCACGAATTGAAGGTCTCTAAATGTTTTGAAAAAAGTGTGATCCAAACATTCCACTTCATAAGGCTCTGGGTTCTTTCGAGCATTTTTACAAATAGCAATATATTCTGCAGGTACGTCTATAGTCCGATGTTTCAACGCACGCTCGATGAGTGAGTGAACGCTGTCAGCCTCCATTTGCGTGTGTCCAGTTTCTAAAATTTTTTGTTCTATTGTTATTTTATGTTTAACAGCTGCATTCAATAAAGCATTACTCATAGTCACATTTCTGTTTTGGTATGAGCATCCGTCGCTGTAAAATATAATTTTTGTCGGGATTTCAGTGTCACTGAGGTAAGGAAGAATTTTTTGTTCAACAAAATATACCCAAATGCTTGCGAATTCTTCCGCAGACACGCCACCTTCAACCTCATTCCAAATAAAGCAGTAACCTTTATGGTTTATCAAATTATAAAAAACTAAGTTGTGCACTTGCAATTTTGTACGATAGTATAGGCTGCTTACCTGCGATTTTGGCGCCATTAAAACCGCTTGTAGATCTACAGTTAGCACGATACGCTCTTCGGCTTTGTCCTTTTGCTTTTCATTTCTGGCTTCTTCTTTTTTTTCTTGGTGAATAGTGTATTGGTCATGCGAAATGTTATAGATAGAATGACGCACACAAATTTCGCATTGATCTTTTTTTGGCGAAAATAATCCATAATTTTTTATTTCAAATGCTTCATAAAATACCGAAATTGAAAGCGGCTTTATTTCATGTTTTGGACACCAATCTTTTACGTAAAAATTGTAAATCATTCGTTTTGAATTCCAGTCCGGTAGAAGATATTTTTTTTGTGTTGCTGCACGACAATAGTGCGACTCCATGACTGGCAAAGAATCCAAAAAAGAATTCAAACATTTTCGTTGATTTGCAAAATTTGTCGTCGGTATTGTATTAGAATTTTTGTTACTGGTTACAGGCCGCTTTACCATGTTCAGCATTGCATGTCTACCAATGTCCAGTGTATTTAAAAAAAATGTTCTGCACACACGCATAATTTTATTATCTATTTTTAGGTAATATTTTAAAGTTTGACATCTTTTTGCTTGTTCCTTCTCTGCACGTTTTACACGTCTAACTGGTGGGGTACTTTGTATCAAGGTATTTACATAAATTCGCTTTTGTTTTATATCCATACTCCAAAATTGATTAAATAGTCTACCTCTCTCGTCGTCAGTGATTTGCGCGCATTGCATGGCCAATTTGCCTGTTTTACTTGTACATTTACACCGCTGCTTCATTGCTCTTGCATCTTTCTTTTTTTTATAGCACCAAACGTTTGTTTTGACTGCTTATCGAATCTGCATGTTTAACTTGCACTCTCTTCTTGCGCTGTTTTGATTTTACGGGCATGTCCATGGAATAATCCGAATCGCTGTGGAAATTATAAGGCACGAGTCCTAATACACCATCGTCTACATCATTGCCAAAAGGGTCAATGTTATTGCAGTTTTCGATTGCTTGTAAAGCAGTGTTATAACTTTCGTCTTTTGCCATACAGACCTTTTAAGAAATGGTGTAATAATTTAGTTAATATTTGTAAAACAATAATAAGAATATGTTACCTTTTGCGAGTAAAGTAAATGTTAGAAACAGTAAATGTTAGAAACAATAAATTAATTTTTACAGAGCACGAACGAACAATCAGCGCAATTTAGAAACAATATGTGTCTACATGTGTTTAATGAACTTAGCGCGCGCTTTTTGACAGCTATGTACATGGCACTTTTGCGCGTCAACATAAAACCATTTGAAAAAAAAAGTTATCAACCTTTTTTTTTTTTTAAACGATGTATTTTTTGATTCTCTTTGGTTCTGCATTAAAATCTCAATTTTGTAAAAAAGTGCAGTTGACGCCTTTGCACTCTAAGCTAGCGATATATTGTTTTAATTCTTAAATGTAAAATGCAGCCATTTTGCGACAAATCGTTATTTAAATAAAATAAAATGCTTTTGAACTACAATATAGCAATTTTATGCATCGGAGCCATTTGGCTACATACTGTTCTAGTTTGTTTGCTAATCTAGTTAAAACAATTATTGAAATCATGCTAGAAATCGTGGGTTTTAACTAACTTTTCACTTTTTTTTTACAAAAGTTAGATTCCCAATTTTTGTTATTAAATCACAAATGGATGGAATTTTCAAACAACGAGTTATGACATCCAGTGGATGGCAAGATAATGAATAAAAACAAAAATTAAAAACAAAATAACTTGCCTCAAGCTAAATTATTTTTTCGTATTAATTACAATATAATTCTTTCGCTTACAATATCACACCACATGTAGATACAAATTATTCTCCATATGAGTTAATTTTTGGTAAAATACCTACATTACCAGGTGAACAGATTATGAATAATAATGAATGAATTAAAGATGAGGCTAAAACCTTCATTAGAAAATGCTAAAAAACTGATTGAAATTACGAAATTAGGAGATTTAGTTTTAGTAAAATTAGAAACTAGGAAAAAGAATCAACGGCCATATAATGGACCGTATGAAATTATAGATATAAACAATTTAATGTAACTTAAGAATAAATGGAAAAGAAAAATCTGTACATAAAATTTCAAAAAAAAAATTTGTAATATAAATAATTGTTAATACTGTAAACATTTATAATAAGAATAATATGTATAGAAAAACAAAAAAGGGATTTATTATTTAAGTATCACTTGTAACATTTTTTTTTGTATAATTATTATGTCATTTAAACACTAACAAATGAGTATGTCATTTAATAACTAGCAATAATGTATTTAAATTTAAAAAAAAAAAAAAAAAAATTTAAAAGAAAAAATTTTTTTTACAATGAACACAAATTGTAATTAATAAGTCATAGCACTTAATCACTACTCACAAAGTATCCAAATATCAAAAGAATTTTTTTTTAAAATAAGTAAAGTAATCAAATTTCAAAGAATGATTTTTTTTTTTACAAAACAACCAAACAACAATAAAGTAAAATCACATAAGTTTTGTAAACATAAATGATATGATTTAACTGAAAGGGTAGGGGTATGCTGTATGTATGTGTCATACACAAGCCATCCATTCAATGTTGTGTTAGGCTGTCTGTTATGTAATAATTAAACCAAGCATTCATGAAAATAGTAAGTGACTAAACATGTATGAATATTCCACCAAATTAATAAACAAGTGTTGTCGTTCGGTCAATGTAAACAAATTGCACCATGTAATAAAATTAGAACGAAAGGTTTAGAATTACATTTTTAAACCAAAACGGTATTTTATTAATATAAGTATTGAGTAACATTCAATAAAAATGAAAGTTACTCAATGCCCTAAAATTCTAAAAGAAAACACTTTCTATTATGCTGGGATATTAATACATAGTGCATGTATTAAGATATGAAACAACAAAAACAAATGAATGAAATTAAAACTAAGAAGAACCATTGAGTGACTTTTAAACGTCACTCAATACTAGACTAGAATTAAGATTCTCATTGTTAGTTTATAAGCAGTATGATTTTTAATAAAAAGAACAATTAGTAACCAGAAGACAAAAAGACCCACTCGCTTATATATTTAATAAATAGCGAATAGGAACGCTCCTTAAGTTGAGCGTTAACAGGACCAATCGCTCCTATTAGATGAGCGAATGTTTCAAGATCTGTTCTAAGATCTACAGAAACAACACAGCACAGTTAGAAACATCAATGGATTCATCCAATAGCAACCCAATTTTTGTTGAACTTTCTGGTATTTGCTCCACAATATGCCATCTTCTGACATATTTTTAATTCGGTCGTGAATAGTGTTGTTGGATAGTGGGATTTGTGATATTTTAAGTTTCGCATCGTTACCACACATAATTTCCGCCATTTCCATCGCACATTGTTTAATCAAAGTTTCTTCGATTGTATGAGGTTTTTATCTTTCGCAATCCTTAATGCCACGCGATAACTTGCTTCTAAAGCTGGTTTTTTCTCGGGATCAAATCCGTGATTGGTGAGCTTTTCGCTTGTTTCAAATCGGGCTCTCTTAATTTTGAATAAAGCTTCTGTGTCATTAGCGTTGTTTGGATGGACTGCCTGTAGATGTTCCTTAAGTTTGGAATGTTTCATATAACCATTACTACGTACTTTCGAGCAAAGTATACATTGTGGCCTTTGCAATCCATCTTTGTCAACTAGGAAAGTGAAGCCGAATTCAATATAAGAGTCCTGATAACAACGCTTCTTTGACATTGTGATAGTATGGGTTACCTGTCGATAAGAAAAAAATTATTATTACTGGAATCTAAAACAATTATGCACTGGTTTATTTATTGTACTTACCAAAATAAATCGAAACCCATTATACTTATATATTTATTTTTTGTACACGTGATAACAACGCTTCTTTGACATTGTGATAGTATGGGTTACCTGTCGATAAGAAAAAAATTATTATTACTGGAATCTAAAACAATTATGCACTGGTTTATTTATTGTACTTACCAAAATAAATCGAAAAACATTATATATATTTATTTTTTGTACACGTTTTAGCAGTAAACACAATAACAATTTGATAGTTAAATTACATCAACAGTGCACAGAGAACCGAAAAATATTAAAAACTCAGGCACTTTTAAAAATCAACCAAACCCTTAAAAATAATTTTTATAATGGATCCTCTTACTATTTTGCTATTATATATATCTCTTTTCTACGACAACCCAAATAATCGTATGCAAATATTAGTTATTGTATTGTATTTAGTTTTAGGAAATTTACTTTAAGAAAACCAAACTGCGTTCAAAAAAATTTAGATTTTTGTTTGTTACAAAATTTTAAAACAATGAGATATTATCAATAATAATTCGAAAAAAAATTTTCTTACCGGCCGCGCTTCTCGTCCCCCCGAGGAGTGCTTCACGTACCCCTATGGGGTCCATAGACCACCAGTTGGGAACCCGTGGTATAGAGGAATCGGATACTCTTAATGTTCTGAGAATGAGAATTCAATGTGATGTTCGTTAGAGCGAGCATGTTTTTCAAAACGGGGCAAAAATTACTTCACTCCTTCTGATCTCCTTGATATCAATGTTTCCATCCGACCGAAAATGGAATACAACTCCCATATATGAGCAGGAGCTTCAAAGTCTATTTTGGAGCTACTGGACCGTGTACAAGGGAAGGTGTTTATGCTCATTAATGACAGTAGGTTATCAAACTCTATTGACTCGTTGGAACATCGTCGGAATGTGCGTTGTGTAGCACTGTTCTATAGATACTACCATGGGAAATGTTTTTCTGAGATTAGCGAACTCATTCCAAGTGCCCGAGTTTCAGTTTGCTCTACCCGCTTCTCTAGTAGATCACATCTCTTTGTAGTCTGTTGTCCAGTTGACCGCACAATGCATTACAGAGAAAATTCGTTTATCAGCCGAATTAGCCGTATGTGGAATAAACTCCCCAAACAGGTTTTTCCTGACGTTACAATCTAATAAAATTTAAGTCATATATCCACAAAAACTACTCCCTCTTTCCACCTTCCCGTAACATATTTTCCTAAGAGCAACACGATGCTCTGCATCTGTAGGGGCGTCCCCTGAATGTTGGTCAATAATTAAAAAATATTTTAATAATAAATAAATTGTTTAAATAAAGCTCATACCTTGAGAGACAATGGTGATTCTGCGAGAACTTTTTATTTGTTTGAGGTTTCCCGAAGGAACGGTTTTACGATAACACATTCGGGAACTAAAGCAGAACTTTCGAACAGAAATTGCAAATGTGGAGCCAAAAATGTTGCGCAAAGTAATGTAAAATGCCTTAAGAAGAGCCATTAACAGCCATCAGGTAAATAGAAGTTATTTAAAGGATGTAATTTTTCACACTTAACTTAAAAAATTCAGTAATTTACACTTTCAATTAAAAAAGAAATAATATAAAAAATATTCGAAGCAAAAAAATTGAAAAAAGGCAATGATAATAATATCGAATGCTTATGGTAATTTGAGTCGTGTATTGATCAATAAAATTATCAATTAAAATTATGTATGCAATTTACATTGTCTTCTTTCAAGGGGACAAATAACAAAGAAATACTTTTATTTTATTGATTTTGCTAATTTTGAATATGTACAATTTATATTTTTGTTTGTGATTTACTTTATGTATTTCTTTTTCTTTTATATTTAATTTATAACTTTAAAAATACTAAATTTGCAATTGCTTTTATGCATTATATATTTTTGTTTCTTATCTTCATTCTGTATATTCATTCTGTATATTCACTCTACGCAAAAATAACACGTCTATATGATTATAATTAAAGTCTCTTCTACATTTGTGAAAACTTTGAGCCTTCTTTCAAGTTTGAGCCTTGAAGCAATATGTGGTCCTATGTTATGTACCCAACACACATCATTGTTGTTGATATATCTAAAATTACATTATAACTATTTTTTAAAGCTCATAAAAAAGCTTATATAAAAAATAAATTATATATTAAAGTATTGAATTCAAAACGAATTAAATTTTATTGACATTCCTTAAAAATTTCAATTGATAACTTATAACTTATATATTAAATAATATATAAAATGTTTTCAAACTTAATCACATTTTTTTTTATAAAAAAATGGTTTTGAAACTGTAGAAACTTCTGTTAAAATATAAATAGCAAAATATCAATTAAAAATTAATTATAAATGGCATAAATTATCTTTTGAGAAAATCTTTACTTGTGGCTCCTACTGGTATGAATCAATGATATCTACGAGTATATCGTGCCTCCAAGGCCGTTACTAGGACCTTTCGTAGTAAAGAAGTGCCACCCAGCATCACATCCACAACTTCATCGTGGTAGCACGAATTCGCCACTCTCAGAATGTTGAAACTACTAAAACTCTGCAGGCTGGATTTCTTAGTCAGCTTCGTTTCTTGAATCGTTCCCTGAATTTATTTCTTTCAAAAATCTTGCAGTTTAAATGGATGAGTGAAATCACTTCTATGGCTACGGTAATTTTAGGGGTAAGTTGTGACTGTTGTTGTTAAGGTGAACTCACCCTTAGCAGGTGTTGCACAACACTGACTTTTTTTTTGGCTGCAACAGAGATTCTTTTTGGCCCCAGCGTGGACTAATAAAGTATGAGCAGGCTCGCTATTCCAATAGAGAAAAAAAATAATAACATAAGTATACATAATTGATTCAGTTTTGTTGGGATAATAGTCTTTGGGGATTCCAGTTGTTTTGGTACATAGAACCGACTGCCGTGAAAACGGGGATTCTGTAATGGCTACCATCGAAACTTGAACTATACAACATTTTGGACATGACTTGAAAATTCGATTGCAATTCGACTTACCAGTAGTAAGTGCCACAATTTTTCAATATCGCTAGCTTAGAGTGCAAAGGGCGTCAACTGCACTTTTTGAAATTGTTCAGGAGAGACAAAAAACTGTATAAAAAAATTTACATTATATTTTCTAAATTTTTTTGAATGGAATTTTATTTGCTTTGTTGTTACATACATATACAGTAAGTAAAAAAATAAAAAAAAAAATAGTGTCTTTGATTTAGAAGATTTTTTGTCATTTAGCACCTTTTCTGTTGCTATTTTTGATTTGTGCATATCATTTAGCACCTTTTCCATAAAAAAATAATATAAAAATTTTTCTTATTTGATTTAAATAATATGACTTAATTTGTGTTTTTAATGACGATAGCATTTAATATTTATTGTAAAAAAAACATTGCATTGTATACAGTCTTACTTCGTTGCTGGGACTTAAATTTAATTATAAAAAATTAAAATCTTAGGGTTTTATCACATGAAATCAAGTTTGCAGTCTAACTTCGTTGCTGCTTATATAAAGTAAAATAAAAAAAATATCTAGCCCTACATTGAAGATAGTATCTTATATATATTATATTATATATTATTATATGTTTATTACTCGTGAGGTAATTCGTCATAAAACTTGTGGTGATCTTTTGGCAAGGTCATTTTTAAATATTGCAAATCGTCATATTTCCTAGTTGTAATTTTTTTTCTCTGACTGTGAAGTTGCTGTAAATCTGACCAATCTAACGGAGAAATAGTTTTATTTATTCTTTGAGGATGTTGTTGCCATAAATTTGGGAATCTCAATTTGTAAAATATTTCTTTTTCTGCTGTATATCTTATCGCACGAATATCAGTGACTTTGGTATCACCTTTTTCCCGGCCAGGACGAATGCTTTTCACGAATTGAAGGTCTCTAAATGTTTTGAAAAAAGTGTGATCCAAATATTCCACTTCATAAGGCTCTGGGTTCTTTCGAGCATTTTTACAAATAGCAATATATTCTGCAGGTACGTCTATAGTCCGATGTTTCAACGCACGCTCGATGAGTGAGTGAACGATGTCAGCCTCCATTTGCGTGTGTCCAGTTTCTAAAATTTTTTGTTCTATTGTTATTTGATGTTTAACAGCTGCATTCAATAAATCATTACTCATAGTCACATTTCTGTTTTGGTATGAGCAATCGTCGCTGTAAAATATAATTTTTGCCGGGATTTCAGTGTCACTGAGGTAAGGAAGAATTTTTTGTTCAACAAAATATACCCAAATGCTTGCGAATTCTTCCGCAGACACGTCACCTTCAACCTCATTCCAAATAAAGCAGTAACCTTTATGGTTTATCAAATTATAAAAAACTAAGTTGTGCACTTGCAATTTTGTACGATAGTATAGGCTGCTTACCTGCGATTTTGGCGCCATTAAAACCGCTTGTAGATATACAGTTAGCACGATACGCTCTTCGGCTTTGTCCTTTTGCTTTTCATTTCTGGCTTCTTCTTTTTTTTCTTGGTGAATAGTTTATTGGTCATGCGAAATGTTATACATAGAATGACGCACACAAATTTCGCATTGATCTTTTTTTGGCGAAAATAATCCATAATTTTTTATTTCAAATGCTTCATAAAATACCGAAATTGAAAGCGGCTTTATTTCATGTTTTGGGCACAAATCTTTTACGTAAAAATTGTAAATCATTCGTTTTGAATTCCAGTCCGGTAGAAGATATTTTTTTTGTGTTGCTGCACGACAATAGTGCGACTCCATGACTGGCAAAGAATCCAAAAAAGAGTTCAAACATTTTCGTTGATTTGCAAAATTTGTCGTCGGTATTGTATTAGAATTTTTGTTACTGGTTACAGGCCGCTTTACCATGTTCAGCATTGCATGTCTACCAATGTCCAGTGTATTTAAAAAAATGATCTGCACACACGCATAATTTTATTATCTATTTTTAGGTAATATTTTAAAGTTTGACATCTTTTTGCTTGTTCCTTCTCTGCACGTTTTACACGTCTAACTGGTGGGGTACTTTGTATCAAGGTATTTACATAAATTCGCTTTTGTTTTATATCCATACTCCAAAATTGTTTAAATAGTCTACCTCTCTCGTCGTCAGTGATTTGCGCGCATTGCATGGCCAATTTGCCGGTTTTACTTGTACATTTACACCGCTGCTTCATTGCTCTTGCATCTTTCTTTTTTTTATAGCATCAAACGTTATTTTCTTTCTTTTTTCCATAATATGATTTACCACTTTGTCTTCGATATTTGTTTTGACTGCTCATCCAATCTGCATGTTTAACTTGCACTCTCTTCTTGCGCTGTTTTGATTTTACGGGCATGTCCATGGAATAATCCGAATCGCTGTGGAAACTATAAGGCACGAGTCGTAATACACCATCGTCTACATCATTGCCAAAAGGGTCAATGTTATTGCTGTTTTCGATTGCTTGTAAAGCAGTGTTATAACTTTCGTCTTTTGCCATACAGACCTTTTAAGAAATGTAGTAATAATTTAGTTAATATTTGTAAAACAATAATAAGAATATGTTACCTTTTGCGAGTAAAGTAAATGTTAGAAACAGTAAATGTTAGAAACAATAAATTAATTTTTACGGAGCACGAACGAACAATCAGCGCAATTTAGAAACAATAATATGTGTCTACATGTGTTTAATGAACTTAGCACGCGCTTTTTGACAGCTATGTACATGGCACTTTTGCGCATCAACACAAAACCATTTGAAAAAAAAAGTTATCCTTTTTTTTTTTTAACGATGTATTTTTTGATTCTCTTTGGTTCTGCATTAAAATCTCAATTTTGTAAAAAAGTGCAGTTGACGCCTTTGCACTCTAAGCTAGCGATATATTGTTTTAATTCTTAAATGTAAAATGCAGCCATTTTGCGACAAATCGTTATTTAAATAAAATAAAATGCCTTTGAACTACAATATAGCAATTTTATGCATCGGAGCCATTTGGCTACATACTGTTCTAGTTTGTTTGCTAATCTAGTTAAAACAATTATTGAAATCATGCTAGAAATCGTTTTCACTTTTTTTTTACAAAAGTTAGATTCCCAATTTTTGTTATTAAATCACAAATGGGTGGAATTTTCAAACAACGAGTTATGACATCCAGTGGATGGCAATGAATAAATGAATGAATAATGAATAAAAACAAAAATTAAAAACAAGATAACTTGCCTCAAGCTAAATTATTTTTTCGTATTAATTACAATAAAAGGGTCGACAGAGCAAGAATATTTATTATTTATTTTATATTTTTTTTTTTACAAAATTCGTAATTTTATTTTGATAAAAATTTAAGCTTTGCTTACAGAATTCTATAATATGTTACCAGTAAGCATCGTTTAAATTATTTTTTTATGCTTTTAGCTTTTAGAAATCCCTTCGATCGTAAATATCGCACAATAAATGGAGTTGCTGCTAGAGTTATACTAATTCGAACTGGGGCAAACACTTTGTGAGCGGCATATGCTATAACAAAATTACTTGCTCCAATCGCCATGTTATTTTTATGCACTGGTTTATTTATTGTACTTACCAAAATAAATCGAAACCCATTATACTTATATATTTATTTTTTGTACACGTGATAACAACGCTTCTTTGACATTGTGATAGTATGGGTTACCTGTCGATAAGAAAAAAATTATTATTACTGGAATCTAAAACAATTATGCACTGGTTTATTTATTGTACTTACCAAAATAAATCGAAACCCATTATATATATTTATTTTTTGTACACGTTTTAGCAGTAAACACAATAACAATTTGATAGTTAAATTACATCAACAGTGCACAGAGAACCGGAAAATATTAAAAACTGAGGCACTTTTAAAAATCAACCAAACCCTTAAAAATAATTTTTATAATGGATCCTCTTACTATTTTGCTATTATATATATCTCTTTTCTACGACAACCCAAATACTCGTATGTAAATATTAGTTATTGTATTGTATTTAGTTTTAGGAAATTTACTTTAAGAAAACCAAACTGCGTTCAAAAAAATTTAGATTTTAGTTTGTTACAAAATTTTAAAACAATGAGATATTATCAATAATAATTCGAAAAAAAATTTTCTTACCGGCCGCGCTTCTCGTCCCCCCGAGGAGTGCTTCACGTACCCCTATGGGGTCCATAGACCACCAGTTGGGAACCCGTGGTATAGAGGAATCGGATACTCTTAATGTTCTGAGAATGAGAATTCAATGTGATGTTCGTTAGAGCGAGCATGTTTTTCAAAACGGGGCAAAAATTACTTCACTCCTTCTGATCTCCTTGATATCAATGTTTCCATCCGACCGAAAATGGAATACAACTCCCATATATGAGCAGGAGCTTCAAAGTCTATTTTGGAGCTACTGGACCGTGTACAAGGGAAGGTGTTTATGCTCATTAATGACAGTAGGTTATCAAACTCTATTGACTCGTTGGAACATCGTCGGAATGTGCGTTGTGTAGCACTGTTCTATAGATACTACCATGGGAAATGTTTTTCTGAGATTAGCGAACTCATTCCAAGTGCCCGAGTTTCAGTTTGCTCTACCCGCTTCTCTAGTAGATCACATCTCTTTGTAGTCTGTTGTCCAGTTGACCGCACAATGCATTACAGAGAAAATTCGTTTATCAGCCGAATTAGCCGTATGTGGAATAAACTCCCCAAACAGGTTTTTCCTGACGTTACAATCTAATAAAATTTAAGTCATATATCCACAAAAACTACTCCCTCTTTCCACCTTCCCGTAACATATTTTCCTGAGAGCAACACGATGCTCTGCATCTGTAGGGGCATCCCCTGAATGTTGGTCAATAATTAAAAAATATTTTAATAATAAATAAATTGTTTAAATAAAGCTCATACCTTGAGAGACAATGGTGATTCTGCGAGAACTTTTTATTTGTTTGAGGTTTCCCGAAGGAACGGTTTTACGATAACACATTCGGGAACTAAAGCAGAACTTTCGAACAGAAATTGCAAATGTGGAGCCAAAAATGTTGCGCAAAGTAATGTAAAATGCCTTAAGAAGAGCCATTAATAGCCATCAGGTAAATAGAAGTTATTTAAAGGATGTAATTTTTCACACTTAACTTAAAAAATTCAGTAATTTACACTTTCAATTAAAAAAGAAATAATATAAAAAATATTCGAAGCAAAAAAATTGAAAAAAGGCAATGATAATAATATCGAATGCTTATGGTAATTTGAGTCGTGTATTGATCAATAAAATTATCAATTAAAATTATGTATGCAATTTACATTGTCTTCTTTCAAGGGGACAAATAATAAAGAAATACTTTTATTTTATTGATTTTGCTAATTTTGAATATGTACAATTTATATTTCTGTTTGTGATTTACTTTATGTATTTCTTTTTCTTTTATATTTAATTTATAACTTTAAAAATACTAAATTCGCAATTGCTTTTATGCATTATATATTTTTGTTTCTTATCTTCATTCTGTATATTCATTCTGTATATTCATTCTACGCAAAAATAACACGTCTATATGATTATAATTAAAGTCTCTTCTACATTTGTGAAAACTTGGAGCCTTCTTTCAAGTTTGAGCCTTGAAGCAATATGTGGTCCTATGTTATGTACCCAACACACATCATTGTTGTTGATATATCTAAAATTACATTATAACTATTTTTTAAAACTCATAAAAAAGCTTATATAAAAAATAAATTATATATTAAAGTATTGAATTCAAAACGAATTAAATTTTATTGACATTCCTTAAAAATTTCAATTGATAACTTATAACTTATATATTAAATAATATATAAAATGTTTTCAAACTTAATCACATTTTTTTTTGTAAAAAAATGGTTTTGAAACTGTAGAAACTTCTGTTAAAATATAAATAGCAAAATATCAATTAAAAATTAATTATAAATGGCATAAATTATCTTTTGAGAAAATCTTTACTTGTGGCTCCTACTGGTATGAATCAATGATATCTACGAGTATATCGTGCCTCCAAGGCCGTTACTAGGACCTTTCGTAGTAAAGAAGTGCCACCCAGCATCACATCCACAACTTCATCGTGGTAGCACGAATTCGCCACTCTCAGAATGTTGAAACTACTAAAACTCTGCAGGCTGGATTTCTTAGTCAGCTTCGTTTCTTGAATCGTTCCCTGAATTTATTTCTTTCAAAAATCTTGCAGTTTAAATGGATGAGTGAAATCACTTCTATGGCTACGGTAATTTTAGGGGTAAGTTGTGACTGTTGTTGTTAAGGTGAACTCACCCTTAGCAGGTGTTGCACAACACTGACTTTTTTTTTTGGCTGCAACAGAGATTCTTTTTGGCCCCAGCGTGGACTAATAAAGTATGAGCAGGCTCGCAATTCCAATAGAGAAAAAAAATAATAACATAAGTATACATAATTGATTCAGTTTTGTTGGGATAATAGTCTTTGGGGATTCCAGTTGTTTTGGTACATAGAACCGACTGCCGTGAAAACGGGGATTCTGTAATGGCTACCATCGAAACTTGAACTATACAACATTTTGGACATGACTTGAAAATTCGATTGCAATTCGACTTACCAGTAGTAAGTGCCACAATTTTTCAATATCGCTAGCTTGAGAGTGCAAAGGGCGTCAACTGCACTTTTTGAAATTGTTCAGGAGAGACAAAAAACTGTATAAAAAAATTTACATTATATTTTCTAAATTTTTTTGAATGGAATTTTATTTGCTTTGTTGTTACATACATATACAGTAAGTAAAAAAATAAAAAAAAATAGTGTCTTTGATTTAGAAGATTTTTTGTCATTTAGCACCTTTTCTGTTGCTATTTTTGATTTGTGCATATCATTTAGCACCTTTTCCATAAAAAAATAATATAAAAATTTTTCTTATTTGATTTAAATAATATGACTTAATTTGTGTTTTTAATGACGATAGCATTTAATATTTATTGTAAAAAAAACATTGCATTGCATACAGTCTTACTTCGTTGCTGGGACTTAAATTTAATTATAAAAAATTAAAATCTTAGGGTTTTATCACATGAAATCAAGTTTGCAGTCTAACTTCGTTGCTGCTTATATAAAGTAAAATAAAAAAAATATCTAGCCCTATATTGAAGATAGTATCTTATATATATTATATTATATATTATTATATGTTTATTACTCGTGAGGTAATTCGTCATAAAACTTGTGGTGATCTTTTGGCAAGGTCATTTTTAAATATTGCAAATCGTCATATTTCCTAGTTGTAATTTTTTTTCTCTGACTGTGAAGTTGCTGTAAATCTGACCAATCTAACGGAGAAATAGTTTTATTTATTCTTTGAGGATGTTGTTGCCATAAATTTGGGAATCTCAATTTGTAAAATATTTCTTTTTCTGCTGTATATCTTATCGCACGAATATCAGTGACTTTGGTATCACCTTTTTCCCGGCCAGGACGAATGCTTTTCACGAATTGAAGGTCTCTAAATGTTTTGAAAAAAGTGTGATCCAAATATTCCACTTCATAAGGCTCTGGGTTCTTTCGAGCATTTTTACAAATAGCAATATATTCTGCAGGTACGTCTATAGTCCGATGTTTCAACGCACGCTCGATGAGTGAGTGAACGCTGTCAGCCTCCATTTGCGTGTGTCCAGTTTCTAAAATTTTTTGTTCTATTGTTGTTTGATGTTTAACAGCTGCATTCAATAAATCATTACTCATAGTCACATTTCTGTTTTGGTATGAGCATCCGTCGCTGTAAAATATAATTTTTGCCGGGATTTCAGTGTCACTGAGGTAAGGAAGAATTTTTTGTTCAACAAAATATACCCAAATGCTTGCGAATTCTTCCGCAGACACGCCACCTTCAACCTCATTCCAAATAAAGCAGTAACCTTTATGGTTTATCAAATTATAAAAAACTAAGTTGTGCACTTGCAATTTTGTACGATAGTATAGGCTGCTTACCTGCGATTTTGGCGCCATTAAAACCGCTTGTAGATATACAGTTAGCACGATACGCTCTTCGGCTTTGTCCTTTTGCTTTTCATTTCTGGCTTCTTCTTTTTTTTCTTGGTGAATAGTGTATTGGTCATGCGAAATGTTATACATAGAATGACGCACACAAATTTCGCATTGATCTTTTTTTGGCGAAAATAATCCATAATTTTTTATTTCAAATGCTTCATAAAATACCGAAATTGAAAGCGGCTTTATTTCATGTTTTGGGCACCAATCTTTTACGTAAAAATTGTAAATCATTCGTTTTGAATTCCAGTCCGGTAGAAGATATTTTTTTTGTGTTGCTGCACGACAATAGTGCGACTCCATGACTGGCAAAGAATCCAAAAAAGAGTTCAAACATTTTCGTTGATTTGCAAAATTTGTCGTCGGTATTGTATTAGAATTTTTGTTACTGGTTACAGGCCGCTTTACCATGTTCAGCATTGCATGTCTACCAATGTCCAGTGTATTTAAAAAAAATGATCTGCACACACGCATAATTTTATTATCTATTTTTAGGTAATATTTTAAAGTTTGACATCTTTTTGCTTGTTCCTTCTCTGCACGTTTTACACGTCTAACTGGTGGGGTACTTTGTATCAAGGTATTTACATAAATTCGCTTTTGTTTTATATCCATACTCCAAAATTGTTTAAATAGTCTACCTCTCTCGTCGTCAGTGATTTGCGCGCATTGCATGGCCAATTTGCCGGTTTTACTTGTACATTTACACCGCTGCTTCATTGCTCTTGCATCTTTCTTTTTTTTTTATAGCATCAAACGTTATTTTCTTTCTTTTTTCCATAATATGATTTACCACTTTGTCTTCGATATTTGTTTTGACTGCTCATCCAATCTGCATGTTTAACTTGCACTCTCTTCTTGCGCTGTTTTGATTTTACGGGCATGTCCATGGAATAATCCGAATCGCTGTGGAAACTATAAGGCACGAGTCGTAATACACCATCGTCTACATCATTGCCAAAAGGGTCAATGTTATTGCTGTTTTCGATTGCTTGTAAAGCAGTGTTATAACTTTCGTCTTTTGCCATACAGACCTTTTAAGAAATGTAGTAATAATTTAGTTAATATTTGTAAAACAATAATAAGAATATGTTACCTTTTGCGAGTAAAGTAAATGTTAGAAACAGTAAATGTTAGAAACAATAAATTAATTTTTACGGAGCACGAACGAACAATCAGCGCAATTTAGAAACAATAATATGTGTCTACATGTGTTTAATGAACTTAGCACGCGCTTTTTGACAGCTAAGTATGTACATGGCACTTTTGCGCATCAACACAAAACCATTTGAAAAAAAAAGTTAGCAACCTTTTTTTTTTTTTTAACGATGTATTTTTTGATTCTCTTTGGTTCTGCATTAAAATCTCAATTTTGTAAAAAAGTGCAGTTGACGCCTTTGCACTCTAAGCTAGCGATATATTGTTTTAATTCTTAAATGTAAAATGCAGCCATTTTGCGACAAATCGTTATTTAAATAAAATAAAATGCCTTTGAACTACAATATAGCAATTTTATGCATCGGAGCCATTTGGCTACATACTGTTCCAGTTTGTTTGCTAATCTAGTTAAAACAATTATTGAAATCATGCTAGAAATCGTTTTCACTTTTTTTTTTACAAAAGTTAGATTCCCAATTTTTGTTATTAAATCACAAATGGGTGGAATTTTCAAACAACGAGTTATGACATCCAGTGGATGGCAATGAATAAATGAATGAATAATGAATAAAAACAAAAATTAAAAACAAAATAACTTGCCTCAAGCTAAATTATTTTTTCGTATTAATTACAATAAAAGGGTCGACAGAGCAAGAATATTTATTATTTATTTTATATTTTTTTTTTTACAAAATTCGTAATTTTATTTTGATAAAAATTTAAGCTTTGCTTACAGAATTCTATAATATGTTACCAGTAAGCATCGTTTAAATTATTTTTTTATGCTTTTAGCTTTTAGAAATCCCTTCGATCGTAAATATCGCACAATAAATGGAGTTGCTGCTAGAGTTATACTAATTCGAACTGGGGCAAACACTTTGTGAGCGGCATATGCTATAACAAAATTACTTGCTCCAATCGCCATGTTATTTTTTATTGCTGTTGGTGCGAAATCAAGGCTTTCGAGGAATGCAACCAGATCTATTCCACTGAAATGAGATACAGACAAAGTTTTTAAATTTAAATATAATAATATTAATATTGTGTTTTACATATAAGTTAATAAAATAATGACTATTCCTGTAATTTCATACTAAACAATCAGGCATTAAGAATAAGTGTAAGAAAGTATTGAGTACATAAATATTATTCATTATCTAGAAACGGCTTCATTATTTTTTTCTTTTTTATACAAAAACTCAATCTTTTTCTTAGCTGTAAGATTATGCGGGTGTGGTTATCTCAACACACATACTGCCGGCTTAAATTATAAATCTAGACCCCTTTAAACAACCACTACCGTCGTAGTGGAGGTTGAGGAGGTATTTGATCATCATTTCAATTAAAATAAATAAATATATATATAAATATATATATTTCATATCCACATTTTTTGAGATATTATTTAAAGTATTGCAACAAATAGTCTTTTTAGTAAATTTACACATGAAATATAGTGAAAAACCTTTTGAGATGTCCAAGATTTTTTGTCACTAACCTTTTATTTATTTATTTTATTTATTTACTCACTTTTTGTACAACCCGAAGCTAATAAAGGCCTAATGATTGTGGGATATGTAATTACAATGGCATTGTAAACTAAATTATATTACATTAAAAAGATATACTTACAATACTTATGAATATATTAGTTCTTATAATTTTTAATAAGATATTTAACTAGTTAAATAACACGAACAATTTAGAGTAAAATGATAAAATTAGGGATAAATTTAAGTCAGTTCAAACACGCAATCATAAATAGTTTATTAAAATATCTTTAAACTTCCGTAATGAGTGGGAATAATGTCTATCACTATAAGGAAGAACCGTATTCCATAACCTCCCAACACGAACTGTAAATGAGCGTTGCATATATAGTGTAGAAAATTGTGGACATATTAAGCCCCTCACTTGTGACGGTGATCTGTTTTGCGCTTTACTGTAACAAAAGAATTTCTGTTACAAGCAAAATAAGAAAGCAGAAAAAAAATATAACCTTGATCTTGAAATTATTTTCAAGTTCACCTTATATGGTAACATAGTAATGGGAAATTTTTTTTGTTCTATTTTTGCAAACTGATTAATGGAGCGATTTGTTTGTCTCTTCGTTGTTTATATGAATTCATGATTGTTCATGTATGTATGGGTCAACTACAGCTTGCAATCCTTCTCGTTCTCCCACTCGCTTTTCAGCTATTGGTATTAGCTTGCCCCTTCATTCACTAAATAGTCTCACTTACTCTCTCTCCTTTTAATATGAGTTGGTATTTTTTTTACGAAAAGAGTGAGATTATGAACGAATGTATGTATATCTATGTGTATTAGGGATAAAGAGATAAAAAGTTACATAATGACATACATAGGCTATGCAATGAGTGGATGAGCGTAGGTAATAAAAAAAAAACAGGTTTATTTTTTTGGTTGTGCTGGTCAGAAGAAAAAAAAGAAAGAATATAATTGGTGTTATGAAGATGAATCCAGAATTTAAAATTCATTGAAGTTCTGGTTGTTGAAGAGTTTGGTTCGGTCTCCTGAAGGAATGAGTCGTTTAAAACGTTTACATCCTCCAAGCTTATTTTTTGTTACTGTGAAGTGAATACTAAAAGAAAAAAATCTTTTGCTTATACAGAAAATTTCCAAGTCCATTAAAAAAAAAAAAGTTTATTTTAACATAAAATCTAAAGTGAATAAAAAGCAGAATTAACCGTAATATTTAGTATTATTTTCCAAAAACTGCAATTTATTAAACGAAGCTCCATGCTGGGGGCATAATTGTAAACCTAAATTTTGAACAGAAAAGACTGAAATTCGATAAGAAGTCGAAAAACTAAAAACTTGAAAGAAAACCAACTTAATGTAAACTTGGTGAAACAAAAAAAAAAAAAACTTATTTGTAAGAAACCTAAAATTTGAACAAAAATTAATAAATGTGTAAATCTAAAATAAAAACTGAATTTTTGAACTAATTGTAACTTCGACAACTGTACTCCCGCCACGATCCCACGCTTCAGATGTGAAACCACGCTAGCTACAATTGTAATACAGCAGTGCAGCCACCAAGCAACACCCCGGCGTCCAGCGACAGCAACATCATGCGGTAAATAATAATTTTTAATACCTTCGTGGAATGACCCTACTAAAATAAAATATTGAAATAAAGATTTTCGAAAATATTAAATTAGAATTTTAAGCATAAATTGAATTCAAAAACAAAGTTTCTGCATTAAAAATTGTTTGAAATATAAAATTAAACTAACAATTTTCTAAGATTAAAAGTTGTTCTAAAACTAAAAATTGTCTAAAGTAAATTCTATTTTTAGTATTATATATAAAATTAACTACAAGGGCAGAAAATTTTTCTTAAATTGGGCTACAAATTTTACTAAATTTAAGCTAAAATTTTTCTAAATTTAAAATAATCCTTAAATCTAATACTATACCATGATTAAGATTTTGTTAGCATAAACGTAAAATACCAATTTTCTACATTTTCTAAAACTAAAATTAATCAAAAATGCCTAAATTTGGCCAAATTATAAAATCGTCCTAAATTAAAATATTGTTAAATATAAAATGATGGGTGAATAAACAAACTTGTAAAACCAATGTAGAAAACCAAACCAAAGCTAATCTTTTTATTGCAGTGGGTTACCTCCAAGTAAGATGGAGTCGAGGTAACATGGTTGGGAGGGCAAAAGGGGCAGAACACCTCGTCCCCAATCCCAAGGTAAGTATGGCCATCTGTCCCATTAGCGTCCGTTTTCTTTTGACAGTTGTTTTTTTTTAATCGCACGTGAAAATCTGTAGTGCGGTTTCCCTGGGCCTGAGCAAGACCCCACCCATCCGGCGAGCTAGGCCCCTACGCCAGCACGTGCGACCAGCAAAGGCTCAGGGAAACGGAAGCGGATCTTCCACCAGCACCGCACCATTACACACTCTACATGAACTCATAAAATTAAACCTCTCTAGAATATAATTAGGCGCTCCTACTTTAAACGTCTTATAAAAAAGTAAGGGTAATCTCATATTTATAAAGTCCTCAAAATTCGTTCCTAAGAACTTTATCAAATACGGGGTTACATGTGCCCGATATCCCAAACCATATACATAACGGATCATTCTGTGCAAACAAAGTTTAATCTTACATAAATTCTCCCTGGATGTACCACTGTAAACTTCGATACTTTGGTGGTGGTAAGGATAATTGTTTTAATATTAAACCACAATATTCAAAATTTAAATATTTTATTTTAGAACACCAATAAAATTGAATATGTACAACACATTTGAAAATATCAAGACTGAATTTTTTACAATCAATAAAAATGAAAATAATAAAAATAAAAAAATTGTTAATTTAAAAATATTTTAATTTATAATAAAAATACAGTATATAAATTTAAAGTATGAATAAGTTAAAGTAAAGATAGATACACTACATATACTCCCCCTCCAGTTAAATGAATAAAATTGAAAATCATGTAATATCAAAAGCAACTTTCTTTTTTGAAGAAGTATAAGATGTAGTGTTTAAGTGTCGTAAATTGTGTGTATATGCTGGTTTAAGATGATCAATTGGGATGGATTTAATTATATTACCATATTGAATGTGAAAAGTTTTATCAAATTTTGAAATAACTTTAAAAGGTCCCTCAAATGGTTGTTGAAGTCCTGATGAGCGAATAATTTTAACAAATACATAATCACAAGTACTTAAAGTTTTTGGAAGATAACTTTTATCTTTATTATGATGAATAATTTTGGAACGAATTTGTGAAAAATGTTCTCTTAATTTTTGAAGAGTTAAATCTGTATTGATTGTATCATTGTTAGATACAACCAATTCTCCAGGTAATTTTAATGTTTGACCATAAACCAATTCAGAAGAAGAACAACCTATATCTTCCTTAATAGTTGTTCGTAAACCGAGAAGTATCCAAGGCAAAAGTTCTGACCAATGCAATGAATTATCAGATGAAAGAATTGATGTTTTGAGTTGTCGATGGAAACGTTCTATCATTCCGTTTGTTTGTGGATGATAAATAAGCAGAAGTATGAATTGTGTGTGCACCAAGTAAACTAGTTAATTCATTAAATAATTTCGATGTGAATGTGTACCTTGATCTACAGTTATTTTCAAAGGAACTCCAAAACGTGGAATATAATTTTGTACGAAAGAATTAGCTATAGTTTCTGTTGAAATGTCCTTGAGAGGATATACTTCTGGCCATCGTGTATGTCTGTCTATGATCGTTAATAAATACCGATAACAATTTGAAACAGGTAAAGGTCCAACAAGATCCATATGAATGTGTTCAAACCTTCCGGGTGGAATTTCGATTTTTTGTATTGGTGTTTTTGTGTAAATGTTAATTTTAGATTTTTGACAGTTGATGCAACTTGCTGCCCAATCATTTATTTCTTTCCCAAAAATATTTAGATTGAATTAATGTTCTAGTTGCTCTAATTCCAGGATGAGATAAAGAATGAATTTTGTCAAAAATACTTTTTCGCATTGAAATTGGAACATAGGGACGAGAAGACAAATTTTAATATTTAAAAGTGGTATTAAAATTTCTTTAAGATTGCATTTATAATTTGGAGATTTGATTAGTGATTTAATTGTTTCATCAGATTGTTGTTCCTTGAAAAGTGTTAAATAATTAATGTCTTTAGTCGAAATTGCATCAATTTCTAGAAGACGTGACAGAGTGTCAGCAACGATGTTTTGTTTTTCAGTTATGTATTGTATATTATTTGTAAATTGTGCTATATATTCTAAATGACGCGTTTGTTAGGGTGATCTGTCTGTTTTGGAATTAAGAACAAAAGTTAAAGGTTTGTGATCAGTGTATATAATGAAATTTCTTCCTTCTAAAAAATGTCTGAAATGTTTAACTGCTCTATATGTTGCTAATAATTCTCTATCGAAAGTGGAATATTTCATTTCTGTAGAACTGAGTTTATGTGAAAAATAAGCAAGGGGTTCCCAATGACCTTTTGTTGATTGCTGTAAAAAAGCTCCAATGGCAACATTTGATGCATCAACTGCAAGTAATAGTTCAAGATTTTTATCGAAATGTGTCAGAAGTGTATTTTTGGCAAAAAGTAATCGGACTTTCTCAAATGCAGTGATTGCTTCATTTGTCCAATTTAATATTTTAGATTTATTTTTATTTGCAGATGTTAGCGTTTCGTGTAGTAAACTAAGTTCTGCTGCTAACATCGGAATGTATCGGTGATAGTAATGAATCATGCCCAAAAACGTTTGAAGTTTTTTAATTGAAAATACATTTAGTCGGTTTAATGTTGAGTCAGTAATTTTGAAGTCGAGTAAAAATAATTTCTAAGCAGAGTTCAGAAAAAAACACACACTGAATAAAAAACTCGTACATATGTATATGTAAACAAACATAACTTAGGCCAACACACACATATTTTTGTTTTCATATCAATTATATTTGTTTTTAAATTTACTTCGGTGCCAAACACAATCATGACTTGTGTTCGTTTTAATATTTCGTTATTTACACGAACATTTTTCTATCACGTATTTTTTGTTTCGATCACACATAAACCACACAGATTCGAGTGTTGCTTTATTTGAAGTTCGTGTTCTGGTACGTGTACTGGAAAAAAAAAAAAAAACAGAACATGTACAATAAACAGGTTCGAGCTCAGTTATATTTTAAGTCGTGTTCTGGCTCGTGTACTAAGAAAAAACAGAACATATACAATAAATAGGTTCGAGTTCAGTTATATTTTAAGTCGTGTTCTGGCTCGTGTACTAAGAAAAAATAGAACTTGTACAATAAACAGGTTCGAGTTCAGTTATAATTGAAATTCGTGTTCTGGCTCGTGTACTGCGAAAAATTGAAACATCAATTCGCGATCTGTTACACCCCGATAAATACGACGACAATTGTTTCAACCAAATTTATTAAAATTTTATTGACCCTTTTTTATGACTTACGTTGCAAATTGTTTACAATTATCAAATATTTTAAAATTTTATTGGCCATTTTTTTGTGATTTACGTTGAAATTATTTACAATTGTTTTTATTGACTGGTTTGTATTTTAATAAAATATGGTAATAAAATACTTAAGACACAAAAACTATTTCATAAAAGTTACACTTGTTGGTTGTTAGGTTGTTTTTGCATTACCCCACTCCTATTTTCGCAACCAATTAGTGTCATAGACGAAAAATTTTGCGGCATAAAACACACACTTGTTGGTTCTTAGGATCTTTTGCACACATTTTTTTTTTTTTTTTTTTGTAACAAAACACTTTAGACACAAACAAATTTTGCATCATAAAAAACACAATCACCCACCCTTAATTTGCGAACCAATTAGAGTCAATGCACAATCCTTTTCTCAATGATTTTTTGGGATTTTTTGCGTAAAAACACAATGAGTGTCAATAAAAAACCCAAAAAAATATTTTCATATTTTATTGTCCCTTTTTTATGACTTACGTTACAATTGCTTGCAAGTGTTACAATTTCACGCAATTGATTTTGCAATAAATAGCGAGTGCGTGCGTCATTTATTCATTAAAAGTGGTTCAGTTTTCATTAGATCGTGATATATTAGTGTACTGTGTTATTGTGTAAATTGCAAATATTTTGTGAAAATTAAAAAAATTGGAAAGCAATAACAGAAATAAGTTTTGCTATAAAAAATACGCAACATTTAATAGCGAAACGAAAAAATTTACATGTCTGATTGAAACCTGCAAGAAAGATTTAAGTGCAGTGTGCAGTTTTTGTGTCGTTAAGTATTTTATTACCATATTTTATTAAAATAAAAACCAGTCAATAAAAACAATTGTAAATAATTTCAACGTAAATCACAAAAAAAATGGCCAATAAAATTTTAAAATATTTGACAATTGTAAACAATTTGCAACGTAAGTCATAAAAAAGGGTCAATAAAATTTTAATAAATTTGGTTGAAACAATTGTCGTCGTTTTTATCGAGGTGTATCAGATCGCGAATTGATGTTTCAATTTTTCGCAATACACGAGCCAGAACACGAATTTAAAATATAACTGAACTCGAACCTGTTTATTGCACATGCTCTATTTTTTCTTAGTACACGAGCCAGAACACGACTTAAAATATAACTGAACTCGAACCTGTTTATTGTACATGTTCTGTTTTTTCTTAGTACACGAGCCAGAACACGACTTAAAATATAACTGAACTCGAACCTGTTTATTGTACATGTTCTGTTTTTTCTTAGTACACGAGCCAGAACACGACTAAAAATATAACTAAACTCGAATCTGTTTATTATACATGTTCTGTTTTTTCTCAGTACACGTACCAGAACACGAACTTCAAATAAAGCAACACTCGAATCTGTGTGGTTTATGTGTGTTCGAAACAAAAAATACGTGATAGAAAAATGTTCGTGTAAATAACGAAATATTAAAACGAACACAGTCATGATTGTGTTGGGCACCGTAGAAAATTTAGAAATACACATAATTGATATGAAAATAAAGATATGTGTTGGCTGCTTTTAAACAGAAGATTGTGTGATAAGTGTTCTAAATGTTGTTCCTCATTGGTACTGACAATTAAGATGTCATCTACGTATGCAAAAACAAAATCTAATCCAAAGAATACTTCATTAATGCCAAAAGGCATGCTAGAAATTCAAACATTCCGAAGGGTGTAGTGATTGCAGTCTTATGTATGTCTACTTCAGCCATAGGAATCTGGTGGTACGCACGAACTAGATCTAATTTTGAAAAGATATTTTTATCTTTGAGTTCAATATTTTAATCATGAATCTGAGGAAAAGGGTAACGATCGGGTATGGTAATGCAGTTTAACATCCTATAATCGCCGCATGGACGCCAGTCGTTTACTTCCTTTTTGGGAACTAAATGCAAAGCGGATGCGATAGGAGAGTTAGAAGGTCTACAAATGCCAATTTTGATGAGATACTTAAATTTAGTTTTTGCAATTTTTAATTTAATTGGATCAAGACGACGTGGTCTAGTAAATGGTAAAATGCCCTTAGTTTCTATTCTGTGAACCGTGTTGTGACTCACAGGTTTTGTGAAATCTGGTTCAGAAATAAGTGAATTGAATTTGCTATTTATTTTCGAGGATAGGAAATTTGAATGAGTTCCTTTAATTTTTAATTTGGTTGTGAGATCAGTAATTAATTTGTTTTTGATATCTACTATGATACCAAATTTTTCTAAAAAATTTGCACCGATGATTGGTGTTGAAACATTTGCTAATAGAAAAGGAAATTCAAAATCGCGACGTAAACCTAAATTAATTTTGAGAAGTTTTGAACCAAATGTTTCTATGGATGAACCAGTGAACAGTTAAATTAATTTCTGAATTTCTCTTAAAATGTTTGAATTTTGAAGCTGGTACAACGGAAAGTAATACACCAGTATCTATCAGAAAATTGAAATTATTTGATTTATCAAAAATGAAAAGGCGGTGAGCGGGTTTGATTTTATTTCCATCATCTCTCACCGTCATAATGGAATTTTTTAGTTAAAATTTTGATTAAAATTTGTGTTGTTAGTGTCAGAATGAATAAAAGTACAAGGTTTGATGCATTTAATAGCTTTATTATTAAATCTTCTATGATACCAACATATATTATTAAAATTAGAATTAGAAAATTTATGTTTAGAATATCTTCTATGACTTGATGGATTCCGTTCTTGAGATCTTGATCTTGTTTTAATTTCTGCAATATCCAACGAAATTTTATTTAAATTTTGACAATGTGTTGCAGTTATCTGTGTCAAATGATGTAAACACTGCTCCAATGGGTTTTGATTAATGCTATAAATTGTGGAATTATTTCGAGTTTTGTTTGTAACATCATAAATTTTGTCCGCAAGATGAAGTTTGTCTTCAACACTTTGATCATTACAAGATGTTAAATGTACTTGTAATTGTTGTGGTTGTTTACGCTGCCACAACTTGTATAATAATTCGCGACCGACAATTGAATCAGATCCTGCCAGGGACCTCATGTCTCTGAAAAATTCTGAACGTTTACGATCTCCGAGAGTTGAATTAGAGAAAAGTTCCTCTAATCTTCTTTTCTTCACTAAGAGAAAATCTTTCACACAATGTTTTTTTTAATGCACTGATACTTATTAATAGCCAGAGGAGTTTGAATAATATCTACAATTTTCGAAATTACACTTTGTGGAAGAGCAATTAGAATATTTTGATATTTAAAATCATCATCTGAAATATTGTGTAAAGAAAATTGTACTTCCGCTTGTAAAAACCAAACATCAGGACATTCAACTCAAAAAGTTGGTAATTTGATAATTTTATTAAATATTGGTGTAGGAATTGTATCCTGAACATTTGTATGTAAGTTATTTTCCATAATTGTGTTGTAGTTTGGAGAATTTTGGATTGGTGTTGATGTTTCTGATGGAGATATTTGTGGTGTGGTATTTTCAGTGGTGTGTATTGTCGCATCAATTTGTAAAGGATTGTTTCTAGTAAAGGATCGCGTTAAAACTATTAGGAATTAAAAATTATGGAAGGAGAGTTCACAAATTTTTATAATGATGTAATATAAAATTTATTAATAATAATAATGTAAAATAATTAAATTAAAATTTTAAAATAAACTTAGCTGCTGTTTTTTTTTGTAGATGGTATTGTTGCTATTGATTATACTGCTACTACTGCTGTTGATTGTACTGCTGTTATTGTTGTTGATTAATACTGCTGTCATTACTGTTAATACTGCTGCTGTTGGTGTCGTAGTTGGTGTATTGACCACAATTATAATTTAAATTTGGTTTTAATTTTTAGATGAAGCTTTATTAATGTATTAATGTAGTCATTGGTTAAACAAAATATTTTAAGATGAATTGTTGATTTTTAAAATAGTTAAAATTTGTATTTTGTATTATTTTTAAAAGTTCTTTGGTATTTGTAGGATTATTATTGAAAGGAAATGATTTTAATTTTGTAGGGTTTTAGTTATCGCACTTATTAATGTTCATAGAATTTTGTTTTATTTAAAGGTAAGTCCTTTAATTGCAGGATCTTTAAAAATGATTATATGTAAATCGCAATGTTTTTATTTAATTTTAAATTTGTCCTTTGATTTATTTGGCAAAAAGTAAAATATTTTAAACACAATATTTTTATTTATTGTACTTTTTTATTGTCCTTTCATTTATTTTGTAGAATTTTTATTTTTGTAGTCCTTTAAAAAGGTTCGCAGGATCGCCAATTTGGTGGTGGTAAGGATAATTGTTTTAATATTAAACCACAATATTAAAAATTTATATATTTTATTTTAGAACACCAATAAAATTGAATATGTACAACACAATTGAAAATATCAAGACTGAATGAATATATTTTTTACAATCAATAAAAATGAAAATACATAGAAATCAAAAAGTACTTAATTTAAAAATATTTAAATTTATAATAAAAATACAGTATATAAATTTAAAGTATGAATAAGTTAATGTAACGATAGATACACTACAGACAGATACCGTACAAAATTAATGGCATTATCAAGGCATGTCCTAATTTTTCTCTTATAAAAAATGGCAATTTAATGTTAATTGAATAGTCTTTTCAGAATCAAAGAAATTCTGCTTATTATGAAGTTAGTATGATAATTGAAAGAAATGTTACGGTCGATTTGAAAACCTAGGGTTTCGTAATGATCCACATCCACAATTTGTTTGTCCCCTATCTTTAAGGTAATCCCCAATGGATATTTACCAAAAAACATGACTATCGTTTTCGATGGACTGAGATTCCAAAAAGTTTCCTCAGACCATTTAGAAATTCTCAACAAATCATTATTCATTTGATCCACGAAATTAGATATGTCATTGAAATGTGATACCCCAATTAATTGTACATCGTCAGCAAAAACGTGGGCGACACTAAAACGACAGCAATTAAATAGGTCATTCATATAAAGTGTAAAAAAGGAGCCCTAAAATTGATCCCTGAGGGATTCCTCTATGTCTCACAAGCTGCGCCGACCTTACGTCCCCACACTGTACAAATTGAGACCGATCATACAGAAAAGAATAAGCCAACTTACATGCCGATGACGAAAAACCGAAAAAGATGTACAATTTATTAACTAACCCTGTGACTAACAGCAGCGAAAACTTGGCTGCAGTCAAGAAACACAACAGATGCCAAACCACCCTTATCCATAATCCCTCTAACCGTTTCTTTCATATCCATAATTAAAGTCGTCGTATTATATCCTGCTCTGTAACCTGACTGATAATCTGATATCATTCTGTTAGATTCCAAATATTCACTCGTCTGATCCCTTATAATAATTTCCATTACCTTCGAAAATACAGAAAGTACACTTATAGGTGTATACGCCATAGATGAAGCATTACGAATTTTAGGAATGGGTATGACCCTGGCGGTTTTCCAAATTTATGGAAAGTTTGATGTCGTGAGGATAACATTAATAACATATAACAAATGTCTAGCTATTACCGAAAGAATTGTCCGCAAAAAACGTAAAGATACTCCATCCGGTCCGATAGAATGCGACTTAATGCAATTGATTGCACGTAACAGCTGTAACTCATCTATACAGTGAAAAGAAAAATTTTCCCCAAGAGCACTATCAAACAAACACTGAGGTTCATTCAGTATGGGTGGTAGAATAGAGGACGCGTTAAATCCCTCCACATCAATTACACCCTGACTACGCAGTTTTATCCACATTTGAGATTGCGAACAATTTTCGAACCTTCTCACAGCATTTCGATATCTGTGTTTTCTTATTATTGACTTTAGTCTATTTCTATAATGTCAATATACAGTCCAGTTGCTATCACATCGATTTCACAAAAAGCTCTATATGCAAAATCCCTCCTTTGTTTATATATCCTTATTTCATCATTGTCAAACCAGTTATCAGCTCTAATCTGAAACACACGCATAGGGACAAAAGCATCATATGCATCATAAATTATTGAACTCAATATTTCCGCTAAACTAACAGAATCCGAAGATTCATATAGTATTGAATAATCAATGGATTGTAAATGAGTGCTTAAGTGCTTAACCTATTCAAATCTAACCCATTATAATCCCTGTATCTAAATTTTCTTGAACATTCAAACACTGAGAGCGAATAAGAGAGATAAATCAAGGCGTGCGCTGAACTTAAAGCCGGCACCTGAACTTGTCCCTTGCAATAAACCGCATATGAGTTGGACACCATGAAAAAATCGATAAGAGTTCCTGTGTTACCATTATTGCTAGCATGTGTTGGACAACTGTTGTGTAACACTTCTAAATTGTTAGTATTACGAAAATTCTTTACTGTACTAGCATCACTAAACAGGTTTGTATTAAAGTCCCCCATATGAATAGCATGTTCATACCGAACTTCAACATCCGCAAAAATATGCTCATAAGCCGAAAAGTTTCCCCTAGGGAGATAAATTACTCCTACTAGTACTCTTTTAGAGGGACCCAAGTCCACCTCCACAAATATCGCTTCACAATTACCTTCACCTCTATGTTCGTGGATAAATTTCAATTTTAGGTTTTCAGAAATATATAACGCCACACCTTCACCCCTTCTAGCCACTCTATCATTTCTGTAGATTTTAAATCCATCAATGGAAACAGCAATATCCAAAATATAATCACGATACCAAGTATCAGAAACTCCAAGAACATCTATACCAGAACTCTGTACGATGTGTCTTAGCTCAATTAATTTTGTGGCATTCCATCTAGGAGATAAGCTCTGTGCATTTATATGCGCCACATTAAACCCATTATTTGTTAATCTCGACCTTAAAAGTGACCACTGGACCTAAGTTATCCAACATCAAAGTCAAATCCCTCTAAAATTGTTCGTGTTAAATTTACTGAATCATACTCTCTACTGTGGAAATTTTCAATTTTTACGTAAGTATTAAAATTCAATGTAAAAATAAAGTTTAAAAAAATAAGTAGATGTATAAAAAGATACATAATAATATGGAAATATTTTATAATAAAAAGATTTATAATTAGCATGCTTAAAAAATAAATAATAAAAATATCAAGTAACTTAAAGAATAAGTAATATAAATTCAAATGAAATATTATAATAAATTGACAATAAATATTATAACAATTTGCAATATGCACAAGCAGTCTATCGGCAAATGATAACCTGTATTCCAAAAATTATTTGTTTTATACAAAAAAGTAAAAATATATGCTTCTTCTTTTAGACAGCAGATAAAAAAAGTTTAAAGAAAATACCTATCGCTGCAAGATTCATAGTTTCTTCTGTACCATCCTTTTTAGTTATTATGCCTCTTGGGTCATCAGCATATACGATTTTGATGTTTTAATATTCCCATCTTTCAAAAGCGTATGACAAAAGTATTGAAGCTTTGATTCTACAGGAGTTGCATGAATTTATGTATACTCTCGATTCTATATTGGGTTCATTCCTTACATTAGTGTTTGATACATCTGTGCGATTTATAATAGCTGTGTAGATCTTACTTAATACAAGTTTATGATCAGTTCTTCAAAATTATATCACGTTTTAAAGTGTTGTTATATTTAACCAGTAGCGCAGAACGATTTTTGATCCATGTAAAAAATTTATTTCGCCATGTACCATCTCAACATTATAATAATTAGCAATGTTTATTAAAACTTTGAAGGTTTCCTCTGAAGATAAATCTGATGGAAGGCCACTAATGACCAAATCTCCTCTATTTAGTACCCGTCGTAAGTACATCAATCCATTTTTTATATTTGCAAGTTGTGAGGTGACTTCTCTTGATATTTGGTCAGATATCTCTGTTAACCGGCCATCAAACTGATCTACCTTGGATGAAATACCTTGGATTTCAACACCAGAACTAGCTATCTGCTCCGATAATCTACTCATCCCATTTTCAAATTTAATAAGCAAATCATTAATATTGAGCTCTTTTGACATTGCACGATCATTGTGTGTGCAAGTATTGCACAGATAACCCTTTCCACTCTTGCTACATATAGCCTCTAACTGAGCCTTCGTAAAGGTTGGTGTTAATTGGTTTGCACATTTTATATCAAACACTTTGCTACATTTTTCACATTTCACGTATGAACCTTTCGAACAATTACATTGACAATGTGTACAAATAACCACCACGTTGAAATACGATTTACAATTTTTATTATAGCTTTTATAATTTTAATTTTATTTTAGGTTATATTTTCTGTTGCTCTCTGTAATAGTTTTGTATAATTTGACGTTTCAGCTTATGTACCAGTATGTTGCTTATTTATTTATATTTTATTGTTCTTCTTCGCAAAATGAAATGAGATGTTTATAAATTTGTAGTTAATGCAAGATCTCCCGTTAGGTATGTTAAATCTCCTCGATGTAATTCAGCCACAATAACAGATAAGATGAGAGAAATGTGAGCATTTATTTCTGCATTTGTTTTTTTTTTACATTTATTTTTGTTGTAGTTTTTTTTTCTTATTTTATTTTATGTCCATTTAACTTTTAAGTTTCTCTTGCAAAGAATATTACTCTGTTACATAAATTTTTTTAATTTTTATTTTTAATCATTATTCTTTTAAATAACTTGTTTAAATAATTCATAGTAGTAATGAAAACATTTATGTTAAATCTTTTATCCGTTCATTTGTAGTATATAACAACCGATTTAAATTAAAATACCGAAGACCACTTAAAACACGTCTTACTCTGTAGCCATTACACAGAAGTTGAAGAAAAAAGTTAACTAAATTTGCAAATATCTTAATAGGTCGAAATTTGAAGACCTGTTTCTGTCTTCGAGTCCGGATGTTAATTTTTCTAAACTTTTTTTGTTTAAAAGCAGTATGATATCGCCTAGGATGATTAAAAATTACTTTTAAGTTTTTATTCTGAATAACTTTTAAACTTGAAACTTTTTAAGGTAAGTTTTTGTATAGTAAAAGCTTGTTTTTCTATTAATCTTTCGGTTGAGTAGAGGGATCTAAAGCACATGTTTGGTGGAATAATCGATAAATTTTCGCAAGATTTGAATTAAACAGAAAAAACTGTTTGTTTTTCCTCACATTCTTATTTTTTTTTATTGAATCTTAAAGTACATGGGATGAGGTTATTTATGAAACAACACATCGAGCAAATGTCCCCCCACGGCTTTGTTGGCACATACACACTCTTTTATAGAAATTTTGCATGACCATTTTTTATAAATGTGGCTGAAATTCCTTGATGCAGCTTTGAATTTCCTTCTTCAATAAACGAATGCTTGTTGACATCAAATGATCCCATAAAAACAATTCCAATGGTGTTGCTTCATACGATCTAGGAGCCACCATCTTGTTAAAACCACATGGAGTTCACATCAGTATCATCTTATTTAGGCAGAAGAACTCTTTTATCATGTCGCGATATCGAACACCAGTAACTATCACTGCTCAACCAGCCTTATTTTCGAAGAAGTATGGTCCAATGATGCCTCCAGCCCAAAATCCACACCAAACATTTACACAACAGGTTGTGGATGAATTTGCTTTCGACAAACACATGTTGGTTCTATGATCCTAAAATGTGCTTCATCACTTATGCAGGATGACTTTGCTCGAAAAATCAATGAACTCTCTTCGCTGTCCATGGTCAAGTATGCGCTGTAGGAGCCAATTGAAATTTGCAATTCTTGTCCACAACGCCGATTGATGTTTCTGGACTTTCACCAACACTCTTAGGCACTTCTACGATATTTACATTTGAACTGAACCAGTGTGATTAGCATCACCAATTGATTCAGTCACCTGATTTTTTCAATTACTCTCTTCACAGTGAACTTAGATCAATATTCCGACTAATTACGAAATACTATAGCCGTCAAACTTTCATTATTTTTCAAATACTATTCAACAAAAACGCGTTGTCGTATCGTTTAATGTTCCATTTTTACTAACCCTAAACTAAACTATCAGCTGTCAAACTGTCTTTTTTTTTTGGTTGCTACCACTTTACTGCACAAATGGCGGCAAATTCATATCTTACGTAAATTTTAGATAGAAGATATTTATATTTAAAGTAAAGTATTAAAATGTACATACAATTAATTTATAAAACTAATAATGATAAAAATTCAGTCCATTGTAAATTACGAGGTATAATATCTACTAAGTAAATTTTATATATAACTCCAATTAAATTTTCATTTCTATAAATAAATAATTCTTTATACTTTTTTTAAGTATAAAAAAAAAACAACCTATAAAAACCAAGTTATACTATAATTACCATCATGTAATTAAATAATTTTTTGATTGAAAATATTTAGGAAAATATCTATGCCAAAAATCAAAAATTTTATTTAGCAAAAAAAAATGCGTCAGATCATTTTTATCGTCGCACAGTGGCGCCCTTAGAACAAATGAGGCTGCAAAAATCAAAAATTTCATGTGCACTTACGATATTTTGAATAAAGTCTCTTATAGGAAATTTGTTCAGAGATTACAAATTTGCTACCTTATATAAAATCATATTATTGGTGTAGAAGATATAACCCTTCAAACTTGACCGACAATTTGACACAATTTTAAATAGATAACTAATCGAAATTTTTTTTATTTCTATTGATTTATGTATTTATACAGTATATTCCAGAAAAGAAATTTTAATGTTTGCTTTTTGTTTCTTTACTATTTTTCAACTTTGATGGAAAATAAAAAAAATGTATAATTTTTTATATCCGCCATATTTTCAAAATATGTTCTCTGATTATGCCTTTACCTAGCTGCTCCTTCGACTGCTGGAGGAAAAAAAGGTAAAAAAGACATTGTTCCAGTTTTCAAAGAGGACAACATTTTTGGCAATTTGGCTCAGTTTTAGGTGGAATATAAAAAAAAGTAACAAATCGTAATTTTTTAAATTTCTGTTAATTTATGTACATATTTATTCAGTATATTATAAAAAAAAAATTACTGTTTGCTTTGTGCTTCTCCAGGTAAATCGATATTTACCAACTGTCTATTTTTTTTCACTATTTTTGAACTTTGATGGACAATAAAAAAAATTTATTAATGTTTTTGGAATTTCCATCAGGCTTTCAAAGTCAAATTCTATCCTATATGCAAATAAAAGACTTATTTCATATTTTTCTCCGACGTTTCGTAGGCTGTTTTCCTACCTCTTCAGGGATTATTTTTATTGAATCTGGCAACAACAAATTATAAAAGCAATAATATTTAGTACATACACACAAATTTATAATTTTTTATATCTGCCATATGTTCGAAATATGTTCTTTGTAATATGTTCTTTTACGTAATCCAATAAAGCCCAGCTGCTTCTAGCTGCTCGTTCGACTGCTAGAGGTTAAAAAGTTAAAAAAGTTAAAATCATAATTTTTTTTTTATTTCTATTGATTTATTTATTCAGTATATTATAGAAAAAAAAATTTACTGTTTGGTTTGTGGTTCTCCAGCTAAATCGCTATTTAGCAACTGTCCATTTTTTCTTACTCTTTTTCAACTTTGATGGAAAATAAAAAAAAATTTCTTTTTATGGATAATAATTTTATAATATAAAAAAATTGACAAAGAAAAAAATCGTTTATCGAAGTTAATAGCGAACAGAAGTGAATTTAAAAGCTCAGCGAAAATTGGATTTTTTACATAAAAAACAAAATATTAAATTTAAAAAAACACAAAAATTATTTTTTAAGGTTTCATGGCATTGCAAGTTCATGAGGAATCATGGATTTACGTTGTGGAATATGGGCAATTCCTGGGCGACTGACGCGACATTCGCTCACTTTTAGTTGAGGCAAAAACAAAAAAGGAATGAAAAGATTCGGTATATAACCTTAGTGTATTGAAGCCAAGGAAGAGTACTAAATTTGAGGAAAAACATTGGGCATAATCAATAATGTAGTAAAAACATATAAGCAAATTTCAGCGAGAAACGGACGCGACAAAAAATGGAAGTTATTTTTATGCAGTTATAGAAATATACATAAGTCAGCGAAATTTGTGAAAAAAATTTTTTTTGAGAATGTGGAAATTAAAAAGAAAGTACATATTTTATATGCAGATTTATGAAATTTGAAAATTTTCTTTCAATTTTTTTAAATTGAGTAAAGTACAAATACGGACGCGACAAGACGGACGCGACAATTTTTACCCATAGAAGAAAACCAATAATTTTGGTAATAATAATGATTCAACTTTTATTAAAAAACATAAAAAAACCAGAACATAAGCATAACTTCAAGTAAAGGTAAAAATAAAATTAAATCGAAATAAAGTTCCATATTCTCAGTTAGGTAATTTAGGATATATATATAATAGTTAATAAAGTTGGATTTTCTTAGTTAATTTTTATTACAGATTTTAATGAATAAGAGGTGCGAGCCACCTCAATGCTTTCGCTGTCGAAATATGAAAACCATTGCAGGCTTTTAATCCCTTCAATATTTGGAACATTCTGCCAAAGCTCAGCCAGTTCAGGTGAAGAATCTTCAATTTGTTCTGCCGATATATAAAACAGCTTAACTCCATCAATGTTGTTTCTTGCACATTCATAAAACGATAAAGCATCTTTGAGAACAATATTTTTTGACCTAACTATTTGCCAAACTTTTCGTTTTAATACAGCTCCAACTCCGTCTACAGCACCTTTGCCATGTGAAGTGGCAAAAAAGTTCCACTCTAAGACTCTGCAATGGAATTCATCTTTAAGTTTAGGTATTCGAGAAAGAATGAATTTATTTTTAAATTGGCAACTGCTGCCATCTGAGAATATATAAATACTTGAAATTTCTTTGTGTTGGTTTTGTAATTCTTTCAGAATTTCCGAAATGAAGCAATAAACATCGAATTTATTATGGGTCAGCTTATCACTGATAACCGCAAACGACCTAGTTTCACCAAAATACCAAGCTACGCAGGTAAAAATTGTTACTTGGCTGTAACTGAAGTGTGCATCTTGTATTTCGTTCTGACATGTTAGACGATAATTTTCAGCAAAATCAACTTGCAAAACTAGCTCGTTTGCTGATAAATTTTTCCTTTTATCTTCAAAATACTTTTGTTGGGAACGTTTAACAAAAGTGTGCATTTTAAAAGCTGGTAGCTGCGTATGTAAATCATAAATCAGGTCACTTAATGGACCAATAGTGTAGTTTAAACTTATGCGATTATCTAATTTTCTCCATTGCTTCCATTTCACGTTTGTATCTATTTCCTTGATAAACTTTATCGGAACTAATTCGCCCATAATATTGCGTACGCAGCTCTCACATTCACCAGCCATACAGTTTTCGTTCGTCACATCGCAGCAAACTGATGTTAGGAATAAATCGGATTTGTTCGGAATAGGCGATATAACTTTTGCACAGCTTTCTAGCAAAAAATTGAAATTTGCATGATATTTACAGACACACATATTGTGTGGTAAATCATTAATAAGTTGAATGTAGCTTGGCCTGGAACTACAAAATAAGGTCTTACTGACATCCACCGTGGTGAATTGAGCTTTGAAAAGTTGGTATGCTTCTGCCAAGGTCATAAGCATAAAACGTTTCCCAACAACTTTTCCTTTTATTAAAGCCGTATCCTTCATTCCCGGAGCTTGTACGCTGATTTCGTCTTGCAAATAAAACTTTTCAATTAGCGCTGCTCGCTTCTGGCTGTCTGATGTGTTTGTATAGTTACCATCAGTCATCTCCGTTGAGAAAATATACTTATCGCATAACGATTTGAGAACAGCTACCTTTTTATTTGGGTCTTTTGGCAACGCAGCTTCAACTTTTTTATTGCTTTCCCCTTCGTTTGTTTACAGTTGTACGCTTCAAATTCCAAATTACCAATGGAGTCATTCCTTTCTTTCTTTTTCTGTCGCAACATCACCTGTCTAACTCGGTCCTTTTCTTTCTTTTTGTTATACATAGAGCTATCTCTTCTCATTTTTTCCAACAATTTCTTTCGATATTCTCGTTTTCTTTCAGCTTCTTTCATCTTATATAGCTGCCATTTGTCACCATCTTCTCTGATCTTCTCTCGCCGTTTCTTCGCTTGTTCCCTTTTTTTTTCTTTTAATGCTTTTTCCATCTTTAAAATATATATAATAATAATTTTATGCTACTGATATTACTTTATTGAATATTAAGTACTTACGGCGACGGACGCGACAACTTTTAAATGACTATAAAATTTGTGAATTGCTTTCTTCCAATATAAATGTGTTCCCTTTTCGAGAGACCACGCGGAGCTCGATTAAAAATCCGAAACTGGTTGCTTTTCAAATGCTTACTTACTACTGAAAACAATTATTAGTTCTTTATGGCGACGGACGCTACATTAACATATAGGTCTAAGCAAACTTAAAAAACTTCCGTTATAAGAATTCCGATCTCCCTCTCTTGTGTTAATGCATAAAGGAATTTTTAGTAGGAAATTTGTAAATTACAAAAACAGAAATAAAATTAATGTAAATACTCTTAAAACACGTACAAAGAAATTGATATAAATCGCAAAACGGCTAAAAAAAAAATTTTTTTTTTTTTAAGTGATATATTTCGTACAAGAAATGAGAAAAATTCAAAATGCTTTTAAATTTATAAAGTTTAGACATTTAAGCTTTATTATTGAAAACAAAACAAAAAATCTAAGCACTTTTCATTTTTCACTCGTGGTTTACCTTTTTCTGGAATTGCCCATATGTTATAATACTACAAGAGATGGTACTATTCAGTGTAGTGGCTGTTGTAAAAGATTTTATCATAAAAAATGTATTGGTGTTACGGCTTACGATTGTGACAAGATCTTGAAACATAATAATATAAAATTACGTGTGATGGATGTATTGATTACATGAAGATACCCTCCGCCTCGGTTTGAGTCTTGATAATAAATGTAAATGAAAAAGTAAACAATTTGTTAAACTTAATACCAAATTATTTCAGCAAATTCTTTGGGTTGGTTTTCGAATTTTCTATTATTTCGGATTTACTTCGGTGTTTGCTTTATGGTCATCGTGGTTGCTGATCGGCATGCATTTAGGTTATATACCTATATGCATGCGTTTCCGGTTATATAACATAACTTCTCTTTTAATTTAGTTTTTGCTAATTAAATAGCTCGCCCTTACCTCCATTGTAAAGGTAATGGTTGTGTAGGGTGGCTATATGCATTAAATCGTGCTAATTGGAGATGGCTGTATAGTTTCTTTTAACTGGCGAAATATTTTTTCATTGCGGTCATGTAGGTCGGATGGAGTAACAAAATAATAACCAAAAAAAAGCTCTCTCAATTTTTTTTATTAAAATATTGCCATATTTGGAAAACATAGAGAATAAATTTATAATAATAAATAATTAAATTAGGGATGCCAAACGCAAGAAACCAAATGTCCCAAACATTTTAAATAAAATAATTTGTTATCTTTATTTTCTGAAAAACTTCAAATATTCATCCAAAAAAAAAATTGTGAAAAATAATATATGTATAAATAACATTCTCATCAAATTGGGTTTATTTATGTAACAATTTTTATGTTCGCAATTCTTAAATATCATTTGAGGTTTTCTAAAATTCATTGAATTTAAATTAATATTTTCTGTAGTGCGAATTCAACGATCCGACAGAATTTCAACGATCCGATAATCGCAAAATATATCGACATCTATAGTTGTTGCACTGAGGATTAAGTGATTCACTAAGTACACACATCTTAACGACAGTCGACAAATCTATTTTTCTATTTATTTAAATTGTAAATGAGTGGCATCTCTGTTAAAATAAGCGAAAAACAAAAAGAAGAATAGAAAAAAACAAATTACTTCGTGTTTGACAGGATGATTTTATGTTTATGTTTAATATCTCTATTTTTTTTACTAATATTTCTGTTTATTTATTTGAAAATTAAATAATGAATTGAATATGCTATTTAATTTTTTTATTTACATAAAATAGTTTTTTAATAGAAGCAAAATATTTTCACTATTTTATGATTTTTATTTATGTATGACGACATTTCAAACTAAAAATTTAAGTTTTTATCGATTGAATAAACAACACAAAAATGGTTGTCGTTTAGATAACAACAACAGCTGACTTTAACAATAGCGAATATCGTTTAAAAATTTTACTGATAATTTTGCTTTTCTTTTTTAACGATTCGACAATCGTTAAAAGAAGTTACTGAAAAGCTATTAATTTCTCCTGAATGCCAATATTTTTTTTAAATGTAAACATTTTTTAAATGTAAACATATTTGGTGTTTGTTTTGGAATTTCAATTTGTGTTTAACGAATAAAATTTATATGTATATTAAAGATGTAATTGATGTCTTCTATATTTAAAATTATTATTTCCGACGTTTTGATATGATTTTCTGAATTCAGTTAATATTTTCTAATTTATAGTAGGAAATTTTAATTCCAGTTTTTAGAATTGATATTTTCTTAAATTTGAATGGAAAATTTAAAAAGTGCAATTTTGTATTTATGTGAATAATAATGCTTTAGTAATTATAAACATTAGATGTAATCGCAATCAGATATTTTATAGGTAAAGAAGAATAATAATTCTATATAACTATGTAGAACTTTTTTGAAAGCAAAAAACTCATTGATAACTCGGTAACTCTATTTTGTAAAGACGACAAAAAGTTAATATGCCAAACTTATGTTCATATTTGTAAAAGAATAATGAAAAAACGTATGAAATAAAAGACCATCCCGTGTATACTCTTAACATTGTGCGGTATGATATCTATTTGAAAATATTGACATTCATGTTAAAATAGAAATAACTATTGCAAAGCTAATTAGAACAAAAATTGTGGCGCCATCTATTGTGGCATAGTCACGCTGAGCAAAATAAAGTGACACTCTGTTAATGCAAAAGAAATGTATTTTCCCGACAACAAAATATTGCAGAATTTTATGTAAATAAAATAATGTACCGATTTATTTCTAACATGCAGTTATTATCGATATACATATATAGAATATATATAGAATATATGTATATTATTTGTATTATTTAATATGTGTATATGTAAATATTACACACAAAAAATACAACATCAAACGTTATTTTTGTGTTTTTCTCTTTAAATAAATTAATACATAAAATTTTTTTTTGCCAAATTTACATTGTTTTCTTTTTATTAACAACTAGGTATTTTAGCATTATTTGCTTTAGATGCTGGTGAATTTTTACTCCCTTTATATTAACTCGTAGTGTCTGCTTGTCGAAAAAATTTTGGATCGATTTGAACCCCTTTCCCGTGACCCACTCGATCTGAAACTTTGCAGGCAGGCTGGTGGCAATGACAGAAATGATTTAGTAAATTTTTTTAGTGATGCCAAAACAATGGAAACTTTTAAATTTTTCTACCAGAGTTGATAAAAAAATGTACAAAGGTTAGTTTTTATTATATTATTACCACAACGACCACAAAAACAACAAGTCCAGCTATGACAACAATATAACATTTAGAATAACAACAAGAACACTATAGAAACATCATATTTTTAATTTTTTTTTTATTTTTTCAGAGATTTCCCTGGACCTGTTCCACCGATTTCAATGATTTTTGAAATAGAAATCTTCCCATGAATTTGGAGAATCATTCTCACTAAAAATGATCACCTTAGCTATCATATTGGGGGCGTGATCGTGACAAGAACAACATAGAAAATTAAAAATTATGGAAGGAGAGTTCACAAATTTTTATAATGATGTAATATAAAATTTATTAATAATAATAATGTAAAATAATTAAATTAAAATTTTAAAATAAACTTAGCTGCTGTTTTTTTTTGTAGATGGTATTGTTGCTATTGATTATACTGCTACTACTGCTGTTGATTGTACTGCTGTTATTGTTGTTGATTAATACTGCTGTCATTACTGTTAATACTGCTGCTGTTGGTGTCGTAGTTGGTGTATTGACCACAATTATAATTTAAATTTGGTTTTAATTTTTAGATGAAGCTTTATTAATGTATTAATGTAGTCATTGGTTAAACAAAATATTTTAAGATGAATTGTTGATTTTTAAAATAGTTAAAATTTGTATTTTGTATTATTTTTAAAAGTTCTTTGGTATTTGTAGGATTATTATTGAAAGGAAATGATTTTAATTTTGTAGGGTTTTAGTTATCGCACTTATTAATGTTCATAGAATTTTGTTTTATTTAAAGGTAAGTCCTTTAATTGCAGGATCTTTAAAAATGATTATATGTAAATCGCAATGTTTTTATTTAATTTTAAATTTGTCCTTTGATTTATTTGGCAAAAAGTAAAATATTTTAAACACAATATTTTTATTTATTGTACTTTTTTATTGTCCTTTCATTTATTTTGTAGAATTTTTATTTTTGTAGTCCTTTAAAAAGGTTCGCAGGATCGCCAATTTGGTGGTGGTAAGGATAATTGTTTTAATATTAAACCACAATATTAAAAATTTATATATTTTATTTTAGAACACCAATAAAATTGAATATGTACAACACAATTGAAAATATCAAGACTGAATGAATATATTTTTTACAATCAATAAAAATGAAAATACATAGAAATCAAAAAGTACTTAATTTAAAAATATTTAAATTTATAATAAAAATACAGTATATAAATTTAAAGTATGAATAAGTTAATGTAACGATAGATACACTACAGACAGATACCGTACAAAATTAATGGCATTATCAAGGCATGTCCTAATTTTTCTCTTATAAAAAATGGCAATTTAATGTTAATTGAATAGTCTTTTCAGAATCAAAGAAATTCTGCTTATTATGAAGTTAGTATGATAATTGAAAGAAATGTTACGGTCGATTTGAAAACCTAGGGTTTCGTAATGATCCACATCCACAATTTGTTTGTCCCCTATCTTTAAGGTAATCCCCAATGGATATTTACCAAAAAACATGACTATCGTTTTCGATGGACTGAGATTCCAAAAAGTTTCCTCAGACCATTTAGAAATTCTCAACAAATCATTATTCATTTGATCCACGAAATTAGATATGTCATTGAAATGTGATACCCCAATTAATTGTACATCGTCAGCAAAAACGTGGGCGACACTAAAACGACAGCAATTAAATAGGTCATTCATATAAAGTGTAAAAAAGGAGCCCTAAAATTGATCCCTGAGGGATTCCTCTATGTCTCACAAGCTGCGCCGACCTTACGTCCCCACACTGTACAAATTGAGACCGATCATACAGAAAAGAATAAGCCAACTTACATGCCGATGACGAAAAACCGAAAAAGATGTACAATTTATTAACTAACCCTGTGACTAACAGCAGCGAAAACTTGGCTGCAGTCAAGAAACACAACAGATGCCAAACCACCCTTATCCATAATCCCTCTAACCGTTTCTTTCATATCCATAATTAAAGTCGTCGTATTATATCCTGCTCTGTAACCTGACTGATAATCTGATATCATTCTGTTAGATTCCAAATATTCACTCGTCTGATCCCTTATAATAATTTCCATTACCTTCGAAAATACAGAAAGTACACTTATAGGTGTATACGCCATAGATGAAGCATTACGAATTTTAGGAATGGGTATGACCCTGGCGGTTTTCCAAATTTATGGAAAGTTTGATGTCGTGAGGATAACATTAATAACATATAACAAATGTCTAGCTATTACCGAAAGAATTGTCCGCAAAAAACGTAAAGATACTCCATCCGGTCCGATAGAATGCGACTTAATGCAATTGATTGCACGTAACAGCTGTAACTCATCTATACAGTGAAAAGAAAAATTTTCCCCAAGAGCACTATCAAACAAACACTGAGGTTCATTCAGTATGGGTGGTAGAATAGAGGACGCGTTAAATCCCTCCACATCAATTACACCCTGACTACGCAGTTTTATCCACATTTGAGATTGCGAACAATTTTCGAACCTTCTCACAGCATTTCGATATCTGTGTTTTCTTATTATTGACTTTAGTCTATTTCTATAATGTCAATATACAGTCCAGTTGCTATCACATCGATTTCACAAAAAGCTCTATATGCAAAATCCCTCCTTTGTTTATATATCCTTATTTCATCATTGTCAAACCAGTTATCAGCTCTATTCTGAAACACACGCATAGGGACAAAAGCATCATATGCATCATAAATTATTGAACTCAATATTTCCGCTAAACTAACAGAATCCGAAGATTCATATAGTATTGAATAATCAATGGATTGTAAATGAGTGCTTAAGTGCTTAACCTATTCAAATCTAACCCATTATAATCCCTGTATCTAAATTTTCTTGAACATTCAAACACTGAGAGCGAATAAGAGAGATAAATCAAGGCGTGCGCTGAACTTAAAGCCGGCACCTGAACTTGTCCCTTGCAATAAACCGCATATGAGTTGGACACCATGAAAAAATCGATAAGAGTTCCTGTGTTACCATTATTGCTAGCATGTGTTGGACAACTGTTGTGTAACACTTCTAAATTGTTAGTATTACGAAAATTCTTTACTGTACTAGCATCACTAAACAGGTTTGTATTAAAGTCCCCCATATGAATAGCATGTTCATACCGAACTTCAACATCCGCAAAAATATGCTCATAAGCCGAAAAGTTTCCCCTAGGGAGATAAATTACTCCTACTAGTACTCTTTTAGAGGGACCCAAGTCCACCTCCACAAATATCGCTTCACAATTACCTTCACCTCTATGTTCGTGGATAAATTTCAATTTTAGGTTTTCAGAAATATATAACGCCACACCTTCACCCCTTCTAGCCACTCTATCATTTCTGTAGATTTTAAATCCATCAATGGAAACAGCAATATCCAAAATATAATCACGATACCAAGTATCAGAAACTCCAAGAACATCTATACCAGAACTCTGTACGATGTGTCTTAGCTCAATTAATTTTGTGGCATTCCATCTAGGAGATAAGCTCTGTGCATTTATATGCGCCACATTAAACCCATTATTTGTTAATCTCGACCTTAAAAGTGACCACTGGACCTAAGTTATCCAACATCAAAGTCAAATCCCTCTAAAATTGTTCGTGTTAAATTTACTGAATCATACTCTCTACTGTGGAAATTTTCAATTTTTACGTAAGTATTAAAATTCAATGTAAAAATAAAGTTTAAAAAAATAAGTAGATGTATAAAAAGATACATAATAATATGGAAATATTTTATAATAAAAAGATTTATAATTAGCATGCTTAAAAAATAAATAATAAAAATATCAAGTAACTTAAAGAATAAGTAATATAAATTCAAATGAAATATTATAATAAATTGACAATAAATATTATAACAATTTGCAATATGCACAAGCAGTCTATCGGCAAATGATAACCTGTATTCCAAAAATTATTTGTTTTATACAAAAAAGTAAAAATATATGCTTCTTCTTTTAGACAGCAGATAAAAAAAGTTTAAAGAAAATACCTATCGCTGCAAGATTCATAGTTTCTTCTGTACCATCCTTTTTAGTTATTATGCCTCTTGGGTCATCAGCATATACGATTTTGATGTTTTAATATTCCCATCTTTCAAAAGCGTATGACAAAAGTATTGAAGCTTTGATTCTACAGGAGTTGCATGAATTTATGTATACTCTCGATTCTATATTGGGTTCATTCCTTACATTAGTGTTTGATACATCTGTGCGATTTATAATAGCTGTGTAGATCTTACTTAATACAAGTTTATGATCAGTTCTTCAAAATTATATCACGTTTTAAAGTGTTGTTATATTTAACCAGTAGCGCAGAACGATTTTTGATCCATGTAAAAAATTTATTTCGCCATGTACCATCTCAACATTATAATAATTAGCAATGTTTATTAAAACTTTGAAGGTTTCCTCTGAAGATAAATCTGATGGAAGGCCACTAATGACCAAATCTCCTCTATTTAGTACCCGTCGTAAGTACATCAATCCATTTTTTATATTTGCAAGTTGTGAGGTGACTTCTCTTGATATTTGGTCAGATATCTCTGTTAACCGGCCATCAAACTGATCTACCTTGGATGAAATACCTTGGATTTCAACACCAGAACTAGCTATCTGCTCCGATAATCTACTCATCCCATTTTCAAATTTAATAAGCAAATCATTAATATTGAGCTCTTTTGACATTGCACGATCATTGTGTGTGCAAGTATTGCACAGATAACCCTTTCCACTCTTGCTACATATAGCCTCTAACTGAGCCTTCGTAAAGGTTGGTGTTAATTGGTTTGCACATTTTATATCAAACACTTTGCTACATTTTTCACATTTCACGTATGAACCTTTCGAACAATTACATTGACAATGTGTACAAATAACCACCACGTTGAAATACGATTTACAATTTTTATTATAGCTTTTATAATTTTAATTTTATTTTAGGTTATATTTTCTGTTGCTCTCTGTAATAGTTTTGTATAATTTGACGTTTCAGCTTATGTACCAGTATGTTGCTTATTTATTTATATTTTATTGTTCTTCTTCGCAAAATGAAATGAGATGTTTATAAATTTGTAGTTAATGCAAGATCTCCCGTTAGGTATGTTAAATCTCCTCGATGTAATTCAGCCACAATAACAGATAAGATGAGAGAAATGTGAGCATTTATTTCTGCATTTGTTTTTTTTTTACATTTATTTTTGTTGTAGTTTTTTTTTTCTTATTTTATTTTATGTCCATTTAACTTTTAAGTTTCTCTTGCAAAGAATATTACTCTGTTACATAAATTTTTTTAATTTTTATTTTTAATCATTATTCTTTTAAATAACTTGTTTAAATAATTCATAGTAGTAATGAAAACATTTATGTTAAATCTTTTATCCGTTCATTTGTAGTATATAACAACCGATTTAAATTAAAATACCGAAGACCACTTAAAACACGTCTTACTCTGTAGCCATTACACAGAAGTTGAAGAAAAAAGTTAACTAAATTTGCAAATATCTTAATAGGTCGAAATTTGAAGACCTGTTTCTGTCTTCGAGTCCGGATGTTAATTTTTCTAAACTTTTTTTGTTTAAAAGCAGTATGATATCGCCTAGGATGATTAAAAATTACTTTTAAGTTTTTATTCTGAATAACTTTTAAACTTGAAACTTTTTAAGGTAAGTTTTTGTATAGTAAAAGCTTGTTTTTCTATTAATCTTTCGGTTGAGTAGAGGGATCTAAAGCACATGTTTGGTGGAATAATCGATAAATTTTCGCAAGATTTGAATTAAACAGAAAAAACTGTTTGTTTTTCCTCACATTCTTATTTTTTTTTATTGAATCTTAAAGTACATGGGATGAGGTTATTTATGAAACAACACATCGAGCAAATGTCCCCCCACGGCTTTGTTGGCACATACACACTCTTTTATAGAAATTTTGCATGACCATTTTTTATAAATGTGGCTGAAATTCCTTGATGCAGCTTTGAATTTCCTTCTTCAATAAACGAATGCTTGTTGACATCAAATGATCCCATAAAAACAATTCCAATGGTGTTGCTTCATACGATCTAGGAGCCACCATCTTGTTAAAACCACATGGAGTTCACATCAGTATCATCTTATTTAGGCAGAAGAACTCTTTTATCATGTCGCGATATCGAACACCAGTAACTATCACTGCTCAACCAGCCTTATTTTCGAAGAAGTATGGTCCAATGATGCCTCCAGCCCAAAATCCACACCAAACATTTACACAACAGGTTGTGGATGAATTTGCTTTCGACAAACACATGTTGGTTCTATGATCCTAAAATGTGCTTCATCACTTATGCAGGATGACTTTGCTCGAAAAATCAATGAACTCTCTTCGCTGTCCATGGTCAAGTATGCGCTGTAGGAGCCAATTGAAATTTGCAATTCTTGTCCACAACGCCGATTGATGTTTCTGGACTTTCACCAACACTCTTAGGCACTTCTACGATATTTACATTTGAACTGAACCAGTGTGATTAGCATCACCAATTGATTCAGTCACCTGATTTTTTCAATTACTCTCTTCACAGTGAACTTAGATCAATATTCCGACTAATTACGAAATACTATAGCCGTCAAACTTTCATTATTTTTCAAATACTATTCAACAAAAACGCGTTGTCGTATCGTTTAATGTTCCATTTTTACTAACCCTAAACTAAACTATCAGCTGTCAAACTGTCTTTTTTTTTTGGTTGCTACCACTTTACTGCACAAATGGCGGCAAATTCATATCTTACGTAAATTTTAGATAGAAGATATTTATATTTAAAGTAAAGTATTAAAATGTACATACAATTAATTTATAAAACTAATAATGATAAAAATTCAGTCCATTGTAAATTACGAGGTATAATATCTACTAAGTAAATTTTATATATAACTCCAATTAAATTTTCATTTCTATAAATAAATAATTCTTTATACTTTTTTTAAGTATAAAAAAAAAACAACCTATAAAAACCAAGTTATACTATAATTACCATCATGTAATTAAATAATTTTTTGATTGAAAATATTTAGGAAAATATCTATGCCAAAAATCAAAAATTTTATTTAGCAAAAAAAAATGCGTCAGATCATTTTTATCGTCGCACAGTGGCGCCCTTAGAACAAATGAGGCTGCAAAAATCAAAAATTTCATGTGCACTTACGATATTTTGAATAAAGTCTCTTATAGGAAATTTGTTCAGAGATTACAAATTTGCTACCTTATATAAAATCATATTATTGGTGTAGAAGATATAACCCTTCAAACTTGACCGACAATTTGACACAATTTTAAATAGATAACTAATCGAAATTTTTTTTATTTCTATTGATTTATGTATTTATACAGTATATTCCAGAAAAGAAATTTTAATGTTTGCTTTTTGTTTCTTTACTATTTTTCAACTTTGATGGAAAATAAAAAAAATGTATAATTTTTTATATCCGCCATATTTTCAAAATATGTTCTCTGATTATGCCTTTACCTAGCTGCTCCTTCGACTGCTGGAGGAAAAAAAGGTAAAAAAGACATTGTTCCAGTTTTCAAAGAGGACAACATTTTTGGCAATTTGGCTCAGTTTTAGGTGGAATATAAAAAAAAGTAACAAATCGTAATTTTTTAAATTTCTGTTAATTTATGTACATATTTATTCAGTATATTATAAAAAAAAAATTACTGTTTGCTTTGTGCTTCTCCAGGTAAATCGATATTTACCAACTGTCTATTTTTTTTCACTATTTTTGAACTTTGATGGACAATAAAAAAAATTTATTAATGTTTTTGGAATTTCCATCAGGCTTTCAAGGTCAAATTCTATCCTATATGCAAATAAAAGACTTATTTCATATTTTTCTCCGACGTTTCGTAGGCTGTTTTCCTACCTCTTCAGGGATTATTTTTATTGAATCTGGCAACAACAAATTATAAAAGCAATAATATTTAGTACATACACACAAATTTATAATTTTTTATATCTGCCATATGTTCGAAATATGTTCTTTGTAATATGTTCTTTTACGTAATCCAATAAAGCCCAGCTGCTTCTAGCTGCTCGTTCGACTGCTAGAGGTTAAAAAGTTAAAAAAGTTAAAATCATAATTTTTTTTTTATTTCTATTGATTTATTTATTCAGTATATTATAGAAAAAAAAATTTACTGTTTGGTTTGTGGTTCTCCAGCTAAATCGCTATTTAGCAACTGTCCATTTTTTCTTACTCTTTTTCAACTTTGATGGAAAATAAAAAAAAATTTCTTTTTATGGATAATAATTTTATAATATAAAAAAATTGACAAAGAAAAAAATCGTTTATCGAAGTTAATAGCGAACAGAAGTGAATTTAAAAGCTCAGCGAAAATTGGATTTTTTACATAAAAAACAAAATATTAAATTTAAAAAAACACAAAAATTATTTTTTAAGGTTTCATGGCATTGCAAGTTCATGAGGAATCATGGATTTACGTTGTGGAATATGGGCAATTCCTGGGCGACTGACGCGACATTCGCTCACTTTTAGTTGAGGCAAAAACAAAAAAGGAATGAAAAGATTCGGTATATAACCTTAGTGTATTGAAGCCAAGGAAGAGTACTAAATTTGAGGAAAAACATTGGGCATAATCAATAATGTAGTAAAAACATATAAGCAAATTTCAGCGAGAAACGGACGCGACAAAAAATGGAAGTTATTTTTATGCAGTTATAGAAATATACATAAGTCAGCGAAATTTGTGAAAAAAATTTTTTTTGAGAATGTGGAAATTAAAAAGAAAGTACATATTTTATATGCAGATTTATGAAATTTGAAAATTTTCTTTCAATTTTTTTAAATTGAGTAAAGTACAAATACGGACGCGACAAGACGGACGCGACAATTTTTACCCATAGAAGAAAACCAATAATTTTGGTAATAATAATGATTCAACTTTTATTAAAAAACATAAAAAAACCAGAACATAAGCATAACTTCAAGTAAAGGTAAAAATAAAATTAAATCGAAATAAAGTTCCATATTCTCAGTTAGGTAATTTAGGATATATATATAATAGTTAATAAAGTTGGATTTTCTTAGTTAATTTTTATTACAGATTTTAATGAATAAGAGGTGCGAGCCACCTCAATGCTTTCGCTGTCGAAATATGAAAACCATTGCAGGCTTTTAATCCCTTCAATATTTGGAACATTCTGCCAAAGCTCAGCCAGTTCAGGTGAAGAATCTTCAATTTGTTCTGCCGATATATAAAACAGCTTAACTCCATCAATGTTGTTTCTTGCACATTCATAAAACGATAAAGCATCTTTGAGAACAATATTTTTTGACCTAACTATTTGCCAAACTTTTCGTTTTAATACAGCTCCAACTCCGTCTACAGCACCTTTGCCATGTGAAGTGGCAAAAAAGTTCCACTCTAAGACTCTGCAATGGAATTCATCTTTAAGTTTAGGTATTCGAGAAAGAATGAATTTATTTTTAAATTGGCAACTGCTGCCATCTGAGAATATATAAATACTTGAAATTTCTTTGTGTTGGTTTTGTAATTCTTTCAGAATTTCCGAAATGAAGCAATAAACATCGAATTTATTATGGGTCAGCTTATCACTGATAACCGCAAACGACCTAGTTTCACCAAAATACCAAGCTACGCAGGTAAAAATTGTTACTTGGCTGTAACTGAAGTGTGCATCTTGTATTTCGTTCTGACATGTTAGACGATAATTTTCAGCAAAATCAACTTGCAAAACTAGCTCGTTTGCTGATAAATTTTTCCTTTTATCTTCAAAATACTTTTGTTGGGAACGTTTAACAAAAGTGTGCATTTTAAAAGCTGGTAGCTGCGTATGTAAATCATAAATCAGGTCACTTAATGGACCAATAGTGTAGTTTAAACTTATGCGATTATCTAATTTTCTCCATTGCTTCCATTTCACGTTTGTATCTATTTCCTTGATAAACTTTATCGGAACTAATTCGCCCATAATATTGCGTACGCAGCTCTCACATTCACCAGCCATACAGTTTTCGTTCGTCACATCGCAGCAAACTGATGTTAGGAATAAATCGGATTTGTTCGGAATAGGCGATATAACTTTTGCACAGCTTTCTAGCAAAAAATTGAAATTTGCATGATATTTACAGACACACATATTGTGTGGTAAATCATTAATAAGTTGAATGTAGCTTGGCCTGGAACTACAAAATAAGGTCTTACTGACATCCACCGTGGTGAATTGAGCTTTGAAAAGTTGGTATGCTTCTGCCAAGGTCATAAGCATAAAACGTTTCCCAACAACTTTTCCTTTTATTAAAGCCGTATCCTTCATTCCCGGAGCTTGTACGCTGATTTCGTCTTGCAAATAAAACTTTTCAATTAGCGCTGCTCGCTTCTGGCTGTCTGATGTGTTTGTATAGTTACCATCAGTCATCTCCGTTGAGAAAATATACTTATCGCATAACGATTTGAGAACAGCTACCTTTTTATTTGGGTCTTTTGGCAACGCAGCTTCAACTTTTTTATTGCTTTCCCCTTCGTTTGTTTACAGTTGTACGCTTCAAATTCCAAATTACCAATGGAGTCATTCCTTTCTTTCTTTTTCTGTCGCAACATCACCTGTCTAACTCGGTCCTTTTCTTTCTTTTTGTTATACATAGAGCTATCTCTTCTCATTTTTTCCAACAATTTCTTTCGATATTCTCGTTTTCTTTCAGCTTCTTTCATCTTATATAGCTGCCATTTGTCACCATCTTCTCTGATCTTCTCTCGCCGTTTCTTCGCTTGTTCCCTTTTTTTTTCTTTTAATGCTTTTTCCATCTTTAAAATATATATAATAATAATTTTATGCTACTGATATTACTTTATTGAATATTAAGTACTTACGGCGACGGACGCGACAACTTTTAAATGACTATAAAATTTGTGAATTGCTTTCTTCCAATATAAATGTGTTCCCTTTTCGAGAGACCACGCGGAGCTCGATTAAAAATCCGAAACTGGTTGCTTTTCAAATGCTTACTTACTACTGAAAACAATTATTAGTTCTTTATGGCGACGGACGCTACATTAACATATAGGTCTAAGCAAACTTAAAAAACTTCCGTTATAAGAATTCCGATCTCCCTCTCTTGTGTTAATGCATAAAGGAATTTTTAGTAGGAAATTTGTAAATTACAAAAACAGAAATAAAATTAATGTAAATACTCTTAAAACACGTACAAAGAAATTGATATAAATCGCAAAACGGCTAAAAAAAAAATTTTTTTTTTTTTAAGTGATATATTTCGTACAAGAAATGAGAAAAATTCAAAATGCTTTTAAATTTATAAAGTTTAGACATTTAAGCTTTATTATTGAAAACAAAACAAAAAATCTAAGCACTTTTCATTTTTCACTCGTGGTTTACCTTTTTCTGGAATTGCCCATATGTTATAATACTACAAGAGATGGTACTATTCAGTGTAGTGGCTGTTGTAAAAGATTTTATCATAAAAAATGTATTGGTGTTACGGCTTACGATTGTGACAAGATCTTGAAACATAATAATATAAAATTACGTGTGATGGATGTATTGATTACATGAAGATACCCTCCGCCTCGGTTTGAGTCTTGATAATAAATGTAAATGAAAAAGTAAACAATTTGTTAAACTTAATACCAAATTATTTCAGCAAATTCTTTGGGTTGGTTTTCGAATTTTCTATTATTTCGGATTTACTTCGGTGTTTGCTTTATGGTCATCGTGGTTGCTGATCGGCATGCATTTAGGTTATATACCTATATGCATGCGTTTCCGGTTATATAACATAACTTCTCTTTTAATTTAGTTTTTGCTAATTAAATAGCTCGCCCTTACCTCCATTGTAAAGGTAATGGTTGTGTAGGGTGGCTATATGCATTAAATCGTGCTAATTGGAGATGGCTGTATAGTTTCTTTTAACTGGCGAAATATTTTTTCATTGCGGTCATGTAGGTCGGATGGAGTAACAAAATAATAACCAAAAAAAAGCTCTCTCAATTTTTTTTATTAAAATATTGCCATATTTGGAAAACATAGAGAATAAATTTATAATAATAAATAATTAAATTAGGGATGCCAAACGCAAGAAACCAAATGTCCCAAACATTTTAAATAAAATAATTTGTTATCTTTATTTTCTGAAAAACTTCAAATATTCATCCAAAAAAAAAATTGTGAAAAATAATATATGTATAAATAACATTCTCATCAAATTGGGTTTATTTATGTAACAATTTTTATGTTCGCAATTCTTAAATATCATTTGAGGTTTTCTAAAATTCATTGAATTTAAATTAATATTTTCTGTAGTGCGAATTCAACGATCCGACAGAATTTCAACGATCCGATAATCGCAAAATATATCGACATCTATAGTTGTTGCACTGAGGATTAAGTGATTCACTAAGTACACACATCTTAACGACAGTCGACAAATCTATTTTTCTATTTATTTAAATTGTAAATGAGTGGCATCTCTGTTAAAATAAGCGAAAAACAAAAAGAAGAATAGAAAAAAACAAATTACTTCGTGTTTGACAGGATGATTTTATGTTTATGTTTAATATCTCTATTTTTTTTACTAATATTTCTGTTTATTTATTTGAAAATTAAATAATGAATTGAATATGCTATTTAATTTTTTTATTTACATAAAATAGTTTTTTAATAGAAGCAAAATATTTTCACTATTTTATGATTTTTATTTATGTATGACGACATTTCAAACTAAAAATTTAAGTTTTTATCGATTGAATAAACAACACAAAAATGGTTGTCGTTTAGATAACAACAACAGCTGACTTTAACAATAGCGAATATCGTTTAAAAATTTTACTGATAATTTTGCTTTTCTTTTTTAACGATTCGACAATCGTTAAAAGAAGTTACTGAAAAGCTATTAATTTCTCCTGAATGCCAATATTTTTTTTAAATGTAAACATTTTTTAAATGTAAACATATTTGGTGTTTGTTTTGGAATTTCAATTTGTGTTTAACGAATAAAATTTATATGTATATTAAAGATGTAATTGATGTCTTCTATATTTAAAATTATTATTTCCGACGTTTTGATATGATTTTCTGAATTCAGTTAATATTTTCTAATTTATAGTAGGAAATTTTAATTCCAGTTTTTAGAATTGATATTTTCTTAAATTTGAATGGAAAATTTAAAAAGTGCAATTTTGTATTTATGTGAATAATAATGCTTTAGTAATTATAAACATTAGATGTAATCGCAATCAGATATTTTATAGGTAAAGAAGAATAATAATTCTATATAACTATGTAGAACTTTTTTGAAAGCAAAAAACTCATTGATAACTCGGTAACTCTATTTTGTAAAGACGACAAAAAGTTAATATGCCAAACTTATGTTCATATTTGTAAAAGAATAATGAAAAAACGTATGAAATAAAAGACCATCCCGTGTATACTCTTAACATTGTGCGGTATGATATCTATTTGAAAATATTGACATTCATGTTAAAATAGAAATAACTATTGCAAAGCTAATTAGAACAAAAATTGTGGCGCCATCTATTGTGGCATAGTCACGCTGAGCAAAATAAAGTGACACTCTGTTAATGCAAAAGAAATGTATTTTCCCGACAACAAAATATTGCAGAATTTTATGTAAATAAAATAATGTACCGATTTATTTCTAACATGCAGTTATTATCGATATACATATATAGAATATATATAGAATATATGTATATTATTTGTATTATTTAATATGTGTATATGTAAATATTACACACAAAAAATACAACATCAAACGTTATTTTTGTGTTTTTCTCTTTAAATAAATTAATACATAAAATTTTTTTTTGCCAAATTTACATTGTTTTCTTTTTATTAACAACTAGGTATTTTAGCATTATTTGCTTTAGATGCTGGTGAATTTTTACTCCCTTTATATTAACTCGTAGTGTCTGCTTGTCGAAAAAATTTTGGATCGATTTGAACCCCTTTCCCGTGACCCACTCGATCTGAAACTTTGCAGGCAGGCTGGTGGCAATGACAGAAATGATTTAGTAAATTTTTTTAGTGATGCCAAAACAATGGAAACTTTTAAATTTTTCTACCAGAGTTGATAAAAAAATGTACAAAGGTTAGTTTTTATTATATTATTACCACAACGACCACAAAAACAACAAGTCCAGCTATGACAACAATATAACATTTAGAATAACAACAAGAACACTATAGAAACATCATATTTTTAATTTTTTTTTTATTTTTTCAGAGATTTCCCTGGACCTGTTCCACCGATTTCAATGATTTTTGAAATAGAAATCTTCCCATGAATTTGGAGAATCATTCTCACTAAAAATGATCACCTTAGCTATCATATTGGGGGCGTGATCGTGACAAGAACAACATAGAAAATTATATTTTTTCAAGACTTTTTTTAGTTCTTCATTCAAATCTCGGGCCCTAATCGACCAATTTGGACGATTTTAAATAGCAAACTTTTCAGGATGTCAATGAATTATTTTTTATATCAGCGAGCACCCTAGCTGCCCGATTGATGCCGTCATCGTGATTTCCACGGACGGACAGACGGACATCGCTATATCAACTCCGGTTGTTATAAGGACCACAAATATATATATTTTATGGGGTCCGAAATTTTTTTTCTAATTATTACAAACGGAATGACAAACTTATATATACCCTCTGCACACTGGAGTGGAGGGTATAATAAAATAAATATAGATGTCCAGTTTATGAAAGCTGCAACGTTTTGAGATGTTTCAAGTGTTGGGGTTTTAATCACACCTCTAAAAATTGTAAAAGTGAATTTCATATTTGTGCCAAATGTGGCGAAAAGGTCATTCTTATAAGAATTGCAATAATGAACAAATGAAGTGTATAAATTGTGAAAATGCAAAGGAGCGGTTACATTTGAATATTGATACAAATCATGATTGTAGGAGCGTAGAGTGCCCAATCTTACAACGTAAGAATAAACAGGAAGCTGACAGAATTACCTATTAGCAATCAAGTTATATAAAAGTACTGTATTTAAATATCGGAGGATTACGCTCAAATTTTAATGAATTAGAAGTGGTATGTTTGCAGGAAAATTTTGATTTCATTTGTCTGACTGAAACACATTTAACAAAGGATATTGGTGAAGGAAAAGTTATATTAAAAAATTATAATCTTTTAAGGTGCAACAGTTCATCGGTACATAAAGGCGTTGTTTGTTTTTATATAAAAAATAACTGGCAATTTAAATTCTTAGAATCCAGCACAATTGACAAAATGGTGTAGTGCTTAAGACTTGAAATGCAGAATAAAAATTTAAAATATTATTTATTAGGAATATATACATAGATCGCCTGATAGAAGAAATTGTCCAGATGTTGTTTTTACGGAATTTTTTGAAAATGAGATGGAGAAAGTGGAAGATTGTGAGAATTTTCTAATAATGGGAGATTTTAATATTAATTGGTTTGATAATAATATCTATAAAACCAATTTGGAAGAAATAATCAAAGATAGTTGTTTTAAACAAATTATAACTCAGCCAACAAAAATAACATGTACTTCATCCACCCTAATTGATTATTCTGTAACCAATATTGAAGAGATTACCGCAAAACAAATTTGAACATGAAAATAAGTGACTATGAGTCCATAGAATTGATTATACCTACAAAACAAAGAATAAAGCTTACTGAAAGAAAGAAGATAAAAACTTTGCATTTCAACAATCAAAGTTTTCGTAATTATCTACTTTGGAGTGAAAATAATTATATCTCTACAAATAATCACGGTAATGAATTATCAAATATGTTAGTAAATACTTTGAATATGGCACTGTCTTCAATGGTAACCACTCAAAATATAAAAATTCATACAAAAAATCAATGGTTTAATAACAATTTAAAAGTTATGAAAGAAATGAAAATACAATTTTACCAAACAGCAGTGTGGGTTAACAATGACTTACATCGGAACAATTATAAGTTTTTTAGAAATAAATACAATATAGAAATCTCAAAGGCAAAAACAATTCTATTAACAACAAAATTAATAGCTGTTTCGATCAAAAAACGATGTGGAAAACGTTAAAATCACGTGTACTTAAAAAAGAAATACAGTTAAATGGAAAATCTATATCAAATGAAAAAGAAATTGCTAATGAATTAAATTCGTTTTTTGTAAACAGTGTCACACAAATTATAGATAGTATTCCTTTCGTAAAATATGAAAATTTTTTTGATGAAAATTCAAGTTTAAACTTTAAATTTAATTTTATTGACATAAATGCGCTAAGAGATACTATGAAAGCCATGAATAACAAGAAATATCAGAATTTTCTTACGGTTAAGATGTTATTGGATAATTTTGATATTGTGGGTCTAAAGTTGCATAGAATAATTATATCATCTCTACAGACGGGAATATTTCCCGATTGTCTAAAAGAATCCTGTATAGTACTAATTCAAAAAGTAAAGAATTCAAAAGATCCTCAAGAAATTCGACCAGTTAATATGTTATCGATAACACAAGGCAACACTAATAGGGATAGGGATTGTTAGTCAATTTTGCTACATATGCTGATGAAGACCATAGTCTCTAATTCACTTTTTGTGGATTGACTCTGGTTCTCGCGATAAACCGCTATTTAAAAAATGAAGGAGGCTTCACCACATATTTTAACATAACTCAAGATCGGTTTGTCCGATTTGGTTAAATAAAAAACATAAAAATCCACAGCTAAATTACCTCCACTTTTTTTAATTGGGACAATAGTTTCGGCAATATTCACAAAGTTTTTCCGAAAAAAACATTTTTTTGATGTAAAATTTAAATATTTTTGATAGATATGTTGCAAATAAGACAAGCCATATTTAATTAAAATCGAGTAACAAGTTTTGATTTAATTTACAACTTAGTGACGGTATCTCATTTTGATAAAAAATTTCTAGATTAAATTTTTGTTCAATATTACCCAAATTTTCTGGATTACTGAAAGTAAATTTGGGCAATATTGAACAAAATTTAATCTAGAAATTTTTTAAATAAATATTTTGAAGATAACAATTTGTTACATGAAACTCAATCTGGCTTTAGACATCACCATAGTTGTGAATACCTTTTAAATCGTATAGTAACTCAATGGAAAACTGAAGTGGCAAATAAAAATTATGTGGTAGCAGTTTTCTTAGACTTGAAACGAGCATTTGAGACGATTAATAGAGAAATATTAATGGAGACGTTAAAAAAGTATGGAATAAAAAACGCTGAATTAAAATGATTTAACAGTTACCTGGGAGGAAGGACTCAAAGAACAAAATGTGGAGAGTTCGTATAAGAAATTAAAAATGTAAATATAGGAGTATCTCAAGGTGCAGTTTTGGGAACTCTACTGTTCCTTTTATATATTAATGATTTAAAAAAGGTCTTAACAAATGCGAAAGTATGCATGTTTGCGGATGATGCACTCATATATGTATATAAGCGGGAAAAACAAGGAAGAATGTGTGCGGAATCTAAATAATGAGTTAAAAGGAGTTGAGAAATATCTTAAAATGAGCAAATTAAAACTAAATACTAGTAAAAAAAAAGCAATGGTTATAAATGGAATAACAGACGAGAGCATAAGTATTGAAGGTGTGGCGATAGAACAAGTTGCAGAAATAAAATACCTTGGTGTCATTGTAGATAAAAACCTTAAATTTGACTTACACTTTGAATATATTTGCAAAAAGATTTATAAAAAAAAATTTACTTTTTAAGAAGAATTCGAAATCAAATATCAACTATTACTGCCATACGAATATATAACACAACTGTAAAACCTCATTTTGAATATTGTTCAATGTTATTGTTTCTTGGTAGTCAGCAGATGAAGGGGAGGCTTCAAAAGCTACAAAATAGGGGTATGAACTATATTATACGGTGTCATAGATTAACCCATATAAATAACATGTTTCAAAAATTGCAATGGCTTTCTGTCAATCAAAGACTGGTGATGAATGTCTTGATATTTATATTTAAGATGAAGAATGGGATGTTACCGAATTACTTGCAGCAGCAGTTAGTTTATGTAGCTGACGTTCAACCTTACAATTTACGTAATGCTAACGACTTTAGGCTAAATCTTAGCAGAACAAATTTTCATCAAAATTTATTATTTTATAAAGGTCTTAAATTATATAATGAAATTCCTTTAGAATTCAAAAATGAAAATAACTTTTATGTATTTAAACGTAAAATTATTGTTTTTGTTAAACAAACATTTTTATAATTGTATATAATCCATAGTTTGTAAGATTAGTGAATTATTTTTTGTAATAGCAAAGCAATGCTAAATAAATAATAAATAAATATAAAACAAGTAGGAGTGTAAAATTCGGCTACAAAAACAACAAGTCCAGCTATGACAACAATATAACATTTAGAATAACAACAAGAACACTATAGAAACATCATATTTTTAATTTTTTTTTTATTTTTTCAGAGATTTCCCTGGACCTGTTCCACCGATTTCAATGATTTTTGAAATAGAAATCTTCCCATGAATTTGGAGAATCATTCTCACTAAAAATGATCACCTTAGCTATCATATTGGGGGCGTGATCGTGACAAGAACAACATAGAAAATTATATTTTTTCAAGACTTTTTTTAGTTCTTCATTCAAATCTCGGGCCCTAATCGACCAATTTGGACGATTTTAAATAGCAAACTTTTCAGGATGTCAATGAATTATTTTTTATATCAGCGAGCACCCTAGCTGCCCGATTGATGCCGCCATCGTGATTTCCACGGACGGACAGACGGACATCGCTATATCAACTCCGGTTGTTATAAGGACCACAAATATATATATTTTATGGGGTCCGAAATTTTTTTTCTAATTATTACAAACGGAATGACAAACTTATATATACCCTCTGCACACTGGAGTGGAGGGTATAATAAAATAAATATAGATGTCCAGTTTATGAAAGCTGCAACGTTTTGAGATGTTTCAAGTGTTGGGGTTTTAATCACACCTCTAAAAATTGTAAAAGTGAATTTCATATTTGTGCCAAATGTGGCGAAAAGGTCATTCTTATAAGAATTGCAATAATGAACAAATGAAGTGTATAAATTGTGAAAATGCAAAGGAGCGGTTACATTTGAATATTGATACAAATCATGATTGTAGGAGCGTAGAGTGCCCAATCTTACAACGTAAGAATAAACAGGAAGCTGACAGAATTACCTATTAGCAATCAAGTTATATAAAAGTACTGTATTTAAATATCGGAGGATTACGCTCAAATTTTAATGAATTAGAAGTGGTATGTTTGCAGGAAAATTTTGATTTCATTTGTCTGACTGAAACACATTTAACAAAGGATATTGGTGAAGGAAAAGTTATATTAAAAAATTATAATCTTTTAAGGTGCAACAGTTCATCGGTACATAAAGGCGTTGTTTGTTTTTATATAAAAAATAACTGGCAATTTAAATTCTTAGAATCCAGCACAATTGACAAAATGGTGTAGTGCTTAAGACTTGAAATGCAGAATAAAAATTTAAAATATTATTTATTAGGAATATATACATAGATCGCCTGATAGAAGAAATTGTCCAGATGTTGTTTTTACGGAATTTTTTGAAAATGAGATGGAGAAAGTGGAAGATTGTGAGAATTTTCTAATAATGGGAGATTTTAATATTAATTGGTTTGATAATAATATCTATAAAACCAATTTGGAAGAAATAATCAAAGATAGTTGTTTTAAACAAATTATAACTCAGCCAACAAAAATAACATGTACTTCATCCACCCTAATTGATTATTCTGTAACCAATATTGAAGAGATTACCGCAAAACAAATTTGAACATGAAAATAAGTGACTATGAGTCCATAGAATTGATTATACCTACAAAACAAAGAATAAAGCTTACTGAAAGAAAGAAGATAAAAACTTTGCATTTCAACAATCAAAGTTTTCGTAATTATCTACTTTGGAGTGAAAATAATTATATCTCTACAAATAATCACGGTAATGAATTATCAAATATGTTAGTAAATACTTTGAATATGGCACTGTCTTCAATGGTAACCACTCAAAATATAAAAATTCATACAAAAAATCAATGGTTTAATAACAATTTAAAAGTTATGAAAGAAATGAAAATACAATTTTACCAAACAGCAGTGTGGGTTAACAATGACTTACATCGGAACAATTATAAGTTTTTTAGAAATAAATACAATATAGAAATCTCAAAGGCAAAAACAATTCTATTAACAACAAAATTAATAGCTGTTTCGATCAAAAAACGATGTGGAAAACGTTAAAATCACGTGTACTTAAAAAAGAAATACAGTTAAATGGAAAATCTATATCAAATGAAAAAGAAATTGCTAATGAATTAAATTCGTTTTTTGTAAACAGTGTCACACAAATTATAGATAGTATTCCTTTCGTAAAATATGAAAATTTTTTTGATGAAAATTCAAGTTTAAACTTTAAATTTAATTTTATTGACATAAATGCGCTAAGAGATACTATGAAAGCCATGAATAACAAGAAATATCAGAATTTTCTTACGGTTAAGATGTTATTGGATAATTTTGATATTGTGGGTCTAAAGTTGCATAGAATAATTATATCATCTCTACAGACGGGAATATTTCCCGATTGTCTAAAAGAATCCTGTATAGTACTAATTCAAAAAGTAAAGAATTCAAAAGATCCTCAAGAAATTCGACCAGTTAATATGTTATCGATAACACAAGGCAACACTAATAGGGATAGGGATTGTTAGTCAATTTTGCTACATATGCTGATGAAGACCATAGTCTCTAATTCACTTTTTGTGGATTGACTCTGGTTCTCGCGATAAACCGCTATTTAAAAAATGAAGGAGGCTTCACCACATATTTTAACATAACTCAAGATCGGTTTGTCCGATTTGGTTAAATAAAAAACATAAAAATCCACAGCTAAATTACCTCCACTTTTTTTAATTGGGACAATAGTTTCGGCAATATTCACAAAGTTTTTCCGAAAAAAACATTTTTTTGATGTAAAATTTAAATATTTTTGATAGATATGTTGCAAATAAGACAAGCCATATTTAATTAAAATCGAGTAACAAGTTTTGATTTAATTTACAACTTAGTGACGGTATCTCATTTTGATAAAAAATTTCTAGATTAAATTTTTGTTCAATATTACCCAAATTTTCTGGATTACTGAAAGTAAATTTGGGCAATATTGAACAAAATTTAATCTAGAAATTTTTTAAATAAATATTTTGAAGATAACAATTTGTTACATGAAACTCAATCTGGCTTTAGACATCACCATAGTTGTGAATACCTTTTAAATCGTATAGTAACTCAATGGAAAACTGAAGTGGCAAATAAAAATTATGTGGTAGCAGTTTTCTTAGACTTGAAACGAGCATTTGAGACGATTAATAGAGAAATATTAATGGAGACGTTAAAAAAGTATGGAATAAAAAACGCTGAATTAAAATGATTTAACAGTTACCTGGGAGGAAGGACTCAAAGAACAAAATGTGGAGAGTTCGTATAAGAAATTAAAAATGTAAATATAGGAGTATCTCAAGGTGCAGTTTTGGGAACTCTACTGTTCCTTTTATATATTAATGATTTAAAAAAGGTCTTAACAAATGCGAAAGTATGCATGTTTGCGGATGATGCACTCATATATGTATATAAGCGGGAAAAACAAGGAAGAATGTGTGCGGAATCTAAATAATGAGTTAAAAGGAGTTGAGAAATATCTTAAAATGAGCAAATTAAAACTAAATACTAGTAAAAAAAAAGCAATGGTTATAAATGGAATAACAGACGAGAGCATAAGTATTGAAGGTGTGGCGATAGAACAAGTTGCAGAAATAAAATACCTTGGTGTCATTGTAGATAAAAACCTTAAATTTGACTTACACTTTGAATATATTTGCAAAAAGATTTATAAAAAAAAATTTACTTTTTAAGAAGAATTCGAAATCAAATATCAACTATTACTGCCATACGAATATATAACACAACTGTAAAACCTCATTTTGAATATTGTTCAATGTTATTGTTTCTTGGTAGTCAGCAGATGAAGGGGAGGCTTCAAAAGCTACAAAATAGGGGTATGAACTATATTATACGGTGTCATAGATTAACCCATATAAATAACATGTTTCAAAAATTGCAATGGCTTTCTGTCAATCAAAGACTGGTGATGAATGTCTTGATATTTATATTTAAGATGAAGAATGGGATGTTACCGAATTACTTGCAGCAGCAGTTAGTTTATGTAGCTGACGTTCAACCTTACAATTTACGTAATGCTAACGACTTTAGGCTAAATCTTAGCAGAACAAATTTTCATCAAAATTTATTATTTTATAAAGGTCTTAAATTATATAATGAAATTCCTTTAGAATTCAAAAATGAAAATAACTTTTATGTATTTAAACGTAAAATTATTGTTTTTGTTAAACAAACATTTTTATAATTGTATATAATCCATAGTTTGTAAGATTAGTGAATTATTTTTTGTAATAGCAAAGCAATGCTAAATAAATAATAAATAAATATAAAACAAGTAGGAGTGTAAAATTCGGCTATGCCGAATCTTTGATACCCTCCACCTAGGTTTTCTTGCACTATTTGTAACAAATTTAGTAAAATATTTGAAAATGTAAACAATTTGATCAATTTAGTAATTTATTACAACAAATACTCTGAATTTTCAGCATTTACGTTTAACAATTTTAAAGTCAATAGAAGATATTAAACAAAATATATTTTTAAATTTCGGATCTTTTTCGGAATACTTGACCATGTCTTATATTTTAAAAGCACTAGCGTTAATCAGTTTTATTTTTTCGATCTGACATTCCATTTGTAACGCATCGATAAATGGATTTGCGTCTATGTGTTTAATGCAAAAGATTTCTTACTTTTGTCGAATTGTAGGGATTTTTTGAAAATTTTTTTTTAACAACTTAATATTATATACGTTTCAATTTTAAACTTTAAAATTAAAAATATCTATCTTTTTTAAATCTGGTAATAACTCTATAATATGGAGATAGTAAATACGTGGCTTCTTTAATAAGAATGACAAGTAAAAAACACTTTTGTGCAGTTTACTTGTTTTGTGCATTTTTTTTAATACATACATAAGTACGCCATCTTTGTAGATCTCTTCGATTATATTAAAGGTGCTATTACATGATGTTTTTTTTACATATGTACTGTCAAATTTTCCCACAACAAAAGTTGTACACATCGTGTGATACATATGAAACATTGTTTATGTACAATACATGAAGAAAGTCACATGTACATTTTTCAATTAGAACAGGTTCTATTTTTGCATGACAAACATGAAAATACAACACTGCTTGTGGCGAAAGAAAAACAGAGTAAATTTTAAAGATTAATATTGAAAGAAAAATAAATTGTTTAGTATTAACAATTAAAAAATATATAACCTTTTTTTTAACAATAAATTTTTGTAAATTCACAAATTAAATCAGCTGTTGTTTACACTTAGAGGTTATGTCATACGGAAATACATATGCACGTGTGATAGCAAAAATTATGAATCGTATGTAAAAGACAATTTTGACAGACATGAGGAATTTCATATGGATAAAAAAAGTGACAGTACATATGTGAAAAACACTTCGTGTAATAGCACCTTAAGTAAGTTTGTAAATAAAAAGAATATTAAAATATTATAAATGTAAACATAATTGATTTTAGAAAAATGTCCGATTCGTTTTTCGATGATGCTGAAAACACATCAAAGAAATACAGAAAACAAAGGTTTTACTCAAGTTAGTTGAGAGACGAGAAGCTAATGGGATAGAACAGGTCAAAGATGACGACTTTAAATACAGATGCAAGGCTTGTGAAGAAATATTAAATTGCGATAAATCAGATCTAAGTATACATGCTAATAACCAATGTCTTAAAAAAATATCTTTTAAAACCAACAACCAAAATTCTGTTTACGTTATAAGATCCCATTTGCAAGCCATTTTAATTAATTGTGTAAATTTTAAATGCACATCTAGCCATATAAAAAATGAATTATACAGAATAGTAAAAATATTTTTTTTATAATATCTGTTGATTTTTTATATTGTTTTTATGTAATTCTAATGATATTCTTATCTTATTTTTTATGATATTTTTTTCGTTTTTATGTTATTTTTGCATTATTGAAATTGAAAATTAACAAATTAAAAATAATTTTTTTTTTGAAAAATTGAAAAAAGTAGTGTAGGGAAAATGTAGAGAGAAAAAAGTGGGTGTAGGGAAAAAAAGGGATTTTTTTTCATTAGCGTAGAGATTTCTGTAAAAATCTCCTGGCATCACTGGTACCTATTAAAAAACAATGTAAGATTTCACAAAACAATGCGACGTATATCTGCTTTGTTCAAAACCTTTCATAAGACTAAATGAAATTGTTACATATGCATGAAACACATAGACGACAGAGGCTACACAAACACACGGATACAAATGCTACTGGCTACAATTGTAGTCGTGTAGTCAACTGCTTAATTTTTTTTGAAAATGACAGCAACATATAACAACAATATAAACAGCTGTTTTTATACAAAATCATTTTTATTTCAGTAGTGCCAATTACATTTTTTTTTAACTTTATTAAAATAGAAAAACATGTATGATTCTACATAAAATTGTCTTAAATATATTACTTATTTATAATGCATTATTATAACGTAAAAATAAATAAATAAGTAATTAATAGAATTATTATAGCATTTCATTTTGCGATTAATTTTTTCAACAAAATAAAATATTTCATAGCACTAATATCTTTTACATATTTTGTTATATTGTCAACACTATTTTTATTTTGTAGCCAACAAAAACAGAAATTAGCCTAAGTTGACTACAGCAGCAAAAGTGGTCATGTAGTCGTGTAGCTGTGTTGGTGTCAAAATAATCGTTTTCATATAAAGGTGTGTATTTTATTTTTGACAGGCTGTAGTCGTGTAGCCGCTGTCGTCTATGTGTTTCATGAGAGAGTTCGGCTAACTGGTGCCATTATGTATATGTATGTGTAAACAAAAATATACGATATCCCAGTAATCATTTCGAAGATTGTTTTAACAAAAATCATCTTACTGTGTCTTCTTCGAGCACTTTTGATGATTAAAAACTGATTAATCACATGCGGTATTAGAAAAAGATTAAGAAATGATTTTTGCTTACGCTTAAAAAGTGATTTATAGAAAAATGACATTAAATAGACTCAAAAATAAGTCGAAGTTAATCAGAAAATTGGATAAAAAAGGTTCTCAAGATGAGTCGGGGGTAGGGTAATATTTCCTCCAAACAAAAGAATATTTTGTGATCAGCAAGAGCGCATTTATGACTGCTTTAATAGCACAGAGGAGTCAAAAAAGACTCCACATGATCACTTATTGCATAAATTGTTTACTGGGATTTTATTCACTATCTGTAGAAACAGTTTTTTAAGTAAAACAAATCTGCACACAATTTCAATTCTATTTCGTTTACAATGATACGAACACTTTGTTTACTAGCTAGTAGTAATATAAGAAAATAGTATTATAATACAGCGTAATGATGAATTGTACTTCTCAATTAGTTTATTTTTGATGTGCCATAAGAAGTTCGGTTTGTGCTAAGAAATGAATGAATATATGCTTCCCAGGGCGAAGCTTAATCATTGCACTTTGATTGAGTTGAGCCCGCGACTATTCCTGATGTGGATAGCTCGTGCCTACAATTTTTGGTAGTTGGGAATGGCGTTTGTGCAAAGGGAAGCATGAACACTTGTTTCCCAGAGCGAGGCTTAATCATTGCATTTTGATTGAGCTGAGCTCCGCGATTATTCCTAATGCGGAATAAATCGTGCATTAAATTCTCGGTAGTCCGGGAATGGCGTTTGCCTGCGCCAAACATTAAATAATAAATTTGAAAAATGTATTATAATTAAATATTATTGACATTATATTATTATCATCTGAGAAAAAAATTTTTTTTTAAACACCAATTTTTAACAAGGTAGAATTTTATGGTTTCAATACTACTTTTGAATGCAAGTATGTACTAAAAGTAGAACCCTTAAAATCATACTATTTTTTGCAACCCTAAAAATTGCAATATTTTGTATAAATAAAATAATTTATATTTTATTATTTTTAATATGCGCTTATTATCGAAATACATATACAGAATATATGAATGTTATTTATAGTATTTTGATATTTGCAACAGTAGTCAGTATGTATCAATTTGTAATATTTTGTGATCTTATAAAAATCGCAGAATATTGATATTGATTTTATATAGTTTCTTTTATTAATTAATTAACTTAAATATTACAACATAAAATGGCGAATTTTTATATTACTACCACAACGACCATAAAACAACAAGTACAGCTGTGACAAAATACAAAATTTAGAATAACAATATAGGAAAACATCATATTTTTTTTAACTTTTCAGTGATTTCTCGGCACCTATGAAACCTATTGTCACGATTTAAAAAACAGAAACCTTCTCGTGATGTTGGTGTATCATTCTCACTAACAACAAGCGCCCTAGCTGTCCTATTGAGAACGTTATCGTGACAAGAACAACATAGTCAAATCATATTTTTTCAAGACTTTTTTTACTCCATCGTTCAATTCTCGGGACCAGATAAACCGATTTGGACGATTTTAAATAGCAAACTTTTCAGTATGTTACTGAATCATTTTTTATTATTCCACAGACGGATTTCCACAGACGGACAGACGGAGAGCCGGACAGACGGACATCGCTATATCAACTCCGCTTGTTATAAGGATCACAAATATATATATTTTATGGGGTCCAGATTTTTTTTTTCTAATTATTACAAACGGAATGACAAACTTATATATACCCTCTGCACACTGGAGTGGAGGGTATAAAAACATAAAATATATACAATTGTTAAAAATTATGTTTTTTTAGTTAACATAAACATGATTTATTTCATGCGGTCAGTGTTGCCGTTTTGGTTATTTTTAACCAAATATGGTAATTTTTTTTTTCCAATGCGGAGATGTGAACTTTTTTTTAATTTTGGTAACTTTTTTGGAAATAAAAAATATAAATGTTTTTTTTATCTATTTAATTTAACAAAACGCTTTTTTATTACGTTGTTTTCATAACACTATTAAATTTTACAAAAGTATGTAGTTCATTTTACTTTATAACCAACTCTGCGTTACCAAAATATGCATGTCTGCACAGCATGTCTGATTTAATTGCCGGCATTTTATCAAATAAAAAAATTACTGTAAATTGACAAATGTTAGAAAAACATCAAATTTAACAAATGCAGAATGGATAAGTAAGTATTGGTATTTTTTCATATTTGAATCTTTTTAAATTCAATAATAATTTTTGACTTCGTTTTAGGTTTTTTTTGAAGACTGCAGGTAATGCAACCGAAGAATTATCATCTGAAAGCGACAATGAAAGCAGGTAAAAACAATACTTTAATTTTTCATAAATTTTTGGTATAAAAAAATATTTCCAATTCAGTGAAAATAAAAACAACCCTAAAAGAAAGTTTCGGACTGCATGGCTAAAGGAATTTCCTTGGCTAATAAATAAAGATGAGAGTGGGTATTATACAGCTTGTGATAAGAAATTGTGCAATCACGTAAGTTATTTAAGAAAACATGCATCAATACGTATTCACATACAAAATGTGGAAAGGAAAAAAAACCAAATCAAAATAAATTCTTTTGTAAGTGCTGAAAAAGGAAATCTTGCTAAACAAATATACCAAACGGAACTAGCACTTGGTATGTTTCTAATTCACCACAACTTGCCATTTATATTAATGGATTATTTACCCGGCTTATTAGTGCTATGCTGTCCTGCCTCTAAGATAGCACGGAATATTTAATGCGGCAGAACAAAAGCAACACAGCTGGCAGAGACGTTGGCGAGTAAATCTAAAAATGATATTGTATCTATATTGAAAACTACAAAATTTTCTTTAATATTAGACGAAACTACAGATGTATCTACCAAAAATCCCTAGTGTTAGTCGTCCGATATATGGACAAATTGTGCCGAAATATTAACGACAGGTTTTTAAGTCTTATAGAGGTTGTAAACTCAGATGCCAAATCACTTTACGACATCATAAAAAATTTCTTTAAATATTGATTTGTTGGCAACCCCGTTTCTAATAAGACGTCAAATTTTTATCGGTGCGAAAACTTAAATACAATTATATTTTTTTCATATAAAACCATCATTAAAAATAAAACAAATTGTTGTTTCTTGTAAATAAAATTGCGGTTTATCAGTGAAGAATAAAGTATGCCGCCCAGCAAAACTCGTAAAAGTGTTACTAAAAAAACAATTTGTTTACAGTGCAAAACAGAGGTAATGGAAAGTGATGAAGCATTGGAATGTGATGGCTGTAAAAAAACTTATGAAAAATTTATGAAAAATTCCTCTCTTGAGTTTAAATGTAATTTTTGTGTGCCAAGTGAAAAAAATTCTGTGTCTGCTGATTTAGCAGAAATAAAAACAAAACTGAATCAGCTGGACGATATAAAAGAGACGATGCAATTTATGTCATCACAATATGATTCTTTGTTAAAAGGTGTTGTCAAGAACACTAAAGAAATAAAATCGCTAAAAAAAAAGAAAACGATACGTTAAGGGAAGAAGTTAAAAATTTAAAATCTACTGTTAAATTTTTGAACGATGCTAGGGTTCAAAAAGATGTCGTTATTAGTGGTGTTGCTGTTGCTGATGAAAAAAGTGCAATTGATGTTGTGTTAGATGTAGCAAAACAAACAGGAGCTGATATTTGTGAAGATGAGGTTGAGGAAGCCTATTTTTTTAATCAGCGTAAACAAAAAAAAGATGAAAACAAAAAATCTGTTGTTGTTAAATTTGTCAACAAAAAAAGCAAACGTTTGTTCATGCAGGGGAAGTCCAAGCTTAAGGATGTGGAAAAGTTCAAAAAAGTTTATATAAATGATTTCCTGTGTAAAGAGTCATTGGAACTCTTAAATTATGCTAAGTCTTTGAAAGCAGTTGGTTTTAACTTTGTTTATGCTAGAAATGGCAACGTTTTTGTTAAAAAAGAGGCGAAATCCAAACAATTTGTTTTGAAAACGAAAGAAGATGTTGATAAAGTTGCTTAGTAAATCAGCAGGAGGTAGAGCTAAATGCAATATTCTGGCTAATGTGGCTATTTCTGATGATGATGATGATGAAGAAGAAGATAAAGAAGATGATGATGGTGATGATGATGAAGAAGAAGAAGAAGATAATACACAGTTTGTATCCCCAAATTAGTATTTATACAAATTGTTTATTTTTATTTTGTTAAAAAAACTTTTTATATAATTTTTTTTTATGAACACTAAATATTTTTTTAATTTAAATTCTTTTAATGAGTCAAATAATGAACCATATTTAAAAACGTTTAATATTTTGTCTGTTAATGTAAGAAGCATTTCATCAATTGATAAGTTTAACAAGTTTAAAGCTGAAATATGTAGATTATCGGTAATACCTGAAATTATAGCGGTTCAAGAGACCTGGTTTGATAAAAATTTGGTTTGTTTATACTCAATTGACGGTTACGACGTGATTCATTGTTGTAGGAGTGATTGTTATGGCGGAACAACAGTATATGTTAAAAAGCAAATAAAATACAGATTACGTGTGTTACAAAGTGATGATTTTTTGGATTTAATATGTATAACTTTGCCAGATGTCAAAATTAATAACAAACCTTTGACTATTACGTCGCTATACCGATCGCAAAAATGTAAACTACCATCGTTTTTTGAAATGCTAGAAACATTATTAATAGAAGTTAAAAACTCCACATGCATTTTTGTTGGTGATTTTAATATTAATTTGATGCTTATGAGTCTTGAAAGTCGTGCTTTGATAGATGTTTTTTCTGAAGCCGATTTTGCTTCATGTCATAATCTTATAACTAGGCCTGAAAGTAAAACTTGCATTGATTGTGTTTTTAGTAATATACCAAATTGCATAATGGTAAATTCAATTGAAACGTCAATATCGGATCACAATATAATTTTTTGTAAGCTTAGAATGAACTTTAGCCATAGCGAAACTACGATTGAGAAAAAATTTTGTATTGACTACAGAAAGTTCGGATCGTTTTTGGATGATAACTTAGTCATTTCAAATTTGAGCAGTTCTAATGTCCAATGTGAGGATCTTGTTAATACACTTTCTTTAGCTGCATTACAGAGTACTGTTATTACTACAAAACCAATAAATATTAGGCACAAAATGAGCCCGTGGATGTCGGGGGAATTAATTTCTTTAATATCTTATAAAAATAAGTTGTTAAAAGCTAGGAGGAAAAATAAACATAACAGGATTATTGCAGATAACCTAAAAAGAATTAGTAAGGTCATTAAGTATTGTAGCAAGAATTTGATGAATGACTACTACTCGTATAACATTGAGAAATGTGGAGGAGATTCTAGAAAAACATGGAAATTCATAAATAAGCAAATTGCAAAGAAAGAAGAGACCTCTAAGGAGTTATTAAATGATGATGGTAATACTATAATTATGAATGATGAAAAGGCTTCTAGTTTTAATAGATTCTTTTATGAATCGGTTAGAAGCTTACGTGCAAGTATACATCAAGATGCAAGTGATGATATCAATTTGTTTCGGACATTGGTTCCAACTAAGTCATGTTTTGATTTGGAAGTTACAGAGGATCGAGTAGTAGGTAATATTTTAAATAATTTAAAAACGAATAAGAGCCCTGGTCGTGATAACATAACACCAAAGATGTTGTTGGTACGTAAATTAGCTGTGACAGAAGCAATTACAACAATATTTAATAATATGATTCAGGAAGCTAAGTATCCAAATGTGCTTAAAATACACAAAATTATTCCCATTCCCAAAGCTGTAAGTGCTAATAGAGTTGAGAACTATCGCCCGATATCCGTTCTTTCATTCTTAGATAAAGTTTTTGAAAAAATAATTTTTGAGCAACTATCCAATTACCTTGATGGCAACAATATATTGTTTGAACGACAATATGGCTTCAGGAAAGGTACTGGAACTGAGGAAGCTGTAATTAATGTAGTGGATTGTATTTGCAATGGACTTGATTTAGGATATAAAGGAGTGGCTGGAGTATTCTTCGATTTATCAAAAGCTTTTGATTTGGTAGATCATAATATATTGCTACAAAAGCTTTATTTTATAGGTTTTTCCAGTAATACTTTAGCGTTTTTTAAGGATTACTTAACCAATAGAAACCAATATGTTCAGATTGGTGAATCTAGTAGTAACAAGCTAGAGGTATGTTGTGGAGTACCACAGGGCAGTGTTCTTGGCCCCCTTTTGTTTAAGATTTACATAAATGACATGAAAAACATAAACTTTAACGGAAAGTTATTTATGTTTGCAGATGATGTTTGCCTTTTATACAACTATAAGGATGAAAAAGTATTGAGGACACATATTGAATATGATGCTGCGATATTGGCAGAATTTTTGCGGTTTAATAAATTAATATTAAATAGCAAGAAAACGAAATTTATTCGATTTAGACCATATATTTTAAAGAATGATCAAGTTATGAGTGTGCATATTGATGGAGAAGTGATACAGGAATCTGAAAATGTTAAATACCTTGGAATTAATATAAATCACAATCTTATGTGGGAAAATCATATTTCTAAGTTGAAGTCAAGAATATCGTCGGGAATTGGTGTACTCTACAAGTTCAGAAATAAACTAGATACTAAAACTAAAATGTTGTTGTATCAGTCGTTAATTCACTCACACCTTACATACCTACCTGTCATTTATGGTGGCAAATCAAGCGCAATAATAAAATCATTGCAATCTGCCCAAAATAAGGCACTGAAAATTGTATTTAAGCAACCGTTGAGGCTTAGCACAGTTGAATTGTACAAAGATTTTGCAAAAACCGTTCTTCCTGTAAGAGGGCTTTATAAACAGCAGCTGTTGTTGTACGTTTTCAAATGTTTAAGAAGTATTGGGTCTCATACAATCAGTTTTAATCAAAACATATCATACACTGAAAGAATCACAAGACAGGCTTTGAATCTTAATGTTGTAAGGTGTCGTCTTGAGTTAACCAAACAACGTATAAGATTTGCTGGACCTAACGAATATAACGATTTACCGGATGGTTTAAAAAATATTGAAATTTTATCTACCTTTAAAGAAAAATTAAAACAATACTTACTTGAAAATGTTGAGATGCTTCTTACAAGTTAGCTTAAAATTTTAATATGATATGTATATTATTAATGAAATTTTTATATATTGTTAATGTTGAATAAAATAACTTTTTTTATTTAGAATGTTGCCAACTTGGTAGCCTCTAAAATGCCATATTTGGCGCTGAGGCGAAAACTTGTAAATTTTGTAAATAAATATTGAAAAAATAAAAAAAAAAAATAAAAAAAAAAAAAACATAATCTTCCTCTAGAGAACGTAATTGGGTTAGCAACTGATGGTGCCAACGTAATGGCTGGAGAAGCCAATGGGTTGCAAGCTAAATTTAAGAATGATATTGATATATTTTATATTAAATGTACGTGCAATTCACTACATTTATGTTCTGCTTATGCTTGTAAGAAACTTCCCGCACAAATTGAAATTCTTTGTAGGAACATATATAAATTTTTTTCGCATAGTCCAAAACGTATTCTTGAATTTAAAGAATTCCAAGATTATTGTAGTGTAGAGCCACATAAAATATTAGGTATTTCTGTAACCCGTTGGCTGGCACTAGAAAATGTAATCAATCGTGTTATTGAGCAGTGGTCTGCTTTGCATTTATATTTTATATCGTTCTACTTCGAAGTAAATGGCATAAAAGCTTGCGAATTGGGTGAACTAATGGGCGATACTAGCTTAAAAGTGTATTTTTTATTTCTTTCATATATTCTCAATGTAATAAACAACTTAAACAAAGAATTTCAATCAGAAAGGTGCGTCTTCCATATGTCTATAGCCAATTGGAATTAAATTTTAAATTATTTTTGAGCAATTTTACCAAAAGTAGTTATGTTAAAAGTTTAATTTCGTTAGAAACGGTAAATTTATTTGATGAAACAAATTACTTAAATATAGAAAATATTTTTATTGGCCGTAAAGCTGAACTATGTATGTATGCAGGAAAGTAACATGTCGAACTTAAAAAAATATGAAATTAAAAAAAAATGTACAATCTTTTTATATAGAACTTTTAAAAGAAATTTCAAAACGCAAAAAAGATTTAAAACATCTTGCCATAATAACACCTAATCGAGTTTTAAATAATTTAGAAATTTCTTTGGAGCCTTTATTGTCATCTTTCCCAAACTTAACAGGCGGTAATGAAGAAGAAATTTTAACCCAATGGAAGTTATTAAGATTTGCGAACATTACAGAGCTAAAGAGTGACATGGATATAGTTGAATTTTGGGATAAAGTATCCAAATACAAAAATGGAATGGATGAAAAATGTTTTGAAGATCTAATTAATTTTGTTCAAAATTTACTGACATTGCCACATAGTTCTGCTGCTGCCGAAAGAAAATTTTCCAAACTTAATTTAATAAAAACTAAGTTTCGAAACAAACTTGAATTTAAAACTATTAATAATATAATGCAATGAAAGGAATTGTGCAAAAACCAAAATGATTCACACTATGTGTGGTCTGCCAATGTTTTATACCTTATCGATTAATTTTTTATCTCATATTACACAGTGAACAATTTTACCTGTAACTAATTTGTTGATCTTTATATGTAATAAAATTACATATACATAAGTTTTTTAGTTGTTTAGTATTTTTTATGTAAAAGAATTTAATTTTTATTTTTTGTTAATTCTGAAGTACAAATTAATTTTAAATATTTAAATATATTTAACGAAAAAATAAAAATAATACAAAAAAAAATTTGGTTATTTTTTTCTCGTTTGGCAACTTTTTGGTTACCCAAATTTTTTGGAAGTGGCAACACTGCATGCGGTTAACAAATTTAAACTTTGATAACCCATAAAGGCCCATTTACACGATACCACTCAGTCGTATAATTTTTCGAAATAAAAATCCGATGAAATTCACTGGACTGTCATAAAGTCGTACCGACATTATTTCTGCATACCTAAGCCATTTACACCATCACACTCAAGTCGTATGAAAACAGCTGTTTAGAATAACAAGCAAATTTATTTTGAAATTTATATTTTATTTCCACTTTCTTTGTTTTTGTTTACCATTTTTTTAATATTACCAAAAAAACAACTCTGGTCCGATGGAAATGGCAAGTTTTTAGAAATGTTTCTACAACCATCGGACTTCGAAAATAAAATTTTTCAGACTTTCTATTTCATAACATAAGCTTTTTACATGACACGACTTTTTCATAATGCTCGACTTTTTGACAGGTCGTATTACAAAGTGTGATAGTGTAAACTAGCCTTAAGTAAGCATCTAGAAGGTGTAGCGCTTTGTTATTTCATATGTTAGATAATTATCTATCATATGACTTTTAACTTATTTGATTATCTCAATCGATTCAAAAGTAATGATTTTTGCACCGAAAAACTCAAATGGCGTCATTGTACGTCGCCGCGAGTCTGCCTGCAAAGTTTCAGCATTGGATCGTGGGAAAAGGGTTAAAAATCGATCCAAAGTTTTGTCGACAAATAGACAAGCAGACAGTCAGACACTATGAGTTAATATAAAGGGAGTAATAAATTCATATATCATTTTAGAAAATTTCCCAAAATATGCAACAGAAAATTTATTTTTTTTTTAGTAAATTTTTGAAAAAATTCAATTTTTTGAAACAAATATGCCAATGTTTTTGCTTTATTTAAAGTAAAAACATTTGCTTTGCTTTATTTAAAGTAAAAACATTTATTTAAAGTAAAAACATTTGATCTTAAGCCTGAATAATTTCAAACTCAATCATTAATATAAAAAATTGTAAAACTTTTCTGATATACTTTATACATATCTATGAGTTTCTAGTAGAGTAAATAAAATTAATTGTTTTTCATCTAATCATAACTAATGCCGTTTTATTTTCTTACAAAAAATGTCTCATTTTATTTGCACTTTTTTCGAAAATTGTATTTTTTATATATTCTAAATTAAGAGCAACCTTATTTTACACATCAATCGAAAGGTCTCAAAGTCGAGCGCTCGTAAATCGCAAAAAATTGTAGCCATTGACTACTTTCAGGTCATAGTGTGAGAATATTTTCACATTGTTCCCCTTTTTTGATAATCAAAATTTTTTGCATTTTATGAACACAGCACTTTGAGACCTTTCGATTGATGTATAAAATTATGTAACTCTAAATTGAGAATATATAAAAAAATTCACTTTTCGAAAAAAGTGCAAATAAAATGCGACAGTTTTTGTCAGAAAAGAAAACGGCATAAGTCATTAAAAAATTTTCATAATTCTTCTGTTGAAGAGTTCTATAATGTATAATATATTTTGTTTTGTTGTATAAATCAGTGATTAATTTAGTCTGTTTCATATTCTCATTTTGTTATTTTTTTTATTTTGGGCACAAAATGGCAGAATCTTTTACTAATTTTAACTCATAACGATCAGCTTCATATATGATAACGAACAGCTTCGTATCTGATAATGATCAGCATCGTATCTGGTAATCTGATATTTAGGTTTCATGTAATCATAATGGAAATCATATATTTTCTATTTAGATAATTCTAAAATGGAAAAACAAACGTAAGTTGGTTTATTATATACAACTTGAAAAAAACTTTATTCAAATGAATTTTTAGCTAATGTTCTATGATAGTTATTCAAATCAAAAAACTTTTTCAACCAATTCGATTGATTAAATTTAAGATTTCTATGTATTTTCTTCAAAATAACCCCATGTGAAATACATCGTTGACGAGTTTCATAATGTACCTATTATATATTTTGTTTTGTTGTTTAAATCTGTTATTAATTTAGAATAACACATTAAAAAATAAATATTTATTATAATTATTCAAAACGATCAGCTTATATCTGATAATGATCTGGTTTATAGGAGTTTTCGTATATGTTTGATATAAATAAAAACCAAAAAAATTTTTTTCATCATTATTTCATAACTTTTTTAAGCAATTTTTTTTTTTTTTTTTTGGTAAAATATGCAAAATATATGTAAAAATGTGACAAAATTATGTAAAATACATGCGACATATGCAAAATAAAAAAACCTAAAATACCGTTTATTGCATTTATTGATATCTGCCAACGATCAGCTCTATATCTGCTAACGATCAGCTTTATATCTGATAACGATCAGCTTTATATCTGATAACGACACGTGGGTTAGCGTACTATAAAAATCGTAGTTAAATAGAATATTTTGACAGTCTACATTTAGTTATATGACTCATTGTGAACAAGTTCAAACATGTTCATTTTTAAAGTCTTTGTTTTAACTCGTACTCTCTGTCTGTCTGTCTGTCGTGGGTCAACCCCATTCCCCCTTATCCAAATGATCTGAAACTTGGCCCGTAGTCTTGTTGTGACTACAGATTAATTTTGGGGTAGTCACGCATAGTCACGCACAGTCACAAAAAATTTGTTTTTATTGGTTAGATTATTTATTGGCAATATCAGATATATTTTTAGTTAATTAACTCATAACCGCAGAAGTTATGTTCTTCTTATCAGTTATGTACCTCTTATCAAATCTATATTTAGTTAATTAACCTATAATCGCAGAAGTCATGTACTTCTTATCAGTTATGTACTTATTATCAAATCTATATTTAGTTAACTCATAACCGCAGAAGTATTGTACTTCTAATCAAATCTATATTTAGATGTATGACTCATCACTAATTGAGTATATATAGACCGATATTTTGCAACGAAACTGGTAGTATCTGATTTTATTTCCCTTAAAATATAATGTGTCACGAAAAAGTAATTGTAATAGACATGCAAGGATATATGGTAAAAACAAATTTATTCCTAAAGAAGTTAGCATCTCTAGATCTAACACAGAAATTGATACGTTTGTAATTTTTCCGTCTTTGGAATACTCAAAATTAACATCAAAGGAAAAGATAGTAAATAACTGGTTATATTATCATTTTCATGGATTATCATGGCAGGATGGTAACACAACTCAACAAGATCTTGAAAAATTTCTAAGTGATACTCTTACGACGGAATAGAATGTAATCGTTGATGTTAAAGATATCATGTATTTAATTTAAATGATTTTGATTGTCCAAATATTCATTTTCTATATAGCTGTGGTCTAAATGCAGAAGTATGTAATAATCATAAAGAAAATTGTAAAAGTATTGTAAGAAATATGAAAAATTCATATATTCAAATTCTTAATTTATATATAAATAAAGATTGATTGGTTTATTTAGTAGTATACAATATACTTTATAAATTCATATACATTTCATATTTTAAACATTGATATTTAAAAATTGTACAATTCTTCTTCTAAATACATTAATATTTCTTTCATTTATGTATTGGCAATTGATTGTAAGCATTTAAACCTTTGTAAAAAAGTGATATTTGCATTGTGTTGTTTGTTATTCGATGTAATCTGAAGTCTTGACAGTTTCTTAGGTTATACGGTTGTACCTCTCCCACATATGTTATTTGTTCACATAAATATTGCGGCGCACGTCCTATCTTCATTTTCTGTATAAATACCAGAGTATTTAATTCAAGTCTTTGCCGGATTGTAATCCACTTAAGACAATTTAACATATAATTTATTGATGTGTATCGGTTGCATCTTAAATACATCGCATTGCTTTGGTTTGTACATAGTTTCTGAAGTCTAATTATTTGTTGATCTGTGCAGCATGTATAAATTATAGTTGAGCCAAATTCAAAATGTGGTTTAATTATTGTGTTGTATATATTTATTGCAGTGATTATGGATACTTTGTTTCTCAGTCTTTTAAAACCCCATATTTTTTTTTCAATATTTTTACAAATATAATCAATGTGCATTTTAAATTTTTTGTCCTGGTCTAGTATAAACCCGAGATATTAAATACTTTTCACTTTTTCTAGTTGTTCATTATTTATTTTAATTTGTATATTACTGTTCATGTTTATTTCCATAACTTTTGTTTTGCTTTCGTTTAGTTTTAATTTGTTCATTTTTAGCCATTTGTTTATGTTATTTAAATCGTTTTCTATGTTAAGGTGACATAATTGATCAGTTTCCGCTTCAGTAAATGTTAAGGTGACTTTTATAAATAAATTTAAGATTGGGTTTTTTAAAAAAGATTATATTTCTTTTTATTTAAAATAACAATCACGTTTGAACTTCAGAATCAGACTGACTCTTTACAAATCTTTCAGTTTATTATATTTAATTGACAATATTCATTTTATTACAATTAAGCATTTTACTATTTCGTAATTTATTGGTTTCATACTTGTAAGCATTTATTATTAATAAGCATATTTCGTAATTTATTGGTTTCATATTATTAATAAGCATATTTCGTAATTTATTGGTTTCATACTTTTAAGCATTTATTATTAATATGCAATTTACATTTATTTAGTTTGACCTATTTTACTTAAGAAGTCGTCGAACTTGTCTATAGTTGAATCATCATTTATTCTGTTGACAAGTTCGTCGACTTTGTTTAGAGTTTTGGTTTGGTCATTTTTTATATATGTAACTGGTGTCATCCGCATATAGCACTATTTCACACTTTTCTAAAATTTCCGGTAGATCATTTATATATATTATGAATAGCAGTGCACCCAAAATCGATCCCTGTGGAATACCATACTCATTATTAATATTTGTTGATTTTATATTGTTGACTTTAGTTGTTTGCACTTTCGCGTTTAGGTACTATTCAATACCATTTTATTTCTTTGCCTGTTATACCATATTTTTGAAGTTTATTTATTAAGATTTTTCGGTCTATAGTTTCAAATGCTCTTTTGAAGTCTAGGAACATTGCTAATATTTTCTTGTTTTTTTCTATTTTCTTCCATCTGTTTATCACATAATTTACAGCAGTTTCACACGAGTATGTCTTACGGAAACCAGATTGATATTTAGAGAATAAATTATTTTTTTAGTGTATTTATTGGTCTAAATTCTTCACATTTAATTGTTTTCTTTATTTTCTTTATAACTATCGGGAAAAATGCCTGTTTCAAACGATTTATTAATTACATACAGTAATACTTTGCCCATAATATCAAAATTATCAAGTATAATATTAATTGTTACTTTATTAAAGTCAGGTTTATTCTTTAAATTTTTACAAATAATTATTAGTTCTTGTATATTTACTGCACGAAAGTTTGTTTTATTTATCACAGGAATTATATTTACATATTGCACATCTCCTATATTATTTCGTATTGTTTTAATACTGTCTATAAAATAATTCTTAAATTGATTCGCTATTTGGTAGTTATCCTTATATTCTATTTGATTATAAATCACAGCTTTTATCACAGGTTGTTCTTTCTTTGGGACTAGTTTTTTAATCTGTTTCCACATTTGTTTTTGGTCTCTGGCATTACATATATTTTTGTTGATGTATTTATATTTTTCTTCGACTATGTTATTCTTATAAACATTTCTGATTATTTTATAATTATTCCATGCATTGTAGGTATTGGTTATTTTGGCTATTCTATATTTTTGAACTTTTTCATGTTTCAGATTTCTCAGCTCGTTAGTAAACCATTTATTTGTACATTTTTGAGCTATACTCTTTTTAATTGTAAGTCTCTTTATTGCGCCTTCAATGCAGTTATCTAGTATATTCACATTGTCATTTAAATCGTTGTTTTGATTTATATTAACTATTGGCATTAATGCACTTCTAAATAGTGCACTTTTATAATATTTAAAATATTCTATTTCTTTGTATTCATTTTGTTTTTCGTATCTGCATTTAACCGTGATATCAATTGTTTCATGATCGGATATTTTATTTGTATTGCTATTTTTAACATATGTATTATCCATGTTTGTTATAACATAATCAATTAACGTTCTTGATCTTTGTGTAATTCTCGTATAACCTTCAACAATTTGCTTAAGATAATTATCATTTAGTATATGTTCAATTCTGTTTTTGTATACTCCTTCTGTTGACCAGTCTATGTTAAAATCTCCCGCAATTACGATGTTACAATTATTCTCATTAATCTCTTCAATTATATCTTCAAATATTTCACCGAATTCACATTCACTACTGTTAGGTGATCTGTACCCCACTATAATTATAAATTGCATATTTTTATATTTAACACTACATGCGTTTATCCAATATTTAAAGTCTTTTACTTTTTCTAAAATTTTCTCCATCTTCTAATGATTTTTAACATAGACCCAGACACCACCTGTTCTCTTTGAATTTGAAAATGTTGTTATTTGTTCATATTCGTTTAATAATATTTCAGCTTCATTTATATCTTCAGTAATATGTGTTTCTGACATTATTATAAATTCGCGATTTTCATTTGCAGCTATGTCTTCGATTTGGCCAAAATTGTTTAAAATACCTTGCACATTTAAATATATGCCTTTAATGTACTGTAATTGTTAAATTGTTAAACCTAATTGTTTCTTTTTAAAGTTCAGCTTGTTTTATAAAATGGACATTGTTTACTATTTGTGTAAAGGTTTTAATCAAGCCCCAGATTTAATTTTTGGTTACTGCGCATACAGTTAATACATTTTTTTAGTATTTCATTATTACATTCGTTACTTTTATGTGGTCCATAAAATCTAAAACATGATTCTTTATTTTTGCACTCTACTGATTTGTGGTTAAACTTTACATTTGAAACACTGTATTAATTCTGTACCATCGAAAATTCTACATTTTTCCCATCCAATGTTTATTCTTTGCTCCATCATTATTTTATGGTACGATTCGTTATCGATTTTTAGTTTCGCGTTATATATTGTTTTATTCCTTTTATACTCGAATATTTTTATAATATTAAATTTACCTTCTTCCATTATCGGATTCTGTTTTTTAATTTTTTGTATCAATTCACTTTCATTATATTTAAATGTCATCGGATATAATTATTTTCTTTTCATTTGTGTTAGGAATCTTGATTTCATATCCCTCACTCATTTCATTTTGAATTGCTGTTTTTATTTTTTCTCGTTCAGCTTCATTGTCCGTTTGGATTACCAAAGTTCCATTTTTTCTATTCTCAATATTTTTTATTTTTAAATTCACCGGATCAACTTTATTATTCAGCTCTTTCTTCGTTTTTTCAACATTTTGTTTTTCTTTTGGCTTTATTATTAAGGCCACTTGTTTCTCTACATCTGGCATCACTTTATTTTTTAATGTTTTAGCGTATGACATTTGGTTTATCTTTTCATTTGTTTCTTTAATCGTTTTTTAATTTCATTGCATATTCTTAAATTTTTATCACCAATTGAGTTACACATTTCTTTAATGTTGTTTTCAAATTCTGTTATTCTACCATTAATATTTATTATTTCTTTTACATTTTTTCGCATATTTTATTAGCATAGTCCAGCTTCTTTATTCTTTCTTCGTATCTACTTTCAATTGCCTCCAAAAGATGTTTTATTTAATTTTCATTATGTTTCAAGGCTACTTTGAATTCAAGCTTATATTCATTTAATTGTTGTTTATTCTTTTCTACCCCGTCATGAATTTCTCTTAATACTTCATCAATATTATTAATATACTGCATACAATTGTCACATTTAAACCTTATAAAATTTTTTCCATTTAAAACACCAAATTAATATTGATCTATGTTAGAATATTTTTTATAGTCCTATCTATATTTTAAAACCAATAATTTTATTTTGTTATTTTTCTAGAGCAATTTTATTTTCTCATTTTTATAATTCTCTCTCTCTTTGTCTCGTTGTTTACATAAAAGAATTTTGTTTTCTCATTTACAGAAAAACTGTAAAAGAAACATGTATATAATATCCTTAGTCAATTAAATATTCATCAGTTACTGATCTGAACGTGAAGTTTATATTCGAATGGTGTCCAGTTGTTGTATTGATTCAACACATAAACAAATATTCTCTGAAATGATTGACACCTTAAGGATATAGAATGATGTCTCTACTCCGTTTATATATTTTAATAATGAATTTCATAAATATGATTGTATGTGCTTAACAAATGAATGTACTAACATATGCGCATGTAAACTATTTTATGATGGTTAACAGCTAACACAAAAACTTTTTAACCTATACAAATGTATTTTTAACTATAAATCTAAATAAAAACATAATATTTATATTTAAAAAATTTTTCGTTTTATTTTTATTGATCTGAAAAATTTTTCATAAAAATAATAAATAAATCTTTCAGTGATTTTTATATAAGCTAATAAGGCCTAACGTTTTTTAGTTTGTTATATTGGAAGAGGCTTAAATAGTATAACTTTTGCTTGAATTTTCATTTGGTTGTTTTCAGCAAATATATATGAATTTAACTTTTTACCAAACAAACTATCTACTGCTTTTGGTTACTGATGAGGGTTGGTGACTCTTCCCGAAACAGCTGTATAACCTGTCATGCAGAGTATAGATCAATTTTTTGAAACAAATGTGCCAATGTTTTTGCTTTATTTAAAGTAAAAACATTTGATATTGAGCCTGAATAATTTCAAACTCAATCAAATCGATTTAATTTCATTTGTGAAGAACAAAATTATATAAAATAACTTCATATGAATAGAGTAAACTCTCAATATTTTATTAAATTACTATAGAACTATAGTAAAATTTTAGTAAATTTAATTAATTTTGTAGATAATTTGTAGGAAAATTTTTACAATTTGGATAGAAAAATGTCAATAAAAACTTAAATTATACTAAATATAAAATGATTGATGTTGCTAAGCTTTCTAAAAACCATTTATGATATTTCATTTGATATTCTTAAATTTTTGGTAATCAGAAAATGTAGTTTATTTAAATATAACATAATGTTGAGCAAAATATTTTTTGTACAACGCTCGATTTATTCTAGTATTTATTTATTTCTGATTTTATTTTTTGCGCGAGTTGAAATATCTATTATTGTTAAATAAAAATCGTATATAGAACTTGAACTCAGTTCTAGTATAATTATAAATGACATCCGACATCTTACCTAAAAAATTAAATTTTTTTTCATTTATTATATTTAACTCTAAATATAAACTATGGAACGTTAGTTCTATAATTTACAAATTGTATTAGGGACGCATTTTTATTTTTTATCAGCAAAATTTTTTATTTGAATTAGTTATACGCTTAATAAAATCACAAAATTTTATAAACATCCCTAATTATTAAAACTATTATACCCTCCACTCCAGTGTGCAGAGGGTACATATAAGTTTGTCATTCCGTTTGTAATAACTAGGAAAAAAAATCTGGACCCCATAATACATATATATATTTGTGATCCTTATAACAAGCGGAGTTGATATAACGATGTCCGTCTGTCCGTCTGTGGAAATCACCATCACAACTTCAATCGGTAAGCTAGGTTGCTCGTTTGGATTAAAAATGATTCACTAACATCCTGAGAAGTTTGCAATTTAAAATCGTCCAAACCGGTTAATCAGGTCCCGAGAATTGAACGATGAATTAAAAAAAGTCTTGAAAAAATATGATTTGCCTATGTTGTTCTTGTCACGATAACGCCCTCAATCGGACAGCTAGGGCGCTTGTTTTTAGAATGATTCACTAACATCATGAGAAGGTTTTTGTTTTTTAAATCATGACAACAGGTTTCATAGGTGCCGAGAAATCACTGAAAAGGTAAAAAAATATGATGTTTTTTTGTTATTCTAAAATTTGTATTTTGTCATAGCTGTACTTGTTATTTTTGTGGTCGTTGTGGTAATAATATAAAAATTCACCAATATCAATAGTTTTTGGTGTAAAATTTAAGTTAGTTTATTAATAAAAGAAACTATATAAAATCAATATCAATATTCTGCGATTTTTATAACATCACAAAATGTTACAAATTGATACATACTACAGTTGCAAATATCAAAATACTATAAATAATATTCATATATTCTGTATATGTAAGTTAACACAAAATACATTAAAATACATTTAAAATCAATATTTCGCTGACAACAACACCACAGAAAACAATACCAAAATTAGTTCACAAGCTGACGTTGCGTCTTATGTAAAACCAACAAAACAGTTATTTCACAACAATACCAATGAGAAAATATAGAATAAGAAAATATAGAAATTCTGCATGGTAGTATTTTCCCACCAACAACATTGAACGGCATTGCACGAGCCGACGAATAAAACAGCTCATTTTACAATAATACCTATTGCACGCGCCAATAGTCAACATCCGGCGCGATTACCAAAACACAGAAATTCTGCAAGGCAGTAAATTCACACAAACAACATTGAACAGCATTGCACGAGCGACAGAAAGACAACAAAATACCTGAATGGCGTGATCAGCAAACCTGTTGTTAAGAATATCATTGCTTTTAATTTTGAATTACTAATAAAGATGGTTGTTGTGTCGCCATCAGCGCACAACAATTAATTTGTTTAAAGTAAAATCCTTCGAGGAATTTAATTTGTATATCGATAATAAGCGCATGTTAAAAATAAATCGGTATATTATTTTATTTATACAAAATCTACAATTTTTAGAGTTGCAAAATAGTATGATTTTAAGTGTTGTATTTTTAGTACATATATAAACTCTGCATACTTGCATTCAAAAGTAGTGAAACCATAAAATATTTACCCTGTAAAAAAATTTGTGTTTAAAAACAATACTTTTTTTTTTGTCAGATGTTAAAAAAAAAGCACTAAAACTCGAAAACTTTTCGCGTCGCGACTTAATATTTAATTATAATACATTTTTAAAATGTATTATTTAATGTCGGGACGGAGGCAAACGCCATTCCCGGACTATCAAAAATTTTATGCACGAGTTATTCACATTAGGAATAATCGCGGAGCTCTGCTCAATCGATGTGCAATGATCAAGGCTCGCCCTGGGAAACATGTATTTATGCTTTTCTTAGCACAAACGCCATTCCCGACTAACAAAAATTTTAGGCACGAGTCATTCGCATTCATCCTTTTCTTAGCACAATTCGAACTTCTTATGGCACATTAAAAATAAACTAATCGAGAAGTACAATTCATCATTACGCAGTATTATAATACTATTTTCTTATTTTACTACTAGCTAGTAAACAAAGTGATCGTACTATTGTGAACGAAATAAAATTGAAATTATATGCAGATTTGTTTTACTTAAAAAAACCTGTTTCTACAGATAGTGAATAAAATCCCAGTAAGCATTTTATGCAATAAATGATCATGTGGAGTCTTTCTTGACTCCTCTGTGCAATTAAAACATTCATAAATGCGCTCTTTTGTTGATCACAAAATATTCTTTTTTCGGGAGAAAGTTTACCTTACCCGCGACTCTTCTTGAGAGTCTTTTTTACCCGCTTTTCTGATCAGTTTCGGCTCATTTTTGAGTCGGATATAATGTCATTTTTCTACTAATCACTTTTTAAGCGTAAGCAAAAATCATTTTCTAGTCTTTTTCTAATAGCGCATGTTTTTAAGTTTTTAATCATCAAAAGTGCTCGAGAAATGCACAGTAAGTTGATTTTTGTTAAAACAATCTTCGAAATGATGACTGGGATATCGTATATTTTTGTTTACACACATACATATCCATATTGGCACCAGTAAGCCGAACTCTAATCGGCTTCTTATATATATACAGCCAAACGAATACAAAAATATTCACGAAAGAGTAAAAGTAAGCCACAATTTCATTCAGTCTTATGAAAGCTTTTAAACAAAGCAGTTCTATGTCGCATTGCCTTGTGAAATTCTTACATTGTTTTTTAATAGGCACACGGAGAATATTACAGAAACGCACAATTTTTTTGTTTTATTAAAGCTTATATGTTATAGATTTTTAATTAAAATAAAGCAATCATGTGGGATGAAAAATGGGAATTTTAGTATGTTTTATTGTTTTTAAACTGCATATTGCCAACATTTACGGGATAAATTGATTATGATATGATAATTAGTCATTGAATGAATTTTATATTGTACTTTAACATAAAAAGTACAAATTTTTACTGAACTGTATTTTTAAATTCAAGAATTATAATAATGAATATACAAAGAAATAATGTATTTGACTAAATACGATTAAAAGCGAAAATGGATTTTTCAGCGCAAAAATAACCACAAGTAGTGATCTACACTTTTTCCAATTGTATTTCAGAGAGCATCAATTGATTTTTAGAAATGATCAATTGAATTTCTTCAATTACTTCAGAAATTATCAAATGTGTTTCAGAAAACATGAAATGTTTCAAATGTATTTCAGAAACAAATATTTTTTCTAATATAATTTTTCGCCATTTAATTTTAAAAATATTGCACCACATGTGCATAGGGTAATCCTTAGTTTTATCATTCTTGAATTCACTCATCTAAAACAAGCACTCACAGTTAACAGCAAACATGTTGCTTACCATCTGATGTGTATCGCTGTTCTCTCTAATGTTTGATCTCTCTCCCGATTATGTCGAACCGGTTTAATGTTTGATAGCAGCACAAGAAGCGTACGCCGAATCACTTCACACCCATTGAGGGTTTTTAGTAGCTACAAAACAACATTGTTGCGGGAGAGCGGCGTACAAAATGTGCAGAAAACAAGGCAGCAGTCACTTTTTTGGCCAACCGGCAAAGGGTGCAGATTTCTCAGGACGACACGCAGGGGATGAGCCTTTTTCGACAGCAGCGCAAGGAATAATGTGCAACTCAGGAAGAGATCATCGGCTCACATCGGAAAAAATAAAAAATAAACAACTTGTGGTGTATGCATGACGTCAAACACAATCATAATGTAAACAATACGCCAGCCATACGATGTTGTGTTAGGTTGTGAATAATGTAATAAGTTAACCAAGCATTCATAAAAGTAGTAAGTGACTAAATATGTATAGATATCCACCAAATTAATAAGCAAGTGTTTCCTTTAATTCAATGTAAACAAACTATTGCACTATGTAATAAAACTAGAGTAAAAGGTTTAGAATTACACTTTCTAAACCAAAGCAGAATAATGTAATGAAAATTATTTTTGTAGTGTTGAGTAACATTCAATAATTATGAAAGTTACGCAATGCCCTAAATTGATTGTAAGTGAAATACTTTCTGAAAATGCTGGGATGTCGATACAAAGTGCATGTGTTAAGATAGAAATGAGAGAAACCAAAATAATGTAACATAATCAAAAATCATTGAAAAATCATTTATGAACGTCACTCAATACTAGAGTTGTTTTAAGAATTTCATTGTAGCTTTATAAGCAGAAGAAAAATTAAATAAGTAAGGATTGTTTTGTCAAACATAAAAGAATCAACATCGCTTTATATTTATACATAGCGAAGATAGCAAACACTCCATTAGATGAGCGTATGCTTATATACAAAGACAAAACTAGAAATTCTATAGTTTCCTTCATCGCTCCACCAGTTGAGCGAATGTTTCTGGAATTCTCAAAAATAGTAAGAAGTTGAAGAAATATAATGACCTTAAATCCCCAATCTAGAAAAGTCTAGAAAACCATAAAATAAAGAATAACGAAAAAGGTAGAAAAATTCAAAAACCAGTAAAAATAAAAATAATCGGAGCGCCCGCCGAATAGTTTTATTAAATCGTAAAAACACTAAAATGAAAAACTTTTTTGCACACATAAAACTAAAGTATGATGAGGATGCTTGCATATTACTCAAGAAATACTGCAAGGAGACGAAAAAATTAGCGAAACAAATGGAAAGGTTAAAATACTTATTAAGTTGCAGAAGTAATGGACTTTCACCAACACATTTGACGAATTCAACAAAGAACACGAGACAATTATTTACTTCTGAACGGGTATCACAAGAATTTAGCAAAATAGAACGAAAATTTCATATTAAGATATTGAGTCTCGAAATAATCCTTGGGGATATACGGAAGAAGAGAAAAAACCTAGATAATATGCTGAAATCAATACTAAGTGATGAAGAATACGTAAGTTTTATGAGGAGGCAGGAAATAAGATATAGAAATATTATATCAATGAATAAAAAGACACATTCGAAAAAATACAAAATTTAAAGCGGAAACAGCTGGCGACTTATAACCTAAAATTTATCCGTCGTGGTTCGAAAATAAGACGGAAATAGAATTTACGGAGGAGTGGCTACTTTCATTACGACCAAAATAGTAATAACAAAATCCGATAAAGGGAATAAAACGGTAGTCATATATAAAGATTATGAAAACAAAATGAAAAAACTACTTGAAGATAAAACAACGTATAGGATGATTAGAACTGACCCAACACATAAGATTCGGCGAATGAATAACAGACTTGTTACTGATTTGTATAAACAAAATTACATCTCAAAGTACGAAAAATTCAAATTAATTTCTAACTCAGCCAGGGTATAACTCAGGTCCAACTCACCAAGGTTATATGGACTGCCAAAAATACATAAGCCAGAAATACCGTTACGCCCTATTTCGTCCTCGATTGAGGTACCATGCTAGAGTCTTTCAAAACATATAGGAGGAATTTTAAAAAATATTATATTGGAAAAATATAATATAAAAAACTCTCTAGGTTTAAAACGCAAATTGGACCACGTAAACTTGGATAAAGATGAAATACTTATATCACTATACGTGGTGTCACTATTCACCAACATCCCAATTCATTTAGCGATAAATAATATAATGGCACAATGGACAAATCTACAAAAACATACGAAGATACCAAGAACGCAATTTTTGAAATTATTACAATTTTGTTTAAATGACAACAAATATTTTATATATAATGGGATTTTTTACAACCAGACATATGGCATGCCTATGGGTATTGGAACAAACAATAGATGATTTGCGGAAGGAAAATATAAATATAAAACTTATTACTAAGTACGTGGATGATTTATTTGCAATAATAAAGAAAAAGGACGAAGAACACATTCTAAAAAAGTTTAATGACTACCATAAAAAACTAACATTCACAATAGAAAGGGAGGCAAATGAATCCATACCATATTTGGATATGAGAATAATTAGAAACAACAACAAAATTATAACGGATTGGTATACAAAAACAATCACATCTGGACGTATAATAAATTTTCACTCTACACAACCAATGAGCCAAAAAACAAATACAGCGGTAAATTTAATTACAAAAGTCACTGAGTTAAGCAATAAGAGATTTATTCACAAAAATTTAAACAAAATAAGGGAAATCCTAGCCGACAACAGTTATCCAATTCATATGATAAATAATTTAATACAAAAACCGGGAAGTCAACAGACGAAAAACACATCTGGCAACCCCAATTATACAGCCTGCCCTATATACCCAAATTACCAGGGAGTTAAGAAATTAGACAAATAATAGATGGTAAAAATGTAAAATTAGCTCACAGACCAAATAATACAATTCGATCGTTATTCACACAAACAAAAACAAAAATTGAAAAAACTGAGCAGAGCAATGTTGTGTATGAAATAAAATGCGTTGGTGGAGGAGGAGAAAACTGTGGTAAAGTTTATATAGGGACGACAAAAAGAAGTTTAGGCACAATAATAAGTGAACACGAAGCAGACATTCGAAGAGAAAAATTAACGACAGCTTTAGCACAACATTGCATCGAAAACAAACATAATGCTGATCTAAACATGACCTTAAAATATAAAAATTATTTATTATTCTATAGTTTTTGTTGATATTCTGGCTATTGGTCAATAAAAACGCTCATTGATTTGAGTTTTCTAGTATATTTTTATTTAAAACTGACGATTTCAATATTTCGACCCTCTTTGAGGATCATCATCAAGAAGTTGACTTTAAAATATCACAAAAATTAATTTGAAGCCGCTTCTCCCTTGATTAAATAAAAATCAAGCACGTCACCAAAGAGCTTTGTTAGTGACCAATAGCCAGAATATAAACAAAAACTATAGATTAAACACTGGTCGAACATAAAATTTAAAAACTTTAATTATTTTTATTACTAGCAGACTCCAGCACTCGAAATTCGAGTGCAATTTCTAGGCAACTTTATTTTTCCTAGCCAATTCACAAACCAACACTTTTTTGGTTTATTATTATTGTGAATGAAGATTACAAACTCATTAACAAGTATTAATAAATTTAATAAACACACACATAGCATATGTATAATTTTATATATGTGTTAGTAGCAACTTTAAATGCAATTTGCTCAAAATAAAGGAAAAAAATAAAAAATCTGTAATTCTGCAAAACGATAAAAAAGAAATACCTTTCAAATAATATACGTTTCGTCAAAATTGGGATAAAACGGTAGAACAAAACATCGGTCACAAGAAATCGCCTAGCATATTAATATTATAGATTTATTTCAACTGGTTGTTATAGCAGAGGTTTTTGAATTAGCGAAATAATTTTATATCATAATCTTTGAACCAATACACTCATACTTCACACCGTTTTTGTCTTACTTCTAACGCTGTTTTTGTGATTATATTGTGACATAGATTTTTACCCCCATGAGCATATAGATGTTTACACATCAACAAAGGAAAGTGAAGCGAAATGTTCTTTATAAAATATAACCTTAGTGAAGGAACCTTGGTACAGCTGAGTTTTCCCTAGTTTGAAACCCGGATCAACCGGAGGTTCCTTACAATATATGTATGCATATTAGTTCTTAGATGTTTATATATAAACACCAGAACAAATTAAATGAAAAAGAATTAAAAAATTGTATGTTCTTTGAAATATGTCATGAATTTTTTAATATATAATTTCCTTTTTAGTCTTTTTTTGAAACGGAAAATTTACACTTATTTTTTGCTGTAAAAAATTTACACTAAAAACAAATAATAAAATAAAATACATAAATAAAATAAATAACATTAGCGAAATAGATTGCAGCAAAGTTTTTTATTTTTGGTATATTATGGAAATTGCTTTTCCTTGTGCAAGACCATTTATGTGCAAATCCTGGTTACGGTTGTGACACAAAGTACACCTTTACCGGGTGATTGCAGCTACTTTATCTAATGAAAACATTATGGAAAATTTTGGGGTTTAGCATTCACCTAAAGGTACAATTATGGAACCTTCAATTATTCAAATTTACTATTGTACTTATTGGAAAAAATTAGTTTGATTTGTTACGGTTGTGACACTATTGGTGACACATTTTTTTCCCTTGATGATAATTTCACGTTTTGTATCCCTTAAGAAAAATACAGAAATGAAAAAATGTAATTGTGACAACAGATATATATTTAACTATTTAGAGTTGTATTCAAAAATGTTTCTCTCTTGGTCGCTTAGAAAAAGAATATTAAAAAGTTGTTACGGTTGTGACAGGTGCGTTACGGTTGTGACATTGTACAGAAATAAATATAAATTCAGCATTTATCAAAGAGTTTATGTAACCCACAAGCGAGAAACTTTCAAGTAAGAAAAAAAACAAATGAATTGGCATTAGTTTTGTTACAAAAAAATTTCCATTACAACGAAAATCTCGTTATTATGAAACATTTTAGCTATTACAATACTGATATTACAATGTTATCAATATACTAAATTTAAAAACTTGTTATCTTTGAAATACAATTTGACCCGAACTTCTTTAGGAATAGGCAAATAACATTTAATCTTTTCTATTCCAACATAAATGTCAAAATCATCATTAGTAGGAAGAACATAATACGGCATGAGTGTTATTTATACATCGTGCGATTGATTTACATTGTATATGATTGTTCTTTTTACACGTGTGTGTTGTGTACATTGTGTATACATTCCTTATAATGGAAACTATATATTACCCTATATTTAGTCCCAGTTCACAAAAGGCAATTTTTGTTGCGCAATTTTTATTTTGTGGGAGGGAAGAGAGGTACGGAGTTGCTTGTACTCGGCAACTCGTTTTGTTGAGCCATTCGTAATTATAAACACGAAGTTAGCTGTAGGTTATTATTTGACATTTCTTTCTATTATTTGCTTCGCTGTGAAAAATTATTGTTATTATTTCAGTTATTTTAATATTTTTTTTTATTATTTCATTGTTTCTTTGACTTCCATTTTTCACACAGATTTTTCACTTTGAACCAATAATAAATTCTATTTACACAAACTGAATAAAATGAACTGTCAAAAATGTAAGAACTTGAAAAAAAAAAGAAAAGTTGCGGCAACAAATTTCACTGTGTGAACATTAAGGCAACTTTAAAAGAGAATTGAAAAAAAGTTGCGCACCTATAATAGCCTTGTGTGAACTAACTTATAGTGTGTAAATAACAGCAACAAAAAAACATCACTACCGAAACATTTTGTGCCACAACCGTAACACTAATTAAAAATAGTTTTAACTGGGAAAAATTGCATTTTTGTTTATATTATTCTTGCACACATGGCCAGTATCACTTTTGTTATATTACACATGTTACAATACTACTGAGTACAAAATCCGTTTTATTCTAACTGAAAGCATGTGACATGTTAATTAGCTTTTCTAAAGAGAATGTTATTTACCTTGAAATTGGGGCTTTGCAATTCCTTTGATAAAAAACACACCAATTTAGAACATCAAGTCGGCCATTTTCTCGCTTAGAGAAAACCATGTTACCAGATTGCAACTAATATAATTTAAAAATGTTGAGAACAATCATCACAGATATGGCTATAGTAATACCGTTTCTTAAAATAATTAATTGATTTTGTTAGATTATTGAGAGATCTTGTGCTTTAATTTGATGTATGACATGTGCATATTAAAAGAATTTTTTTTTTCTTGGCGTTCACCACTCCTGAGATATTTGGTCTTATGGGTTTGTTTGCTGCGTTTTCGTTTTCTTGAACTCTTACAATATAATATATATAGGTATAACATTAATTCTAAATGGTGTTTTTAATACTTAAAAATAAGAGAGTTCACATATACTACATACATACCTAGATACTAAGAGATAGAAGCCACATAAAGAGGTGAGAGATATTGCGACATGGAATACTATAATTGTTGAGCCATAATCTTGAAAAGCTTTTTTTAATTGCTCTTTTTTACTTAAAACTGGCGGCTTGTCATCCAGTTTTGTACAATAACTGCGTTTAGTTTGAACATTACATGCAAGCGTTGAATCTATATGCATACAAATATAAACAGGTGTGTTAATGCAATGACAAGCAAAGTAAACATAAGTATTAGATAAAAATAGGTGACGGAAATCAAGTCTTCCAAATAACCAATTCATCCGTGTGAAGGAGACGCCATGTCAACTGTACAATCATAGAAAAATTATCATGTACAACAAATGAAATATGATATTATATGGGCTTTTCCACAGAAAGGTCCAATGATAAATAAAATGTTAAACGTTTTTATATGATATCTAAAAAAAAATGTCATTTTTTGAATGCAGACAAAAATAATTTCTATTTTCTAGCTTTTACAGTTAATATAGTGCTATCCAAATATCAAAATAAAGAAAATTTCCCTGTTTTCTACATTTTATTATAGTACGACTGTCACGTAACCGCGGAAATTCCCGTATAATATTCTAATACCGTTTTCTTTTCTAACAAAAAAATGCGCATTTTATTTACACTTTTTTCAAAAAGTGAGTTTTTCCTATATGCTCTAAATAAAATACACACTTGTTTTATGAGTTCCTGTAAAAGTATAAAAGTGTAAATGGCAAAAATTGGGGTTATTTCCTTCTTGTAGGTCATAGGGTAAGAATATTAACCAATTGTTGCACTGTTTTGCAGTATTCTTACCAATTGTTATTCCAATTATTTGTACTTTACGAGGATAACACGGTAAGACCTTTAGAGCTAAAATAATCATGAAGAACACAAAACAAGTTACAAATATGTATTCCTGAGAATGTATGGAAGGAAGACTTGATTGACATCGTGTTTTTAAGCTAACAGCAACGACTAATTAATTTTTCATGGATTTTGTTCAAATATATTAAAGTAATTTAATGGCATGCGTGATATACAGTTTAAATCATAGCCGTAAACATTATTTTTGATTTTTTGGGGCGAATTCCGTTATTTTTTAAGAATGCGTGTATTTATGTAAATGTAGAAATTTTAGAAAACCAAATTATATTACACATTACATTAATTAAATAAACTGTCATCGGTTTTATTATAATATTTTTTCAACTTAGAATACATTAAAAAACAAATGCGTCTATAGTTATGATACATATTTTCTAATGAAGTTGAGAAATTAACAATTAAAAAATGCAATTGCAATTGCAAAAAGACCCCATGTCACATTTTTGTTGCTCTCTCATGGAATGGGCGACATATATTTGTATATTTCATTTGTTCAAATCGGATGAAAATTGTAAAAGTTATTCGACTTTCAAGTAAATAAACCATCTGCGAGATACCCACAAGAGGAAAGCAGTAACGGTAACATTAAGAAAACTAAATTTCTTCCTTTAGACCGATTTTAGTATGAAAGCTCGTCTGACTCAGAATGAAATTCCCCTTAAAAATAAATTGTCAAGTTTTCAGCCGAATAAGCATCATTTGCGGGAACTTTTGATTTACTTCTTCAATTTGAAGAAATCTGTAGCTGAGGCGCATAGATTGCTTGTAGAACTGAGGTGTTGTGATGTTTCTCATTTTTCCCTTGGCACGAGCCAACATTATTTCTAAATTCATCTCATTACTTTTCAAATTGCATTTTCGTTATGAGAACAACATATTAGTTGTTTTATTCGAATGGACGAAATTAGCTTTAAGCAATAAATCAATAACTGTAAAAAATTAATATATAAGATTTTTTTTATTTTATTTGCAATCTATTTAACAATAATAAGCAAGTAGGTTAAATATAAGTAATAACATTAGTTTTAACCTCCACTGAGATTAAAACATATATATCTACAATCGTATACAATTACATACTCATAACTCTGTGGTTTTCTGGAATAACCGCGTATGTCCATTTTTGTCAGTTTTGAGTTAACGCTCTTTACATGTGTTAAATTTTTAAATTAATTTGCAGCACTATCGACGTATGTCAACCTACGTTTGATCGCTGACAAATTATTTTCTCAGAAAACGACACATAGCGACATACGTTGTTATTAATGAAAAAAAAAATAAAAAATAATTTTAGATTATTTTTCAGTTTATAGCCACTTATAAAAACTTGTGTGTTTATTTCTGTTATTTTTTTCACTATTATTCTTTATACGTTGTTATATTCTCATCCTAAGTCCCGTTAACTATTTGTTGACGAACAAAAAAATCCATTTTTCAAGCAACAACAACTTATGTCTACATGGGTGGTTGCATTGGTAGTTTTCTTTTTCAAAGAAAACGACGTTTGTCGACATAAGTTGTTTTATCTGCACACACTTTAAGTGTTATTTACATATTGCTTTTTCGTCCTTCTCTAGGATCTATTCCTCTGAAGATTTTTGACTCAAAATTTTATATAAAGTATTTATTGCCCATATCTACAGGACTGTTAAATAAAAGACTTTATATCGAGCCCATAATTTCAAATATAACGTTTTTTGGCTCCCCTGAACATTTTGATTTTATCACATACGCGGTTATTCTAGAAAACCACAGAACTTACATAAGTCTTAGTCTATTTTTCTATTTCATATATTTACATTTTACATATTCTAGCACATGGTGTATCTTCAGTCTATTTACCTTCATCATCTAGTAAGCTAATTGCACGTCAGCTTGAATGATGACTAATTGGCATTGAAAGGTCTTTATGTGTGTTATTGTTTGTTATAAACCATGGTGCGTCTAACATCATCCTTAAAGTTTTAGATTGACAACTCTGAAGAATTTCAATGTTAGAATTGCTTAACCGTACGATTCATAACCAGCAAAACTCCTTTAATTTCATAACCAGGTACCCGGGTACCCGAAGTAGGTTGTTTTGCGTTTATTGAAATAAAATAATATTTTCCTGTAAATATTTTTGTTGTTGATTATATTTTGCGTTCTCAACTGTACAAATTTGATATTTGGAAAAAAAAACTGGTTTCTGTTCGTATATAAGTACCTAAAGCGACACAAGTAGGCAGAAACTGGTTTTATGTAAGGGTTGTTTATTTGCTTATTTTGCTTATTTTCGGTACCTACTTGCTTAATTGCTTTTGATTTAGATAGCAGATGTTCATTTGTGTCGTAAAATTGAAATATTTCATTTGCTTCGCCAGTCTGTGTTGAATATTTGAACAGTGAAGTTGGTGAAAAATGAGCCGCAACGACCGATATTTGTCTACAAGGGAATACTGGAATTTGAGTGATGAAACAAGAAGCACATATATTCAACGTTTATTTGAGGAAGCGACTCAAGATGAGGACCTTGAAGTGGACCCTGTGGAAGACCAAAATGAAGGAAATGTGTCCTATACTGGCGAAGTTTCGGAATCAGAGAATGAAGATTTGAATGTTGACAACGCAAACGAAATTGCAGCTGCTATTGACGCACCAGAGGAAATTTTCTTTGATGATGAAAGTGAAGATGATGATATGCAAGAAGATGCACCAACAACAAACCCAGCAGACTACATGACTGCACGTGACGGCACACAATGGCAGCGAACACCACGTAGTTGCCAACAAGTGAGAAGCCACAATATATTCAGAGACCGCTGTGGTCCAGCGCGGATTACTGAAAATATGACGCCTTTGCAGTGTTTCAAATCATACCTCACAGTGGAAATGGTGGATATAATAGTGCGCCACACAAATAGAAAAGCGCATGCCACATATAATGCGTACAATGAAGCGAATCCCAATAGACGTCAGTTGAAGTGGAAAGACACGACAATCAACGAAATTTATGCGTTCATTGGAATGATTTTGATGGCTGGCACAAATCATTCTAATGACGAAAACGCAAGAGATTTGTGGACGTTACAGGCTCACCCAATATTCCGCGCCACCATGGGAATAAACAGGTTTTTCGATTTGCTGCGTTTTATGCGGTTTGACGACTCCAGAACACGGGTAGAGCGGCAGCGTCAAGACAAAGCGGCGCCAATTCGCAATATTTGGATAATGCTCAATGCAAATCTTGCCAGATATTATGTGCCATCAGAATATTTGACCATTGATGAACAATTATATACATACCGTGGTAGAACCAAATTAACCCAATATATACCCTCGAAGCCAGCAAAATATGGCATAAAAGTATGGTGGATTTGCGATGCCAAAAACTCATATCCACTTCATGGACAAATATATACTGGCAAACAAGAAACTGGTCGTGAAGTTGGTGTTGGCGAAAGAGTGGTGAGAGATTTAGTTGGGCCATACTACGGTAGCGGACGAAATATAACAATGGATAATTTTTTTACGACGCTGCCGTTGGCTAGGCAACTAAAAGTAGAAAAGCTCAGCATTGTGGGTACACTCCGCCGCAACAAAACTTACATCCCTGCGGAGATGAAAGAAGACAAAAAAAAAAAGACGTTGGTTTAATTTTATTTGGCTTCTACGACAACGTAACACTGCTCTCATATAAGCAGCGGAAGTCCAACTCGGTCATCCTTCTTTCTAGAATGCATGATGATGCACAAATTGACGAGAATGGGAAACCAGAAATTATAAATTTTTATAACCAAACAAAAGGTGGGGTGGACGTAATGGACCAAACGCTCCAAGAATATACGACCCAGCGACAAACAAGAAGATGGCCGATGGCATTTTTCTATAACATCATTGATGTGAGCGTATTTGCATCACACATCATATATTATGGAAATAATCCAACTGCACGATACACCACGACGCGCAGGAAGAATTTCCTGCGTCAACTGGCAGAAAACCTGTGCATTCCTGTTATAGAAAATAGAATTTCAAATGTGCAAAGCGTGCGCCAATTTTCAACAAAAAATGCAATTGGAAGCATCATCGGAAGGCCGTTGGAGAGTGTGCTTTGTGCTGCAGGTCCGTCAACATCTCCGTCAGCACGACAAAGGGGCAGAAAAATACATACGGGCGTGTGCTACATGTGCAACCTTCTTCCAAATAAGCGCAGAAGAAAAACTAGAAAAAATTGCAGCATATGTAGCACGCCGATATGCGATGAGCACGCCATAACAATTACTAAATGCTACAATTGCCACAATAACAACGATAGTGATTCGGATGAATTATAATATAATATATATAAAATATGATAAAATAAATAAAAAAGACATTTATTTCCAATAAAAACAACACAAAAAAACGTTTTTTCATTTACATGTCAGGCATTTACATAGGAATTGCATTAGGGTACCCGGGGACCCGGTTGTGTGTTTATGGGGGTAAAACATTTAAAATCATTTTTTAAAGAAAATATTGAAAATATTTTGAATTTTTTCGTATTTAAATCTTAGTTTAGCCAAAATCTCTCATGATTCGGAGTTTTATGTCCATATCTCAAAAATTATAGGCACAGCAGCACTTTAAAGTCAAAAAAGGTACACGGGTACCCGGTTATGAATCGTAGGCGACTACAACTATAGTCAAACGTTGGTTTTGAAACAGGCGTGCTATAACACTGCAAAAATCGATATCATTCCTGGATCACCACCAATTTATTTTGAAATTACTTATTTTGATTTCTGGATATAAATTTGTAGTTCTCAATATTATTTTCAATAGTCCCAATCTATATTTGATGTGGTTGAGAATTGTAAGTACAGTTTTTTCATAACAGCTGTTCACAGGAAACGAAGTTCTTCCTTTTGAAGCAAAGAAAATTTTATTCCTTTAGATTTGGTTCAATCTTTTGTTCAGGTAGAATTACTGTTGTTGAGAATATGTGACAACATTGCCGGCAAGAAGTTATTTAATTACATACTTTGTTGTCCATACTTTCGATCTAGACAAGCTGTGATTCACCGTTTGGTATCCAATGAGCAGATGTCGAAACGATGTTGACTGTAATGATGGCACCTACTTACGAGCAAACTGCCAGTGTTATAAATGTAAAGAACAGGAAGCTTATGCGTGTTAAAACAGCAATCAATCATCGCACTTATCATTATGAAGACGTAGTAAATGAAGTACATTCCTTCTGATGGATATTGACTGTTAGAGTGGAAGTGGGTCAAAGAAAGATAGCTTTTCAATTTTTAACCAAACAAAATCCTTCATATCTTCTGCCCCCACTAGGTCATAAATGAACAGCTTTACAATTGGCGCACTTCGCAGTATGGATTGAAAAGAAGAACACAATTGCATTAGGAATATCACATGTTGGTCTAGGCAATTAGATAGGGCAAATGATCTCGGAACCACATCATTAGCAAATAATTTTAAAGAACGGAAATAGTTTCTATCGTTTGCAATTCGTTGTTTTCGTCATATATTGTGACTTTATTGGATCATAAATTGACAATTGTTTGGCAAACCTGATCACGATCGATCATATAATAAAGAACTTCAATGGATGGGACATGCACTTAAAAAGCCTCTACATAGAATATCACGGGCTACTCTCGGAAATGTAAATAACAAGAATGTGAAGATCTAGGCATGACATGGAATCAAGTAAAGTAATAAGCAGAAAATCGTTAAAGATAGAGAGAATTCGTTGGCCCTCTAACTTAAAATTGAACGTTTTAACAATTCCTTGGAAGTTTTTTTTACATACTATACCTGAAGCATGAATCATAAATAAATGTTTTTATTTTTTGAAAAGGGCACAAGCAGCTTCTTGCTGTAACTGAGTTGTGTACGGAAGCTCTGATTTTGTGTTGATTCTTCTTAGAGCAGTTACGAGGTGTACGAACGTCCTTTTGAACCTTTTCCAATTTTTTTTTTAAATAAAAAACTTCACATCCCATTGTGACATATTGGTTACAATGAAGAAACATTATAACTTAAAGCTAACATAAAAAATAAAAATAAAATAAAAATGTTGCATGCAACATGACAATGTATTGCGCAAATCGAAAGAAAATCAACAGCAGCATTCAAACAGCAGCTGAAAACAGTTAAAGCAAATTTGCACTTTTTTTATTTGATTGTCGGAAAAAATCAACGCATTGTCAACTAAAGGAAAATCGTATTTCTTTTTTGGCCATTCATATCTCAAGGCAAAAAGTGGCAATACAAAACTACTGCACCACACAAATGACGACGCTGACGAAGAAATTGCCTGCTGCCATTATATCGCTAATAAAGCTTGCTCAAACAAACTGTTAATGTCACTTTTGGAAAAGATTTACAAAGTGTTGTTGTTTTTTTTTCGCTTCTATCAACTTTTTGTAGGCTCAAAGTATTGACTGAAAGTGACACCAAACCAATATTTGAACGTTATAAATTCAACCCGCACACATCACTGCAACAGTGTGTATTTCTCTCAAAAAAGGAGATGTTGGCACAAACAACAAAAAAAAAAAAATAAATATGCAACATTTAATATAGTAAACATTAACAGTTATGGTATGAATAAATGTTTCCAACTTAAAACTTAATTGCAAATATGATATTTTCTTTTCGCCAACTTTGTCTGTCCGTCTGTCCATGAAGTCTGCCTTTATGTCTGTCAATCTTCTAATATGGTGTGCGGATAAATTAAGTTAAGATAATTTGGGGAGGCGTACGTTGCCAAAGAGTAGGAGTTTTGTGTTGTTGCTGTTGTTGTAGTGTAAACAGACCTTTAAAGGAATTAATTAATTTAATATAACGACATTTAACAATAATTTACAGCAAGCGCAATTAACTAAAAACGATATCTTGTTTTGACATTTTGACCATTGAAATAAAAATAAAAAACGAAATTATATTTAAACAAAAAACGTGTTAAAGGTAAGGCCGACTCTATGATACCTTATAACAGCTGAAGAGGGCTTTAGGATAGAGCATGCTATGCGAGCTCATTAACAGAAATTAAGCAGAAACCAAAGTTGAGTGAGATGGCAATTTATTTGTTGCCTGTATATATCAAAAAGATAGAGAAATGTTTCAAAATAGACAATCTTTTTTTAGTACGTCAAGTTTTAACTAATGCAAATTTTCTGGTTCCGTAAGAAATGGTGCCGATAATATCAATAGAATTTTATTAAAAATATGGTAAAATTAAGTATTTAAAAACGAATAGATCTTAAAGTAGACACATAAGGTTATCTCGCACGATAGGCGCAATTATTAACGAAAGAACGAAGGTAGAAGTTTCAATATTTTCTGGGAAAACAAATCCCATATGGCGCCTTAGATAGTGAAGTGAACATCTATGCCCATAAAGACCAACGAGCATGGGTAAAGGCCAGAGATTAAGATTTTCAGACTAACGCTTATATAGGCACAGTGAGGAGTTGCAGAACTTCAGTCTCCGGAAAACTTACAAGAGACTACTTAGGCACCCTCATCACGTTCAAAGAGGAACAGTTTAAAAGTTGGGCTACACACTATCTGAAATGTCTTCCTAAGAACACAAACTAATATAGTCGTATATTACATAACGGTCGACACTATCCAGCTAAACTTCAATATTACTTCGCTTCTGAAAAGTCCGAAACTACTAAAGCAAACCTCGAAACAAGAGTAGAACTCATCTTTTATATTATAGAAAAAATTATAGATGAGTTGAAAGAAGGTATGATATAAATGGCAACTGGCCACGAATCATATTATTACTAGGTATGCTTAATAAAATTATACGTTATAACCAAGAGGCTTAAAGCACAATTATGCTAAGTCTAAAAATCTTTCAGTAACTCTTTTAGAGTAATTGTGGAGCTCTCCTTATCTTCATCGATATGGGGAACATATGAGACACCTTAGCCAAAAATATTGTGGATGTTCTTAAAACTTAAGGCTTGCCACGCAAACTGATCACACCAATGCGAAACTTGTGTAGCGTTAAGATTGAGATTGGTACTGCTGTTCATCGCATATGGTGATTTTAATGCTACTCTTCTATATGGTGTTATGCTTTTCTCCCACATCTATTCGACATGGCGCCAAGATTACAAAACGTATTAATTTTTTTAGATAAAATGACCAAGGTTACGTGAGTTCACTCAAAAAAGTAGAGCTCTTTCAGGGAACTGGTGGATCTAGTCATAAGAAAAAGTTCACACAATGTTTTGGTCAGCTCACCAAGATATGGAAACAAAAAAAAAATAAATCTCCATATCAAAATTAATATCATTGACTCCAATGTAAAGATTCAAACTCTTATATGTTGTGAAACTTGGAACGCCACTTCCCGTAACATTAAGTTATTGCAAAATGTTCTGGCCAGATATTAAACCACTGTTTGATATTGCCAGGTAAACTGAAGAAGCTACATGGGGAACGAAAATGGAACCGATTAAACTAAAGTAGGTAAATTTTTGTGATTAAATACTCTGCCTAAATGACTTTTAAATTTTTACTTCGCGGATGTACCTGTTTGAGTAAATAATTTTTATTCAGCTTAGTATTTTTGATATCTATACCAAACTTCATGTTCATCTGTTTATGGGTTCAATAGTAACGCTCGTTTTTGTCAGTGAATTTCGGGATTTTAACAATGTCTGAATTTTTTAACAAGGAAGTTCCTTCAATTATTGTTTGGAAATTAATTTTATGGTGTAGCGATGTTAAGGATCTTGCAGAAAGACTTTACCAATCAGCTTATATTGAAAAATATGCCTACAAATGGTACGTCAGATAAAGAAAAAGAGAGAGCACCGGAGATTAAAAAAACTGATGAGCACGCCAAAAAAGCAGTGATTTTGTGCTGAAAAATCATAGATCGGAAATTAGAGTTTAGTTGATACTGTTGATATTTCGAAACATGTTTTTAGCATTAAACGCAACAAATCCCAATTGGTTTCAAGTTTACTAAATTTTTTTGGGGAAAAGCTTCCCATTAATATCTCTGAAACAAAGCTTTCTGACTACAAGAATGAAATAAAATAAGGCGGTTATGAGACTTTGATCAATTCCTACGACCCTAAGACTAGCGGCTATTCAAGGTGAAGCAAGATCGAACAGATTACACCGAAGTCACTCAAAAATCAAGATCATGTAAACAGTTTTCTTGATTTATTGTGGTGCATTGTGAATTTCTTGGCCCAAACTATTGTTAGGAAATATTATTTAACTGGTATGCTGCTTTTGCGTAAAGCTTTTCGGTAATAGAAACCAAAATTATGGGCAGACAACTCTTGTCTAACAGTGCATTCGTGCTCGTATTCATCTTATTTGGCGCCATGTGACTTCTATATTTTGAATATATGGAGGAGATAAAAGCTGCTATGAAGGTGAATTCGAAAATTGAATTTAACAACCGTTTGGAAGATTGAAAGATATATTGGCATAAGTGTACTACGAATTTCTTTGAAGGCAATCAACGGGAATATATGTATATGTTATATATTGTTAATCATTAGAAAGTACATCTATTCAAAGAGGAGACAGTTGCTTAAAATAAAACTAATCTTTTTTTTGACTGTGACTTTTAAAAGAACCATGAAAGGTTATATTAAGGTCAATGAGGATATTGTCTCACATTCAGGTATAAAATTCGAAACTGTTATTTTATGTTTTTAAATAAAATAATTAGGGTAGAGTCCCATCATTAATAACAAATATTTCTAAGAGCTCTATTCCAACATAATTTTTCACTATTTTGCAAAACGAAATTTGAAAACAATTTTATCTAATTTCTCTGTTTTATTTATAACAAAGGATCTAATAAAAGCTCACTCATTAAATTTAGCATATTTACTTAAAAAATTCTAAATTTTCACTTTTTCAGATATTCCGTCAGTAAGTTTTGGTCCTGTGATAATAATCCGGTTTTCAACCAGTTAAGAATTATCCTATAATAGATCAACTAAAAAGCAATTCGATCTAACAACTTAAAATATTGATTTTCGACTAAAAATTTATCCGCTAAATCGAATAAATCCAATAGTTTTTAAGCGGCCCGGTAGGTGAGTAGGTAGCGTGCTCGCCTACCATGCGGGGGTCGTGGGTTCGATTCCCACCAGAGGCTTTGGTCTGTCGCTGCAAAAAAAAAATGAACACACTACTCCCTCTTTCCTCCTTCCTATATCTATATCTTTCTTGAGATCAACACAATGCATTGCATCTGTAGGGGCATCCCCTGAGTGTTGATTAATAAAAAAAAAAAATAGGTTTCGGAAAAAAATTTAATTCGTGGATATAATTATTACATATATACATATATTTCATATATACATACATTATTACATATATTATTTAGCAGCAATATACATAAAGTCTTCATAGTTATATGATCAGTCGTCAGTACCAAGTTTCTCCAAACATGATCTTTTATTCTTGGCATATGACCCCAAACTGCAGCATGAAAGTGAGACTATTACCTATTATGATTTTGATCACATAAACTCTGCCAATATGTCCTTTGAGCTATCAGGAATAAATTGGAGCAGTGTCTACTATATGCCCTTGGTTGATAATCAGCCGATATATCTAGAGGAAAATTTGTTTTTTTTTAGTAAATCTGTTCCGGTGAGAACTTTGAGGAAAAATGCCAGGAAGAAACCGTGGCTCAATATTGAAATAAAATTAGCTATTACTCGTAGGTATTTTGCATATGAACGCTGGAAACTGTTTAAAATCACTGATCTACATACGGAATATGTAAATTCACGAAGGGAAGTGAACAGAATGATCAAAGCTGCTAAATCTAAGTTCTATTCATGTCGATTTTCATCTGCAGCTGGTACTAAGAAAACCTGGAGAACTATACGAGAAATTTGAATTGAAAAATCATCGCCATTAATATATAATGAAATAGATGTAGATAAAATCAATGTATCTTTCATGAATTTTTGTTGACATTAAGAATTGCATTTGAACTGGTTTGAAGTTTTGATGAAATTATATATGAAAACTATATTGAAAATTATATTAAAACTTTATATAGAAATTTTGAAAATTTGTTGAAAATTAATTTTGAAATTTTAAAAGACTTTTTCTGACCTTTAATTTTGAAATTTTTATTAACTTTAATGGAACTCATATTGAAACTTTTTGATAATTTTTGTAAAATTTAAGTCTGCTTTGAAACTTATTTGAAAATTTAATTCTTGAATAATTTTGCGTGGGTTCGATTAGAAAACTCCAACTTTTGATCAATTTTAACTAACTTTTTTAATCTTTGAACTCAAATTTTTCGTAAATTTAAATTAACGTAAATTACAAAATTTTTTTTGGAATTCATAAAATTCATTTGTGGGCCGTACAACATTTGTTCACTTAGAACTAAAATTGTAATCAATTGAACGCGTGTCATTGCTTAAATATTTCCCATTAACTTCTTTTGAACTTTACCTAGCTCAGCCAAACTCAACCTTATAAACGCTCATCTATTTATTTACAGCCTATATTGGTTCTATTGAACCTGAACTTAATTTGACTTAAAATTATCTCAACTGCGTAACACCTCATTATATTCGCTGTCATTGTCGTTATACCAACACTCTTTCATTCTTTCATATCGTCCGAATATATTTTCGTTAAAATTTTTATAGTTAGTCCGAAATCATGGCGGTACAGCATAGTCCAGGAAGTTTAGCTTCGGCTTTAGCCGAAAACGTTTGTTTGATATGCCAAGAAAGTTACGATCATACCAGCAACTTAGTTTCTACCAGATGTAGACGCGTTTTCCACCACGACTGCCTTTTTAATTTCCTCAACGTTTCGACTTGTTGTCCGCAATGTAACAAAACTGTCACTAAAAACAGTTTATTAAAATATTCCGTCCGAATTAATAATGAAAGTCTGCCAGTTAATACTGGAACGATTCCGAAATCCGCGGAAAGAATTTTATCCGGCAGAAAGCAAAGAAACGAAGAGTTTAATGCCAACCGAAATATTTCACCAGGTCAGACTAGTGGTGAAGGAAGAGATAGTTTAGAGGACCGCATTAGATCTAAAATTGAAACCAGCTTTCAAGGCGAGATCAATAAGCTTCACGCTGTGATAGAAAGGTTATCTCAACAATTTACTAGCGTAAACATTAGAGCAACCAGAGAACCTGAATGGCCCAGAGAGATCTTTCCGAATGCGTCCGTCCCTCGAAATTTTTCAGCACCGTCTGTTCACCAAGTTCCCCATGAACCTAATTTTGTCCCTCCGCGTAATATTAGGCCTCCTTCTACTCACCCGTCTGTAACAGCAAGTCGTGAGAGAGCATCATTATCGTCCGTTGCCCTTAACAATAGTGGGAAGATTGCAAGTCTGATTAATAGTTGGAACATAACGTTTAATGGAAATTCCTCAGGGTTACCGGTAGAAAAGTTCATTTATATGGTAAATTCGTTAACCAAAGATAGTCTAGCAGGAGATTTTAGATTATTAGGCGACCATTGTCACATTTTGTTCACGTCCAAAGCTAAAGAATGGTATTGGCGATATCGCAGCACCGTCGATAGAATCGAATGGGAAGATTTGTGTAGAGCCCTTAAAGCGCATTTTAGCGATCATTTATCTGATTTAGATATCAGAGAAATGATTAGAGACCGAAAGCAAAATGCTAACGAAAGCTTTGACGATTTTCACCACGCCATTCTGCAGCTTTGCGATCGTCTACGATATCCCCTGAGCGAATCCGAATTGACAGAAATTTTGCGTAGAAATTTAAGACCTCATTTGAGGAGAGAACTATTTTACCTCCAAATTGACAATGTCTCCCATTTACGCCATTTGGTTTTGCGACGAGAGGCACTGAGTTTCGAACTCGATAGAACTCATAAAACTTTTAGAAGACAAGTTAATGAAATTGACATTGAGGATGAATTTTTCGATGAAGACCCATCTGAAGAAGTTTGCGAGGTCCGCAAACAAAAAGAAGACCCGGCCCGAAGACAAAATAATATCTGCTGGAACTGCCGAAAGGAAGGCCACAGATATATGGACTGTCTCGAAGACAGAACCACATTTTGTTATGGATGTGGTACCTTAGGAGTGTATAGACCCCAATGTGAAAATTGTCAGGGAAACTTCAAGGCGAGCGCCAGCAACAACACCAGCTTCCGCTCGAGAACCAAATAAATACGTCTTTAGGCGAAAAACAATTTGAAAATATTGACAACTCCACTGAAATTTTAAAGACCAGCTCTGACGGTAGCACACAAACCGATTCCACCAATTTTACCAATTTTACAATTTTGAAAAATGACAAGGAAAAGTCTAAACCAATTTTATTTCCCATCAAGCCATACCATGAGAGAGTTAGATTATATGAGTTAGCTAGAAAACGAATTTTCTGCGAATCGATTAACACCCCAGCGAAATTAAACACGCAAATTCATAAAGTAAAAAGAAGTACGCTACGAATTAGAATTTTTTATAAAATGTTAAAATTAAACAAGTTTAAAGTCCGAAGTTGCATTGAATCTATTGAGAAGTCAAAATCAGACATAAGACCCTATATCCAAATTGATATCTTTGGAATGAAATTATTAGGCCTTTTGGATTCAGGCGCCTCTTTATCTTGCATAAGTGGTTCCGCTGCAAAAACTTTTCTTGGTAAAAATTTACCTTTTTAAAAAATTTTCTAATTTCGTAGAAGCAGCTGGCGGTCAGCAATATAAAATTTTAGGTTTCGTAGAAACAAATATTACTTATCGAAATATAACCAAACTAGTTCGTTTGTATATAATACCCGACTTAACTCATGATGTATACTTAGGTATCGATTTTTGGCACGCTTTTGGACTTATGTCTATGATTTTTGGGAACAGCCCATTAAAAATTGAAGAGCTTAATCAAGTTTGCGAAGAGAATATTCTAACCAACGAACAGCGAAATAGATTAGATAAATTATAAAGATTTTTCCAGATTTTGACAAAGAAGGTTTGGGTAAGACACCCCTCATAGAACATTCGATTGAAATAGAGCCAGGAGTCAAACCCATCAAGCAAAGGTACTTTTCTGTCTCTCCCGCAGTAGAAAAGAAAATTCATGACGAAGTTGATCGCATGTTGGCGCTCGGAGTGATAGAAAAAGCCCCTCCTACTTGTTCTTGGAGTAGTCCTGTAGCTTGCGTCCAGAGAGAAGGAAAGTTTAGACTTTGTCTTGACTCTCGTAAATTGAATAGCGTAACTATTCGCGACGCTTACCCTCAACCTAAAATAAACGGAATTTTATCAAGATTACCTAAAGCTGAATTTATTTCATCTTTAGATTTAAAACATGCTTTTTGGCAAGTTAGTTTAGAAGAAAAATCTCGTGATATGACAGCCTTCACCATTCCTAATCGACCCTTATATCGATTTAAAGTGATGCCTTTTGGTTTAACCAATGCACCCCAGACTCTTTGCCGATTAATGGATGTTATTATTCCACCGCATCTTAAAAATCGAGTCTTCGTTTATTTAGATGATTTGCTCTTAGTAAGCGATGATTTCGAAGAACATATTTCTTTATTGCTCGAAGTAGCACAATTAATTCGCAAAGCCGGCCTGACGTTAAATATTGCAAAATGCAAATGGTGCATGAAAGAAGTCCGATATTTAGGTTATATAATTGGTTCTGGGAGTATAAAACCTGATCCCAGTAAAGTTTCCGCCATTAAAGGGTTAACTGAACCAAAATCAGCTAAAGAGGTTCGCCAATTTTTAGGTCTTGTAGGTTGGTACAGACGATTTCTAGAAAATTTTGCTTCGTTAACTAGTCCGTTAACTGACCTCACGAAAAAATGTAAAACTTTTGTCTGGAACCCTGAAGCGCAAAAGTCATTTGATTTGATTAAAGAAAAACTGACACCCGCTCCGTTATTAATAACACCAAATTTCGAACGACCGTTCATAATTTCTTGCGATGCATGCAAAACTGGAGTTGGTGGAGTTCTCTAAATTAAATAGAGCCCAACAGAACTATTCTATCACCGAACTCGAATGCCTTGCTGCTGTTTTAAGCATAGAAAAATTTAGAGAATACGTTGAAGGTCACGAGTTTTGTGTAATAACGGACCACGCTTCACTAAAATGGTTAATGCGTCAAGCAGACCTAAATGGCCGGCTAGCTCGTTGGTCTATGAAACTTCAAGGTTTCAACTTTTCGATTTTACACCGTAAGGGAAGTGAACATATTGTTCCCGATGCATTATCGAGGTTACCGTCCGAAAATGAAAACCCCTTGAATTTTACAAACATTGACAGCTTAGATACGATAGAACCAGAGATAGATTTATCTTCTCCATATTTTTCATCAGGACAATATATTAAATTGATCGCTGATATCGAAAACAATCAAAATCGTTTGCCCGATTTAAAGGTCGTAGATGGTTTCATCTATAAACGCGTAGAGTTTTCACGCGATGAATTTTCAGAGGCTCGATCATGGAAGTTGTGGGTTCCACAGGAACTTACCTCTTGTGTGATCGAACGCGCTCATAATCCACCCATGTTTGCACATGGAGGTGTGGGAAAAACCCTCGAACGATTGAGGCGAAATTTTTATTGGCCCAATATGGCTACTCAGGTTAGATCCTTTGTATTAAGTTGCGACATTTGCAAACAAAGCAAAGCGCCAAATTTTATTTTAAAACCACCTATGGGTGTTCAAGCCAAATCGTTTAGACCTTTTCAACGATTATGTTTAGATTTTATTGGACCTTATCCGCGGTCAAAAGCTGGCAATGTAGCTATTTTTTTGGTATTAGACCACTTCACAAAATATCCGTTATTTAAAGCGTTACGGAAAATGTCGACCACTTCGGTTATTGATTTTCTTGAGAAAAATGTCTTTCATTTATTCGGCGTGCCTGAAGTCGTTATTACAGACAACGGTTCTCAATTTAGATCCTCAATTTTTGAAAGTTTTTTAACTAAATATGGAGTAAAACATATTTCCACAGCCATTTATTCACCCCAATCTAATAACTCTGAACGAGTTAATCGATCCATTATCGCTGGAATACGTTCGTATCTAGGAAAAGATCAGCGTATGTGGGATACGAATTTGAGCCAAATAGGAGTTGCTTTGAGAAGCTCATATCACAGTTCATTAGGTTTTTCACCGTATTATGTTCTGTTTGGACACCAAATAGTTACTCACGGACAATCCTATGAAGTCTTTAAAACGTTAGATTTATTAGAAGAAGGTTTAGATGTGGTAGATAACTCCGACAAATTACATTTTGTTCGACAAAAAGTGAAGGAAAATTTAGAAAGAGCCTATGACGCCAATAAGAAAACCTACGATCTGAGAACTAGGGCTGTTAATTTTTCAGAAGGTGAAGTTGTTTACCGACGAAATTTTTCGCAGAGCAATAAAGCTTCTGCATATAATTCTAAACTTGCCCCTAAATTTTTGAAGGCCAAAATTTTAAAGAAAATTGGTTATTGCAATTATAAATTGGTGGATTTAGCCGGAAAAGACCTTGGCATGTATCACGCGAAAGATTTGCAAAAAGCCAATGCGTAAATACCCTACATATCCGTTTTCAGTTGATTTTTCCTTTCATGGAAATCAAAACCATCTGTTTTGTGACGGTGATCTGTTTTGCGCTTTACTGTAACAAAAGAATTTCTGTTACAAGCAGAATAAGAAAGAAGAAAAAAATAATAACCTTGATCTTGAAATTATTTTCAAGTTCAAGTATGTACATGTAAATAACACCTTATATGGTAACATGTGAATGGAAAATTTTTTGTTCTATTTTTGCAAACTGATTAATGAAGCGATTTGTTTGTCTCTTCGTTGTTTATATGAATTCATGATTATGCATGTATGTATGGGTCAACTACAGCTTGCAATCCTTCTCGTTCTCCCACTTGGTTTTCAGCTATTGGTATTAGCTTGCCCCTTCATTCACTCAATAATCTCACTTACTCTCTCTCCTTTTAATATGAGTTGGTATTTTTTTACGAAAAGAGTGAGATTATGAACGAGTGTATGTATATCTATGTGTATTAGGGATAAAGAGATAAAAAGTTACATAATGACATACATAGGCTATTCTATGAGTGGGTGAGCGTAGGTAATACAAAAAAAAAACAGGTTTATTTTTTTTGGTTGTGCTGGTCAGAAAAAAAAAGAAAGAATATAATTGGTGTTATGAAGATGACGCCAGAATTTAAAATTCATTCAAGTTCTGGCTAGTGAACAATTACAAGTGCATATCAATATCAAGTTTGTACGTAAGAAATAAAATCAAGAAAAAGACTTAAAAACTATTTAATGAGTGTATAACTTCTAATTGGGCCAGCAACTGTCCAAAACAAAACTAAAGTACGATAAAGCGATAAAGTATAAAAGTTCAGAAAGCGATGTGATTATTTGGAATTTTAAAGCAAACTCCCGTAAATGGACTGTTTCCATATTAAAAATTAAATTAATGGCCATATAAGAAGTAAACCGGTGCTTAATGTAGAAAGTTGGAGTAGAAAGCAGCCTTTAATGGAAGAAGTAAAAATAAAATCGGAAATTTCAACCGAAGAAAAGACGATTAAAATTTTCAAATATATCGGCATTTGCCACATGACGTTTACGTACAAGGCTTACCTTATTCATATATTCGACTAAACTACCATTTCAAGCAAGAAATATTTTCAATACTAAAAGAGAGTAAACAAATTTTGTTGATAAATGGGCTTAGTTTCTATGCCCTTTTATGACGTAAGTAAAGTTATTATCTATCTATTCTCAGAATATAAATAAAGTTCAAATTAAAGTGAAAAGCTAAAATAAAACTGCTACTAAATTATTTATTTCTAAAATAACATCTATGTCTACCTGCTGTTTTATATAATTTTTACTAATTTGTAAGATCTTTTAAAAAAAATATATTAATAAATAAAATTCTTGAAAACAAAAAAAAAAAAAAATTTCTATTGTAAGAAATTCTCTAATTAAAAAAAAATTTTTTTTGTATAAATATCAAATTTTGTGAAAATAAAAAAAAAAAAACAATAATTTTTCTAATTATAAATCAAAATTTTTCTAAGTTTAAACTAAAATTTAACTAAAAATTTTCTAAATTAAGAACTTTGCTAAATATAAAATTAATCTAAAAATTTTCCTAAATAAAAATAAAATAGAGCTAAAATTAAAATTATAATAAGAAATATAATTTAGCTAAAAAAAAAAAATAAAATGTAAAATTCTCCTAAAATTAAAAATTATGCTATGATTAAAATTTTTCCTAAAATTAAAATTGAGCTATATTTAAAAATTTTCCTAAAATTAAAATTTCCCTAAAATTAAAATTTTGCTAAGAAATAAAATTTTGCTAAACTGAAAATTTTTCTAAAAAGTAAAATTTTGCTAAAATATAAAAAAAAAAAAAATTAAATAAGTTTTGCTAAATATGTATAATTTGAATTTTGAAACCTTAAATGAAGGTTAAATAAATTTTTTTTTGTTAAACCAATGTAGAAAACCAAACCAAACCAAATCTTATCATTTTATGTGGGTTACCTCCAAGTAAGATGGAGTCGAGGTAACATGGTTGGGAGGGCAAAAAGGGCAGAACACCTAGTCCCCAATCCCAAGGTAAGTATGGCCGTCCGTCACATTTAGCGTCCGATTTTTGACAGTTGGTTTTTTTTAATCGCACGTGAAAATCTGTAGTGCGGTTTCCCTGGGCCTGAGCAAGACCCCACCCATCCGGCGAGCTAGGCCCCTACGCCAGCACGTGCGACCAGCAAAGGCTCAGGGAAACGGAAGCGGATCTTCCACCAACGCCGCACCATTACACGTTGTTCATCAAAAACTGGCCATTAATAGGAAAAGATCTTGAAAACACCATATATTTACATTTTTTTACATTAAGGTCCATTAAGTTTATTTCACAGCATGGTGTAATATGCTGTGAAATTATTAATATCCAGCTGTAAACGTGATTGTTTCTCATTACTGTTGGATGAATAAAGTATTTTAACGTCATCTGCATACATCAGGCATTTAGAGAACTTAATAGCTGAAGGCAGATCATTAATAAATAGTGTAAATAAGAGTGGACCCAAATGACTTCCTTGAGGCACACCAGATAAAACATTAATCGATTTTGACTGAAGATTTCGAAATTTTATACACTGTTTTCGGCCAGTTAAATAGGAATATATCCATTTCAATAGCGGATTACTAAAACCCATACGATCAAGCTTAAACAATAAAAGATCATGGTTAACCCTGTCGAATGCTTTACTAAAATCCGTATTAATAGCATCAGTTTGCATTTTGTTTAAAAAAACTTCATTAACAATCGTTGTAAGTTCAAGAAGATTGGTAAAAGTTGAGCGGGATTTACGGAAACCATGTTGTTCAGGAGCTAGGATTGTAGATACTTGGTGCGACAAAGCATCAGTTATGAGTTTTTCAAATAGTTTTGGAATAGAGCTTAATTTTGCAATCCCTCTGTAATTTGAAATCACGGATTTACTACCAGCTTTAACTAATGGAATTATAAAGGATTTTTTTCCAATAATTTGGGAAATATGCCAATTTAAGTGATTTATTATATAGAAACGTTAGGGGAATACACAGCAGGTTAGCACATCGCTTCAAAACACAATTTGGAACACCATCAGGACCAGGAGCATATGAAAAATTTAGTTTCATCAAATTATTTAAAACAGCTTGTTCCTGAATAAATGGAATATTTATAAAAGATGCATCGGGAATCAAGTATGGATACTCAGAAGTATTGTCAAAAACTGTTGAGGAGTATGTTAAAGCAAAAAAGTCAGTAATCATGTGGCATATTGAAATATCGTCAGAGGTTTCTATATTATTTAGTTTCATTTTTGTTGGAAAATCAAGTGATCTCTTTTTAGAGTTTACAAATTTATAAAATGATTTAGGATCGTTTTTTAAATTGTTTTTAATTTTAATCACATAATTATTGTAAGCAAAACGATTTGCCAAATTGTATTCCGATCTAGCAATAGAATAGTTCATGTAATTTACAGATGATCCACGTTCTTTATATCTCTTGAACATTTTGTTTTTCCTGTTTTTAAGACCTGAGAGAAATTTCGTACTCCACGGAGGGCCAGTAGATTTCGGTGGATACAATTGAGGTATCGATTTTAAAAAACACTCTTCTAGCAACTGATAGAATGATGTTAGCATCATGTCTAAGTCATCATTGTGACGAGCGAAAACAACATGCCAGTTAATTTGTGATAAAGCAGAGGAAAGAACATCATAATTTGTTCCTGAAAAACAAAATATTTTATCATGAATGCGACTTTTACTGAAGGCTGTATTTGGAATGTCAAAATTAATTTGTAGAGTTGGATGATAACGATCTTCTGGTTTTGAGATAGGAAATGTTTCTGTTATGCAATAGTCGGTCGGTTCGTTCACAAAAACTAAATCCAATGACTTACCAAAAGCATTAACGACGTTATTTATTTGAAAAAGATAATTTGAAGATAGTCCATTTATAAAATCGACATTTGATTCAGCTGATACTGGCACTAAATGCTTACAATCGGGTTCAGACTGCCAAGATATTGATGGAATATTGAAGTCACCAATTAACATGACCGAATCGGTTGGTTTTAATTTTTTTAAATTAAGTATATAGATTTTTTATGTTCATCATAGATTTCGATGGAAGACTTTGGAGGTATATAAGAACAAATGATATACAACATTTTATTCTTATGTAATTTTAACAACACACAGATAATTTCAATGTTAGGAAGATCATTTAAGAATATTTCTTCAGCTGAAATAGTGTTCATCACGGCAATTAAAACTCCACCACCTTTACGATTTCCATCATTTCTGTCACGTCTAAAAAGCTGATACTTAGGACATAAAATTTCAGAATTGTGGATACCATTATGGAGCCAGGTTTCAGTCAGAATAATTATATGATTATCAAAACCAAAACTGTCAGCGAAAAGGAATGGTAGCTTAGTGTTAAGGCCTCTAACATTTTGATAAATAGTAGCGATAGTATCGACAGCGGAATTAATTAGTTTTTTGGAACAGGAGCAGTTGATTTGGGTAAATAGGCAATATCATTTTTCGGCTTATCCTTGTATATATACTCACGAGTAATAACATTTGGTGGCCAAAAGTGTGGATCAACAACGGTATCAAATAATTCATAAGGAACTATAACTTTAAAAGACACTTTGCTTCTTTCATCAGCATAATTGAATTTAAAAACATTTAATTGATGGTCTTGGCCGAGTTTGGATATCATATAATTGGAAACGTCTTCAATAGAAGTATCAGATGATAAACGAGCCACAAATATTGTTTTTTCTTAGGTTTTTGAGTTGTCGTAGCTGAAGTAGTTAAAGTTGATATTAAATGCGAATTAACATTATCTTGAGGTTTTACATATTTATTATTATTATTAATGAGATCAATAGAATTCTGATTTAAATTTTGTATTATTGTATTTGGCTGAATAATTGGAATAATTGGAGACACTGGATTAGAATTCATATTATTTGTTGACGAATCTTGAGGTAATAGAATAGTTGAATCAGTAGGATTGTTTGATTTTTCATTAGGATTTAATTGATTATCCGATTTTGCAACAAGACGTTTAGATGATCGCTTGCGTTTTGGAGAAGATCCATTTGGAGATGCATCTAGCGATTTAAAATGATCAAAAATCTCTTCGTACTTATCAATCAAGGATGCCAATGTAGAAAATTCTTTCTTTATATCATTAAACTTGTCACGATTAGTTTTTATAAATTTAAAGATATCTATGTCGTATTTTCTACAATCATTACAGCACCAACGTAAACCCAAGTTGCCGCTTAGGTCATCAGCAATATGAGTAGGAATAAATAAGCATTTTGTATGGTAGGTTTTATTACAAATTCAACAAGCAATCATTTTTCATTATTATCAGGATTTATGCAGTACGAATGTAAACAAATCATGTTATGTTTTAGGAGATTTAGGTATTACGAAGAATTTAATTTGGGATAAATATATAAATAAATAAATTGACGGCAACACTTAACAAGTATGAAACCACAGTATTGTTTTGTTATTTATTTTGATTATAAAAAGTTATTGACAGAGCAATGAGAAAGCAATTGTTACTGTTTGATTTTTGTTTTCGTTGTCTTCTTGTTAGTTTTTCTGTTGGTAAAGAACTCTTGTTGATGAATATTTTTAATATTTGCTATGTGTTTGATACTGAGTTTAAAACAAGTGATTTTTGTTGTTGATAAACTGGTGTATAATTGTTTTTTTTTTTTCTCTGTTCTATTTTATGCTTTGTGCGAAAAAAAATTGTGTTTGTTGAAATTATATTTGGAGTTTTATGCATGGTATTGAATATAAACTATTGTTGTTGATAAACTATTTAAGTTAATTAAATATTGTTCAATTTATTTGAACAACAAATCCGTGGATATAGTTTACTATTATAAGCATTTATGTATAAAAAGAATATAAAACGGTGATATAATACTGACAGAAAACGATATAAAAGAGCTTTAGAAAAAAACACGTCTGATTCACACGAAAACTTTTAACGGAAAAGCCAAGAATTTTGACGAAATACGTGGATGATCTTTTTAGTATAGTTCGGGAAAGTGCAATTGAGGGGGTATTGACAGGCTTAAACAGTTTTCATCATAGCATTACGTTTACATACGAAAGAGAGTGTAATTATAGACTACCATACCTAGACACACTGGTTATGAGGGAGCAAACCACACTTTGAAAGTTGACTGGTACCAAAAACCAACGGCTTCAGGCCGAATAATAAATTTCTTTTCGAAGCAAACAAAAAGAATTATTATGAATACTGAAAACAATTTGAAATCTCATAGGATTGTCCGTGAGTCATCATTTGTTGTCCGAACAGAACATAATACGGCGAAAAGCCTAATGAACTGTGATATGAGCTTCTCAACGCGACTCCTATTTGGCTTAAATTCGTATCCCATGTACGCTGGTCTTTTCCCAAATACGAACGTATTCCAGCGATTATGGATCGATTTACCCGCTCAGAATTGTTAGACTGGGGTGAGTAAACGGCAGTGAAGATATGTTGCACTCCATATTTTGTTAAAAAGCTTGCAAAAAGCGACGATCTAAATTGAGAACCGTTGTCTGTAATAACGACTTCAGGCACGCCGAATAAATGAAAGACATTTTTCTCAAGAAAATCAATAACCGAAGTGGTCGACATTTTCCGTAACGCTTTAAATAAAGGATATTTTGTGAAGTGGTCTAATACCAAAAAAATAGCTACATTGCCAGCTTTTGACCGCGGATAAGGTCCAATAAAATCTAAACATAATCGTTGAAAAGGTCTAAACGATTTGGCTTGAACACCCAAAGGTGGTTTTAAAATAAAATTCGGCGCTTTGCTTTGTTTGCAAATGTCGCAACTTAATACAAAGGATCTAACCTGAGTAGCCATATTGGGCCAATAAAAATTTCGCCTCAATCGTTCGAGGGTTTTTCCCACACCTCCATGTGCAAACATGGGTGGATTATGAGCGCGTTCGATCACACAAGAGGTAAGTTCCTGTGGAACCCACAACTTCCATGATCGAGCCTCTGAAAATTCATCGCGTGAAAACTCTACGCGTTTATAGATGAAACCATCTACGACCTTTAAATCGGGCAACCGATTTTTATTGCTTTCGATATCAGCGATCAATTTAATATATTGTCCTGATGAAAAATATGGAGAAGATAAATCTATCTCTGGTTCTAACGAATCTAAGCTGTCAATGTTTTCAAAATTTAGGGGGTTTTCATTTTCGGGTGGTAACCTCGATAATGCATCGGGAACAATATGTTCACTTCCCTTACGGTGTAAAATTGAAAAGTTGAAACCTTGAAGTTTCATAGACCAACGAGCTAGCCGGCCATTTAGGTCTGCTTGACGCATTAACCATTTTAGTGAAGCGTGGTCCGTTATTACACAAGACTCGTGACCTTCAATGTATTCTCTAAATTTTTCTATGCTTAAAACTGCAGCAAGGCATTCGAGTTCGGTGATAGAGTAGTTCTGTTGGGCTCTATTTAATTTATGCGAGAAAAATGCAATGGGCCTTTCGACACCATCTTCTTGAGCCAGAACTCCACCAACTCCAGTTTTGCATGCATCGCAAGAAATTATGAACGGTCGTTCGAAGTTTGGTGTTACTAATAACGGAGCAGATGTCAGTTTTTCTTTGATCAGATCAAACGATTTTTGAGCTTCTGGGTTCCAAAGAAAGGTTTTACTTTTCTTCGTCAGATCGGTTAACGGGCTTGTTAACGACGCAAAATTTTCCAGAAATCGTCTGTACCAACCTACAAGACCTAAAAATTGACGAACCTCTTTAGCTGATTTTGGTTCAGTTAACCCTTTAATCGCGGAAACTTTACTGGGATCAGGTTTTATACACCCAGAACCAATTATATAACCTAAATATCGGACTTCCTTCATGTACCATTTGCATTTTGCAATATTTAACGTCAGACCGGCTTTGCGAATTAATTGTGCTACTTCGATAAAGAAATATGTTCTTCGAAATCATCGCTTACTAAGAGCAAATCGTCTAAATAAACGAAGACTCGATTTTTAAGATGCGGTGGAATAATAACATCCATTAATCGGCAAAGAGTCTGGGGTGCATTGGTTAAACCAAAAGGCATCACTTTAAATCGATATAAGGGTCGATTAGGAATGGTGAAGGCTGTCATATCACGAGATTTTTCTTCTAACCCAACTTGCCAAAAAGCGTGTTTTAAATCCAAAGATGAAATGAATTCTGCTTTAGGTAGTCTAGATAAAATTCCGTTGATTTTGGGTTGAGGGTAGGCATCACGAATAGTTACACTATTTAATTTTCGAGAGTCCAGACATAGTCTGAATTTTCCTTCTCTCTGGACGCAAGCTACAGGACTACTCCAAGAACAAGAAGGAGGGGCTTTTTCTATCACTCCGAGCGCCAACATGCGATCAACTTCGTCATGAATTTTCTTTTCTACTGCGGGAGATACAGAAAAGTACCTTTGCTTGATGGGTTTGACTCCTGGCTCTATTTCAATCGAATGTTCTATGAGGGGTGTCTTGCCCAAACCTTCTTTGTCAAAATCTGGAAAAAATAGTTATGACGTAATCTAGCCTTTTTCTTGGTCATTGGTTAGAATATTTTCTTCGCAAACTTGATTAAGCTCTTCTATTTTTAACGGGCTGTTCCCAAAAATCATAGACATAAGTCCAAAGGCGTGCCAAAAATCGATACCTAAGTATACATCATGAGTTAAGTCTGGTATTATATAAAAACGAACTAGTTTGGTTATATTTCGATAAGTAATATTTGTTTCTACGAAACCTAAAATTTTATATTGCTGACCGCCAGCTGCTTCTACGAAATTAGAAAATTGTTTAAAAGGTAAATTTTTACCAAGAAAAGTTTTTGCGGCGGAACTACTTATGCAAGATAAAGAGGCGGCTGAATCCAAAAGGCCTAATAATTTCATTCCAAAGATATCAATTTGGATATAGGGTCTTATGTCTGATTTTGACTTCTCAATAGATTCAATTCAAATTCGGACTTTAAACTTGTTTAATTTTAACATTTTATAAAAAATTCTAATTCGTAGAGTATTTCTTTTTACTTTATGAATTTGCGTGTTAAATTTCGCTGGGGTGTTAATCGATTCGCAGAAAATTCGTTTTCTAGCTAACTCGTATAATCTAACTCTCTCATGGTATGGCTTGATTGGAATTAAAATTGGTTTAGACTTTTCCTTGTCATTCTGCAAAATTGTAAAATTCGTAAAATTGGTGGAATCGGTTTGTGTGCTACCGTCAGAGCTGGTCTTTAAAATTTCAGTGGAGTTGTCAATATTTTCAAATTGTTTTTCGCCTAAAGACGTATTTATTTGGCTCTCGAGCGGAAGCAGGTGTTGTTGCTGGCGCTCGCCTTGAAGTTTCCCTGACACGTTTCGCATTGGGGTCTGTAGACACCTACGGAACCACATCCATAACAGAATACGGTTCTGTCTTCGAGACAGTCCGTATATCTGTGGCCTTCCTTTCGGCAGTTCCAGCAGATATTATTTTGTCTTCGGGCCAGGTCTTCTTTTTGTTTGCGGTCCTCGCAAACTTCTTCAGGTGGGTCTTCATCGAAAAATTCATCCTCAATGTCGATTTCATTAACTTGTCTTCTAAAAGTCTTCGGGGCTCTGTCCAGTTTAAAACTTAGGGCTTCTCTTCTCAAAACTAAATGACGTAAATGAGAGACATTGTCAATTTGGAGGTAAAATAGTTCTCTCCTCAAATGAGGTCTTAAATTTCTCCTTAAGATTTCAGTCAATTCATGTTCATATAGAGGATATCTGAGGCGATCGCAAAGCTGTAGAAGGGCATGATGGAAGTCGTCAAAGCTTTCATTAGCATTTTGTTTTCGGTCTCTGATCATTTCTCTGATATCTAAGTCAGATAAATGATCGCTAAAATGATTTTTAAGAGCCCTGCACAAATCTTCCCATTCGATTCTGTCGACGGTGCTGCGATATCGCCAATACCATTCTTTGGCTTTTGACGTAAACAAAATGTGACAATGGTCACTTAATAATCTAAAATCTCCTGCTAAACTGTCTTGTGTTAACGAATTTACCATATAAATGAACTTTTCTACTGGTAACCCGGTGGTGTTTCCATTAAAAGTTATGTTCCAACTATTAATCAGACTTGCAATCTTCCCACTATTGTTAAGGGCAACGGACGATAATGATGCTCTCTCACGACTTGCTGTTACAGACGGGTGAGTAGAAGGACGCCCAATATTACGCGGAGGGACAAAAGTAGGTTCATGGGGAACGTTATGAACTAAAGGAGCTGAAAAGTTGCGATGAACCGACGTGGTTGGAAAAATTTCTCTAGGCCATTCAGGTTCTCTGTTTGCGCTAATGTTTACGCTAGTAAATTGTTGCGATAACCTTTCGACTACGGCGTGAAGCTTATTGATCTCGCCCTGAAAACTATTTTCAATTTTAGATCTAATTCTATCTTCCAAGCTATCCCTTTGTTCTACACTAGCTTGACCGGGGGAAATATTTCGATTGGCATTGAACTCTTCGTTTCTCTGCTTTCTGCCGGATAAAATTCTTTCCGCGGATTTCGGAATCGTTCCAGTATTAACTGGTAAACTTTCATAATTAACTCGGACGGAATGTTTTAACAAACTGTTTTTAGTGACAGTTTTGTTACATTGCGGACAACAAGTCGAAACATTGAGGAAATTAAAAAGGCACTCGTGGTGGAAAACGTGTCTACATCTGGTAGAAACTAAGTTGCTGGTATGATCGTAACTTTCTTGGCATATCAAACAAACGTTTTCGGCTAAAGCCGAAGCTAAACTTCCTGGACTATGTCGTACCGCCATGATTTCGGACTAAATATAACAATTTTAACGAAAATATATTCGGACGATATGAAAGAATGAACGAGTGTTGGTATAACGACAATGACAGCGAATATAATGAGATGTTACGCAGTTGAGATAATTTTAAGTCAAATTAAGTTCAGGTTCAATAGAACCAATATAGGCTGTCAATAAATAGATGAGCGTTTATAAGGTTGAGTTTGGCTGAGCTCGGTAAAGTTCAAAAGAAGTTAATGGGAAATATTTAAGCAATGACACGCGTTCAAATTGATTACACTTTTAGTTCTTAGTGAACAAAGGTGGTACGGCCCACAAAGGTGAATTTTATAAATTCAAAAAAAAAAAACTTTATAATTTACGTTAATTTAAATTTATAAAAATTTAGTTCCTATTGAACAAAACGGCAATCGACTGAGGTGAAAAGTATTGTAAGTGACGCACAGTTGAACAATTATTTGAGTTCCAATCGAACCCACGCAAAAATGTACAAAATTAAATTTTCATTAGGTTTCAAAATTTAAATTTTCAAAAAAAAATTCAATAAAGTTTCAAAAAGAAGCTTGAATATAATTTGTAATATACTTTTCAATATAAATCCAATATATAGTTCAATAAATGTTAGTAAATTTTTAGTATATAATTTTCAATATAAATTTAATATAATTCAATGTAGTATTTCAATATAATTTTTCAATATTTTAATTTTCAATATAGCTTTTCAATATAGTTTTCAAAATATAACTTTCACTATAAAAATTTTCAAAAGATTTCAAAAAAATTTCAATTATAATTTTCCATATAAATTTTATAAAGATTTCCACAAAAAGATTTCAATATAGTATTCAATCTATGTTAATATAAATTTTCAAAATTAGTTCAAATATTTTTTTTAATAAAAATTTTCCAAAATTCAAAACTTAGTTCAATTATAAGTTAATAAAAATAACTTTCAGAAAATTTCAAAATTTTCAATGTACTTTTCAATATATTTTCAAAAAATTTCAATAAATTAACCTAAACTTAAAATTATACTAAATTTAAGAATATTTACAAAACGGTACCATATTTAAAAAAAAAAAAAAAAAACAAATATTTTTTTTAGTTAAAGTTAAAATTAAAACTAAATTTAATTTAAAATATTATTATTATTCTGTAGTGCTAAAATTCAAATTGAGCTAAAATTAAAATATTATTAAAAGCAAAATTTTTCTAAATTAAATTGTGCTAAATATAAATTGTGCAAAAATAGTGCTAAATTCCAATTGATAAAGTTAAAATTTTGTTACAATTAAAATTTTCCTAAAACTTAAAAATTTTCCTAAATTTAAAAATTTCCCTAAATTTAAAATTTTCCTAAAACAGAATTTTGCTAAAATTTAAAAATTCTTCTAAAATTAAAATTGAGCTATATTTAAAAATTTTCCTAAAATTAAAATTTCCCTAAAAATTAAATTTTGTTAAATATAATTTAAATTTTGAACACCTTAAAATGAAGGGTAAATAAAAATAAACTTTTTGTATATACCCAATGTAGAAAACCAAACCAAACCAAATTTTATCATTTTGTGGGTTACCTCCAATTAAGATGGAGTCGAGGTAACATGGTAGGGAGGGCAAAAGGGGCAGAACACCTCGTCCCCAATCCCAAGGTAAGTATGGCCATCCGTCCCATTTAGCGTCCGTGTTTTTGACAGTTGTTTTCTTTTAATCGCACGTGAAAATCTGTAGTGCGGTTTCCCTGGGCCTGAGCAAGACCCCACCCATCCGGCGAGCTAGGCCCCTTCGCAAGCACGTGCGACCAGCAAAGGCTCAGGGAAACGGAAGCGGATCTTCCACCAACGCCGCACCCTTACAGAAATGGCGCCCAACGTGGGGCCTGAACGACAATAGCCCAGTTTTTTATACTTCAATTTTTTTTCTAAAAGGGAACTACAATTTTTTTTTAATTTTAACATCTGTGCACCGGGAAAGCACCCATTGTTCTTTGACATCCTTTTTTGCGTAAGTGTCCTAAGTTTCATTCCAGTATTTCCACTTCTGGAATTTCAATTAAATATGTGTTAATCACTATTTAAATTGACCGAATTGGAAACGGGTTTTGAGATTTAGTTCACACTTCAACAATTTAATTTAACTTTTGTGATTTTTAATTGGCTTTGGTCAGTAAAAATTATTTGTGGAATACAGGAACTTCGTTCTAAATGAACCGGTCCCCTGTCCAAAATGATATTTATGGTACCGAAATAGTAGCAAACTCTCGAAAAAATATTAAAGTCTCAAATTTAAAATTTTATTTTTTTTGATGGATGGTCATACTTACTTACGGATTTTTTTTAAATGATTGGTTTGGTTTTGGATAACTACATTGGGTTAACAATTTATTGAAATTTTTTTTGAAAATATATTGAAAAGTATATTGAAAATTTTTGTGGAAATCTTTATGAAGTTTATATCGAAATTATAATTGAAATTTTTTTTGAAACCTTTTGAAAATTTTTATATTGAAAATTAAATTTTGAAAACTATAGTGAAAAGCTATACTGAAAATTAAAATATTGAAAGTTATATTGAAATTCTATATTGAATTATATTAAATTTATATTGAAAATTATATTAAAACTTTATATAGAAATTTTGAAAATTTGTTGAAAATTAGTTGTGAAATTTTAAAAGACTTTTTCTGAACTTTAATTTTGAAATTTTCTTGCAATTTAGATTTTTGAAGAACCTAGAACTTTATTGACATTTTTTTTGAAAAGTTAAAATGTTTCAAACCTATTGAAATTTTTTTTTAAAGTTAAAAATTTTTTTTAAATTGAAAATTTAATTCTTGAATAATTTTGCGTGGGTTCGATTTGAATCTAATTTAAATTTTAGAACCCGATTTAGTTTTCCACAATTTTTTTTTTTTGATATTGATTTAAATTTAATTCATTATGAAATTGTTGGCATTAAGCTAGTCTTCATTCATTCATTATCTCATAACATAGCCTACCACCATGTTGGAGATAGTCATGTATTACGCCCTTTGCCAACTACACCTCTCATTAAAGCCTTTTTGTTTATGATAAGAGAGTTCAAAACACCGGTTTTAATTTAGTAAGGTCCCCCAAAACCTCTGCGTCCATGTCCCTTGTTTAATGAGAGAACTAAAATCACCGAATTTTGAAAAGAACAAAAATCGCTGGTTTAAGGTCTCTGTTAGATGTAAGAATCCAATACACTGAATTTTTAAAAAAATAACCAAAAATCTTTGTGTTGGTATCTTTTCCGTTGAACGATGGATATCGAACTATGTTTTGAAAAACCCCAACAGCGTAAACTGCTGTTTTGATTTCTTTTTTTTTATATGCAGAAGACCTAAACTCAAGGCAAAGTTTTAAAAATGGCAAACCTTAAAACCCATCGAACCGTTTTCAGTTGATTTTTCCTTTCATGGAAATCAAAACCATCTGTTTTGTGACGGTGATCTGTTTTGCGCTTTACTGTAGCAAAAGAATTTCTGTTACAAGCAGACTAAGAAAGAAGAAAAAAAAAATAATAACCTTGATCTTGAAATTATTTCCAAGTTCAAGTATGTACATATAAACAACACCTTATATGGTAATATGTTGATGGCATTTTTTTTGGCAAACTGATTTATAGCGTGTTTTTTTCTCTTCATTGTGTTGTATTAAATCATGAACACATTCATATGCAATCATGCTGGTTAAACCACGTATTTTCTTGTATTGATCTCACTTGCTCTCATAGTCATATATGAGTGGGAGTGTTATAAATACTAGAGAATATTATGAATGCATATGAATGTTCTCAATGAATTGGTGGTGATTTTGTTTTTAATAAACAGGTTTTTATCTGCAGATGAATGAATGAAGATGAGAAGGTTTAATGAAATATAAAATTAAATTGAAGAACAGAAAAGGAGTTGAATTTGATTGTTGACAAGAAAGGTTGAGGAAAAACCTTAAAATTTAAAATTAAAAAAATGTAGTTTTAATTTAGAAACTTTAAGAAAAACAAAACTTTAGATTTTAGTGACAAATTTCGAAAAGAAATAAACTTTACATGTGACATTTATCTTTTGGTATTAAATCTATAATTATTAAAAAAAAAAAAAAACTAAACTAAAAATTAAATCGAGTTAAGAACTAAATTGCTATAAATATAAAATATTAAAGTTAAAAAACTTAAATACTGTTAAGAAAAGAAAAGAAGGTTTAAAAAAAAATAAATAATTGAAAAATAATATAAAAATATAAAACAACACAAGTTGATTAAACCAAATTAAGGAATTATAAACATTTTGTATGGAAATCAGCAACAATATCGTTATTAATGCAGCTATGGCCGATTTTTTTAATGGCATATTGCGAGACACAACCACGGCGTCTGGCGGCAGCAGCTTCATCCTCAACACCTACAACCATAAGGCGGTAATTAAAAGAAACTAATTAAAATGTTTTCTTAAATCTAAATTAAATAAAAAAAAATTCCTAAGATTTGTCTAACTATATATTAAAATTATTTTTTTAAAGATTTTTCTAATTATAAATCAAATTTTTTTCTAAATATAAATTTAAACTAAAATTTTTCTACGTTAATAAAATTTACTAAATATAAATTTTAACTAAAAACTTTCTAAATTAATAACTTTGCTATATATAAAATTAAACTAAAAAATCTTCCTAAATGAAAATAAAATTGAGCTAAGATTAAAAATTATAATAAGAAATATAATTTAGCTAAAATTAAAATTTTGCTGTAAAGAAAATTTTTCTAAATTTCAATTCAAAACTAAATTAAAATCACCAAACTAATAACTTTTATATATTTAGAATTACTGTAAAATTTAAAATTAACCTAAACTTAAAATTATACTAAATTTAAGAATATTTACAAAACGGTACCATATTTGAAAAAAAAAAAAAAAACAAATATTTTTTTTGGTTAAAGTTAAAATTAAAACTAAATTTAATTTAAAATATTATTATTATTCTGTAGTGCTAAAATTCAAATTGAGCTAAAATTAAAATATTATTAAAAGCAAAATTTTTCTAAATTAAATTGTGCTAAATATAAATTGTGCAAAAATAGTGCTAAATTCCAATTGATAAAATTTTCCTAAAACTTAAAAATTTTCCTAAATTTAAAAATTTCCCTAAATTTAAAATTTTCCTAAAACAGAATTTTGCTCAAATTTAAAAATTCTTCTAAAATTAAAATTGAGCTATATTTAAAAATTTTCCTAAAATTAAAATTTCCCTAAAAATTAAATTTTGTTAAATATAATTTAAATTTTGAACACCTTAAAATGAAGCGTAAATAAAAATAAACTTTTTGTATATACCCAATGTAGAAAACCAAACCAAACCAAATTTTATCATTTTGTGGGTTACCTCCAATTAAGATGGAGTCGAGGTAACATGGTAGGGAGGGCAAAAGGGGCAGAACACCTCGTCCCCAATCCCAAGGTAAGTATGGCCATCCGTCCCATTTAGCGTCCGTGTTTTTGACAGTTGTTTTCTTTTAATCGAAACGGAAGCGGATCTTCCACCAACGCCGCACCATTACAAATTTAATAAGAAGAATACTTAATTTGAGTGACGTGGCATTTCACTACAAGAATAAATTAAAAATAAGAAATATCCTACTTGACAATAATTTTCCGATTAAACTTATTAATAAATTGATTTCTGACTATGAAAATAATCACGGAATATACGCTATAACCACTACAGACACCAAAATATACAAATCCCTCACATACGTACCTGAAATATCGGAAAGATTTGAAAAATCTAAACTGTTTGACGGTGAAAATTATAAAATTGCTCATAAAACTGACAACAACCTGGCTAAGATATACAGTAAGACAAAAGACAAAATTAAAATAATGAAAAAATCGAATGTAGTATACAAAATACTACGACGACGAAAAACAAATTAAAAACACGTATATCAAGACAAAAATCAGATCAAAAATCAAGAGATATTAATACACAAAAACGGCATTGACAAACCACTGTGTTCAAAATAAACATACACCAGATTTTGCTAATGTGAGTATTACAAACTGAGAATAACTATAGACGCCGCTTTACGCTAGAGATGCTACATATTATAAACATACCAACAACGAAGAGAATTAACTGTAAGGCTGATGTGGAGAATTGTGCTCAGAGCACATTTAATAAACAAAAGAAAGGGTTTAATGCAGTGGTGGCCAAAAAGAGAAATGAGAATGTTTAGTTGTGTTTAACAAAAGTGAGAGTGTATATTTAATATACACATGGAGAAATGCATTTGTTTTCTTTTGTTTGCGTTGTTGGATTGTTTTACTATTTTTGCTTATATATGTTAAATGTTAACTTATTATGTTTAAATATTAAGTTTGTTTAAATATTTTTGGGTTTGTGTGTTAAAATTATGTAATGAATGATTTAATGAAAAAATTAAATATATGAATTCAATTGTTTGCAATTAATAAATAATTAATATTTATGAACGCAAATTTAATTCAAATGGTTTTTAAGTGTTTAAATTATGAAACTCAATTAATTTATCTATGTCAATTTCTTTGTTGTAACATTTAATTTTGAGCAAAGTTTCTACATGGTTGTCAGACAATTTATTTCGATATTTGCTTTTAATTTGAGACAAAGACGAAAATGTTGCCTCGCATATATATGTTGTCGTAAACATTGAAATAAGATTCAATATAAGATCCCTACTGGCACCATATTTTTTGGGACAAATATTTTTCCAAAATGGAATACCAGTTTCCAATGGTAACGATAAATCGTTTCTCATATTGACCAGGTCTTGTTGAATATTTAATGGTACATTTTCCATTGAACATGTCAGTGGGTTGTTATAAATATTAACAACCCATTGCATGCCAAAAATATCTTTAAATCTTAGTTTAAAAGTTTCTATAAGTTTTTTAAGTTCTTCTGAGAAGAGGTTTAATTTATTAAAATTTGGAAATTTGAAATGTATTTCCGAAACTTTTTCAAAATTTAACAAATTTTGGGAAGCCATTTGATTTTGCAAAATCACTAATTTTCTGCTAAATTCAGTGATTGCATATAATGTTTCGCAAATGGTTTTTTCTTTTCCCTGTAAAACTAAATTTAAATTATTAATGTGTCGGGTTATGTCAGTAAGGAATGCTAATTCCAATAAGAAGTCGGGACATTTAATGGCTGTAAGCAAGTCTGTGTCCTTTGGGGAGGCCTCAGATTGCAAGAAAGCATCAATTTCCACTCTTAGGCTAAAGAGTCGCTCTAAGCTTTTCCCTCGACTTAGCCATCTCACTTCCGTGAACAAAAGGACGTCTGCATACTCCGCATTTACTTCATCTAAAAATGCCACCAACTTCCTATGCACCTCTTAAACGATTTATTATTTTAATGGCTGTTTTCATTGTATCAGCAAAGCCAAGAGATTTAGCGAATAGGGCTTGTTGATGTATGATGCAGTGAAATGTTGGAATATTTATTCCTGCTTTTAATAAGCGCCCTAGAAAGCCCTGCTTTCGCCCAACTAAAACGGCTGCACCGTCCGTGCAGACAGCAGACAACTTATTTCTGTTTATTAAGGACAAAACATTCCGCTCAAAAGATGAATAAATCGTCTCACCATTAACGTTTCCATAGAAGGATTCAAGTTTTAATATTTCTTCAAAAGAATTAAAATTATCGTCTATTGTGCGAATGCAAATGATCATTTGGCTGGTGTCATTATTGTCAAGACTTTCGTCGAAACAAACCGAAACGAATTTAGCATTTGTAATCCGCTTATTTGTTTCGGATTGTATAAATAACCCAATTTTTTCTGTTCGACGCATAATAGTGTTGCGGGACAAAGCCATTTCATTCAAAATATTTTCCATTTTTTTCCCAACATCCCCAAAAAATGGAAAAACTGAAATACAAATTTCTTTCCATAATTCCCCATCCTCAAAAGGTCGACCTTTTTTAGCTAAGGCTAAGGAAATTGTATAGGTCGCCTTGAGTTGACCACTTGTAGAGGAAATGATTTGGTCATGATTGGTATTCATGAACTGATTATATTTAATTCTTAAATCTTCTTTTAACATGATAATTAAATTAGACCTAGCAATTCCAGTAAGAGAATGCATATCTGAGTGGCGGTTATAGTGCCGCTTTAAATTGCATCTAAATTTATCTTTAAAAATATTTAATGAAAATAAAAATGAATTTTCCCAACCAATATCCCACATACTGAATGAAAATCAAAAAATGTATTTCGTTATTAATGTATTTCGATTTATTAAAAATCAAAAATTTAATATATTAAATTTATATAATTTTTAAAAAATTTTATTTAATTAAAAATTTTAAATTAATAATATAAATATTATTAAATAAAATCTATTTAATTTTAAATCAATTATTTAAAATAGAAATATAATATATATAAGTTCTATTTTAATGTGCTGTTTGAATATTTTACCAGTGTACCTATTTCATAAAATTTAATCATAAGTTATCAAACAAAGCGACGACAACCTGCCTTTGTTGATGCTGGTACGCAACTGAGTGAATTTTTTTTGTTTTTTCCTCTCAATTTTTTTTTTGTTTCGTAAACGTTCGTGCTGCGTGTGTGTGAAACCCGACCAAACTTCGTCGTTTCAACAAGAGTTGGCCGTCACTGGTTTAATGCAATAAATAGTTTTAAGTATATTCAGTGCAATAATAGAGGACGAGATGTCAACAGTGTTAATAGTTTTTATGTAAACATTAAATGTAAGTTTGTGTGTGCATATTTATAAATATTATTTAAGATGATCTAGTGGTTTTTGATGTAGTCTTTTGTTATTATTGTATATACGTACTGTGTTTACACTTACTACATTTTTAATTACATTTGCTATGTTTGGTGCTTATTATGTATTTATAAAGATGTTATGAAAGATATGTTTTCTTAAATTGTTTTTTTAGATATTCCCCGATGATGACATTCGAAGAATGTCGAAATGTTGGAAAATAAATTAAAATATTTTTATAATTAAAACGGACCTCGAGCTCGAGAATTTTTATTTATCAACATTTGAAAGGTCGAACAATTTTTCAATTATACATTCTTCCTTTATTTACATATTTTAACAAATTTGATATTTACATATGAGATCTTATCTTTATATAGATATTGCAACAAATAATATATTGGATCTAAAGACATTAAATAGTTTTTATTTTATTTTTTAATGATTTTTAAAGGAAAATGGGAGGAAAAAAAACCTTTATATGATTTAATAAATTCAAATACTATCTGAAGGTTTATTAGAAATAATAGACCTCTATAAGCATATAATTTTCAATTTGGTGATTTCTTTTTAATTTTACGTTATTTCTCTACATTCTCTTATCAGTGGGTAAGAGGAATTTTCAATTTTGGCAAAATAATTGTTGTTAATCCTTGTTATGAAATCGATAATTTTTTCATAACCTGTTTCTTCATGAAGAAGATTTGTAGGATACCTCCAGGGCTTTTTATTTATCATTTTAAGACATTTGTTTTGTATAATTTGTAAGCGTTTTAGGTGGCAGTTGGCAGCGTCACTCCAAATAGGACACGCGTATGTTAATATCGGCCTTATAACACTTTTGAAGAGTAGATTTTTGTTTTTGGGGTTTAGAAATGACCTTCTATTTAGTAGTGGCCATAATGCTTTAAATGATTTTATAGCTTTTTGACACGTAGCCATAATATGTTGTTTAAAAGTAAGCTTTTTGTCCAAGACAACTCCGAGATATTTAACATGATTAAGTACATTTATGGTATTATTTCCCATATGAAGATGACGTCTTGGCAGTCTTTTGGGAGATTTGTTGAACGGAAAAATAATTGCTTGGGTCTTGTTTGGATTAATTTTGATTTTCCATTTGTGAAAATATTTACTGCAATTAACAAGTCCCTTTTCCATTTTCTTCAGGAGTGCACTTGTAAGTTTGTTTGAAGAAATTAACGCAGTATCATCTGCGTAGTAAGCAACTTTCATATATTTCGGAACTTTGAAATCGGATGTATATATCGAGTAAAGCAATGGCGACAAGACTGATCCTTGAGGTAACCCTGTGGTAATGGTTTTGGGAGATGATGTTTCATTATTAATCGCAACTTTAAAGCTTCTGCCGTGAATGAAATCTGAAATAAGTTTGCATAAATATTTTGGTATATTTGCATCAAGAAGTTTAAATACTAGGCCATTATGCCAAACGGTGTCAAACGCTTTTTCAATATCTAACAATATTAGACCCGTTGAACGTTTATTGCTTTTATTTGTGATTATTTGATTTTTAATTCTGTTTATTTGGTGAGTAGTGCTATGCCCTTTTTTAAATCCAAATTGTTCTTTAGCAACAATAGAATTGGTCATTACAAATTCACTAAGACGAGAATGTAGTATTTTTTCAAATATTTTACCTAAGTTACTTAATAAACTAATAGGTCTATAGCTATTTGGGTTATTTTTTGGCTTACTAGGTTTGTTGATAGCTATAACCTTAGCGTTTTTGAAATGGTTTGGGAAATAGTTGAGTTTGATGCAGCTGTTAAATATTATAACCAGTAATTTTAGAGCTTTGAGTGGTAGTTTCTTTAAGAGCAGGTTGGGAACATTGTCAAAACCAGGAGATTTTGAGGGTTTTAATGATGAGACAATATTTATTACTTCTTCTAGAGATGTATAAATTGCTGACTCAGAACTGGGATTTTCCTTCTTAAAATTATTTACTGTTGTATTTATTACTATATCCGCTGAGTGGTTGTAATTCGAAGTGAGGTTATTTGCTTTGACAAATGTATTTGCCAGGACTTCAGCCTTGTCCTTATCAGATGTTATCCTTGTATTTCCAACCTCAAGGTGAGAGATTTGATTTTTTCCTTTTCCTCGCAAGTTCCTGCTTATTCTCCAAAATGATTTATCACCTGGATTTAAATTGGATAATAATTGAGACCATTTCTTATTGCGTTCCGAATTAATACTTTTATCAATCATGTTACTTAGAAACTTAGTACATTGATTATAAAAAGTTTGCTCGGCTATATTTGAAGATCGTTGGCTTTTTCTTTTAAAGCTTCGTCTTAGTTTAATAAATTTCACAGTACTTTCTGGTAATGTGAAATTATTTTGTTGAGTTATTTTAGGTGTAGACGCATCCCTTGCTTCAAAAACTACATTTATAAATTTTTGTATTTCCTGATCAATTATTACCTTGGTATTGTATATATCCGAATTTAATGTTATTTTATTTTCTAAAAAATTCATATAAATGTTCCAGTTGGTTGCACTATAATCATAATAGTTGAGGTCAACCTGCGAGGCCACTGATCTTTTAAGTGTACACATAATGGGGCGATGGTCTGATGGTATTTCGTAATCCATTGTCTTTACGTCTATATTCAAAGCGGTATTGCTTAAAATAATATCGACTGTAGATGCTTCGCGATTGTGTTGATGGGGGAATAGGGTTGGACTATTAGGATAGTGTATAAAAAAATTGCTTGATTGCTGTAGATTGTTCAGTGCGATTCCTGCAGTATTATTTGAACGGCAATTCCAAGAGCAATGTTTGGCATTTAGGTCACCAAAAACTATGTATTCTTTGGTGGAAGGTGTTAGGTTCAAGATATCAGCACAGAAGTTATGGGTATATCTTGGTGAATATAACGAAGATACAACAATAGGTCTATTATTTATAATAACTTCAATTGAGATGTTTTCGATTGATGAAGTGTGTGATATAAAGAGGTTTTTATGAGCGACAGATTTATGAATTAACAGAGCTACTCCTCCTCCTCTAGCATCCGTTCTGTCACTTCTATATAAATAATAATTTTTAAAAAAGGGTCTATGATTTTCTGAAAAAAATGTTTCATTCAAAGACGCAATTTTAATATTTTCTCTTTCAATTAGTATTTCAAATTGTTTTAATTTAGAAAAGTTTGAAATGCCATTAGCATTCAAGTGAAGCATTTTGAATTCGTTTAAATTATTAGTATAATCCATGGGCGTATTTTACCATTGACATAACAACTTTAATTTGTTGTACTTTTGAAGTGCACCTATGCAAATCATCCATAGCTGTAGTGAAAATATCAAAAAGCTCATCAATGCTAAATAAATCGTTGTTTGTTTTCAGCTGGTTAGCATATGTAGCTTTGCTGTTATTATTGATGTTATTGTTACAATTTGTGTTGTTGTTTCTTAAGTTAGGAAAATCTCCCACATTAAATTGAAATGAGTTATTTTGTTGTTGTCTGCTTTTATTCGGACTTTTAGAAGTAACTCTTGTTCTAGTTTCCAAATAGAGAGAACGTAACGGACAGTTGATATCGTTTGCAGAGTGATCAGTTCTCTCTTTTCCTTGTTTTTTGCAATTAAAGCATGTAAAAACAGCTGGTCTTTTTTCATTTGTGTTAAACGGACACACACTTGTATGATGTTGTTCTGCACATATCATACATGCAGCACTTCGATGGCAATGTTCACCGCCATGGTCATACATCAAGCAGTTCCAGCATTGAGTTGGTTTGTTCTTGGATTTCGATTTATATTTTTTCCAAGAAATTATAATATTAGAAATTGTTCGTACATTTTTTAAAGCAGTTGGATTAAAATTTTTACGAACAAATTGAACTTTATAAACTGCATTATTGTTTGAACTGAATTTGGTGGTTATTTCAGTTACGGAAGAGGGGGATAGGTTGTAGTTTTTTAGCTCCTTGGAGATTTCCTCAGAGCTTATGCGGGGTAAACCGTGTAAAAAGGTGGTGTATAACCTATTTTCTTTGGAGCCATAAGAATGAAACTCCATCTTATTCTCTTTAAGTATTTGCTTGTAGCATTCGTACATTTTATTACTAGGAGCAAAAATTTTGGTACCAATTGAAGTACGTTTGAAAATGCAATCCTTACCAAGCAGCTTTTGTATTTCTGTAAATGAAGCGTTAGCTTCTACAACAATGGGTGGAGGTTTGTGTTCCTTAACATCGTTAATATTTGATACGGGAGTTACATCCATATCATTGAGGCCAGCAAGCAGGCTAAATCTGTTGCTTGAAGTTGACGCCATGTTCGGGTTAACAAAACCCGGAGGAAGTTTTGTCATCTTCTTATTCACAAGCTTTCTTTTTGATGAAGATTTGGCCCCTCGGGCCATCGCAAAATTTTTATTCCTGTTTTAAAGCTGGATTGTCTACCACGTGAGTTCAAATGAGACCAAGAATAGGCAATTGCAAAAACAAAAATAAACACTTGCTTTTAATTTTAAATAGTTGTACTCTAAGCGCTTTGATTTTTTACACAACCGTTCGTAAAGAGAGTTAGATTCGAACTCTTGAAAGGTCGAACAACTACAATCTTAAAAGAACATAATAACTCCAATGATTGACGAAAAAGCAAAGAAAACGCTGGTGATAACGAGAAACATGAAGAAGACACCAAATAACGCAGTAAATGAAAATAAGATACGAAATAAAACTGTAAATGAGGAAAAAGATGGAACAATACCTATTGTTACTGATCACCTCAACATATGGGAATGTACATTAATTAATTATACAAAGCTAGCAAGAAAAATGAAATTTATATTTAGAAAGAAGTCGACAAATAAGGATAATATAATAACCATTGAGAATGATAATAATCTTAATGAGACGCGGGTAAGATGTATTGAAAATCCCTGTTATTTAGATAGTGTTGGAGAAGCTACCATCTATTTTAAGAACAACAGAATATAAACAATTCGCACTTAAAAGAAGTGACGAAATATTTGAAAAGATAACCATTGGGAAAATAAAAGAACTGATATATAAAACTGAAAATAATGACGTCAAAATATTAATATATAAAAATCCTCAAAATATCACAAATAATGAAGAAAAAGAAAATTTTATAAAAAACCATGCAGAGGGCACTTTGGAGTTAGAAAAACAGTACTTCGACCGAAACAAAAATATATACATATGTATGGAAAATATGTCGAAAATGATAAAAGATTACGTAAATTAATTTGTGTCAGAGAAACAAACAAATCAAACACACGAAAGAACCATTATGCGTGACAGACACACCAAACCAAAGTTTCAACACACTTGTAATTGCCACAGTAGGTCCTTTAAGACCATCACAACATTGCAGATATATTCTCACCATACAATGTGACCTAACAAAGTATCTCATAGCTTGTCCGATGGAGATAAAAGAAGCCACAAGTGAAATATGGAATGTTTAAAACAATTAAATCTGATAGAGGAACCGAGTGTACAAATCAATTAATGAAACAAATTTGTGAACTTTTGAAGATTGAACAAAGTTTCTCAACACCATATCATCATGAAACGCTGGGAACTGTAGAAAAGAATGACAGAGTTTTGAATGAATACTTTCTTTCATTCGTGATTGATGAAAATTGGTACTCATGGGTTCCATATTATGCATTCGCTTATAATACTACACCTCATGTAGATACTGGCTATTCACCTTTTGAGTTGATTTATAGCAGATTACCAAGTTTGTCAGGTGATCATATGGAAAAGTGCAATGAAAAGATCTATGATTTCGACAGTTACACAAATGAAATGAAAACAAAACTGAAGTATTCATTAGAGAATGCTGAGAAGATGATAAATTAAAAAGAGTACAAGACTCAAATAGATATGAAAATAGTATAGAAATAAAATTAGGAGACTTAGTTTTTATAAAAATAGAGAATATAAAGAAAAATGAATCACCATACCAGGGTCCATATGAAGTCGTTGGTAATGAAAATGTAAATGTAGAAATAAAAATCAATAACATAACAAAAATAGTACATAAGAACTTATTGAAAAAATACAATAAAGATGAATAAGATACAATGTAAACTATTAGTATTACAACCATTTAATAATTAAAATAAACAAAATAATTAATTTAAGATAAACATTAAGAAGAATATTATACTTATAAATTTTATATTTTTTACACTATGCACCGATTATATTGTTAAAAATCAGCCAAGTATGTGAATAAAATTTTGTGAACGGTGAGGGTGTAGTGTACTCGCGAACATAGAGTTAAGTGTAAACACAGATCAATGGTTCACAAGTAAACAAATACGTATGTATGTTTATGGTGACGATTGAGTTAGGTTTACAATGTGTATGTTCTTATGTTTCTATATTGAAATAATGTAGAACGCGAACAAATATATTATAAACAAAAGTTTAATGACTTATTTTTAGTGTATCACCAATTTGTGTAACATTACACCAAATTGTGTATGACTGATTAATACTTTGTTTTTCAGTGGCGTTTTGACGAACTGACCATTTGACGAAAGATAACATACTCCATAAATGCGAGTATTTACAACATAAATATACATGGGTATTTTTATATTGAGTAAATTCTACTCAAACTTAGAATATAAGCTAGAGGTGTAATTTTAAATATTAGATTGGAAATGTGGAAATAAATAAACAGTTACAATTTGAACGTCAAACACCTAACTAGTCTCAAGTCTTTTAATTAAATAAGAAATTTAGGACACCAAAATTTCATCAACAATCCAATTTTTATATGTGCTGTTCTGCCTCATCAATAAATCAACTGTATCATCTATAAATTTACAACATGGATATCCTTCAATAAATGTAGTTTATGCTTGATCCTTCCACAAAAATACCACATGGTTCTCAGATCACCGATTTCACGAAGATAACTTTCAACTTTTAAACCAGTCATTAGCAAGATTAAAAACGTCAAGAAATGATTTCTTCAACATTGGATTCAAGATGATTAATTAATCAAAAATCAGCAGAGGAGTAATATTTGTGCTGAACGTGCAATAAAAACTGTGCGGAATATATATTCATTTTCCAAATCTATATATGAAATAAAATAACTTGTTAAAAATTTTTTTTTTGTATTGATAAAACATCATTGCCCACCTCGTGGTACTATGCGAAAAATTTGATTATAGCCCTAATGGACATTCTACTAAGTTTGAATGAAGTTTACTTTATACTTTAATATAAAAAATTATTAATTTTTAACGAACTGTGTTTCAAAATGTCTGAATTAAATTAAATACAATTACTTAAAAGTAAAAATAGTTTAATAGAAAACTAACAACAACTTCACATCTAGATGAAATTGTATTTTACATGTTATCACAGTAGACAGGTGCATCTAATTCGACCAAGCTTCATTAGATTTTAACTAGTTGTCATAATGACATTTAAGTGTGACTTCATAGCATGATGTACAGTAGAGATTACCCATGTAAAGTATAGTATATGAAAAAGTTTTGTTTCTTTCATTATCGAAGTGATAGCTAGTAGAAAAAATATAAAAAATCTACTGAAAAAAAAAATAGATAACTTCAAATATAATACATAGACAAATACCCCGCAAAAGATCCGAAATTAAACTACTACTCGATTTGATGCTTAGTTTCCCAAAAATAAGTTTTTATTTTTTTCGAGTATATATAAAAATCAAACATGGACAAAACAAATAAGAGTGTTAAATTCGACCGTGCCGGCTCTTTCATACCCTCCACAATTGGTTTAGGGCACTGTTCCACGTTCAATATATATTGTGATATTTGGATCGCGATCCATATCGTAGAAGGGTCCTATTCTGAAATCTATTAAAATGGATCGCGATCCAAATACCAAACTTTTCCCTCTGATTGGTATCGGTTGATTTTGGTCTTTTGGGCTGGGTTTGGTCCCATCTGACAAAATTAAACCAATACCAATCAGATGGAAAAAAAACCATTGACCACACCAAGCCCAGCAAAAATAACTCAAACTATAAAGCACGGAGGTGGTTCTCTTTTGGTTTGGTGATGTATAACACCAGATGGTGTGGTCTCACTTATACGGATCGATAGTATAATGAGAAGGGAAAACTATATTCTCAATGTGCAAGAGAATTTGCTTTAGCTATCGCCCAAATTTCAGATAGACCTGAATATGTCATCATCCATCATGACAACGACCCCAAACATCCAGTGAAAATCGTCAAGGAATGGCTTAGTTCACAGGTGGTTGGGGTCATGGAATGGCCAGCGCAGAGCACTGATCTAAACCCGATCGAAAATATGTGGGCTTATTTAAGATACTATTTAAGATACTTATTTAAGATACTAAGTTATGAATTAATTTTTTTTTTATTGTTTTTTATTTTTTAAGGACCGATATTTTTATTTATGTAAATAGTTCTTAATTTGTTTAATAAAAATCATGCAAAAAATATAGTTGATCTTTTTATTTCAAACATTGACTCACTTTTGCACCAAACTTTATATGAACGTGTAACAGTGCCTCTAAACTCAATGTTATGGCGACTGTTGGCTACGGTTACCATTTTAATTCAATTACCGATATATAACCTTAAAATTCGAATACCATTGGAATTTAAAGTTAATTGTTTTTCTTTTTCACCAGTATTTATTATAATTTCTTACATATTGTTCTTTTTTATAGAAGCGATCATGGTTTTTTTTATAGAATTAGAATTAACTTCTATCTAAAAAAAGTACATTATTTTTATATTAAGGTATAAAACAATTAAGTTCACTTCATTAGAGACCAAAGAGAAATAGTTCATTAACGCAGCCAGCGTTGGAATGCCCACTTTTGTGATGTATGGCAATTTTTTTAACCCCGGAAATTTGCTATTGACCTTCGGACAGGTAAAAACCATAATTATTTCGAATCAAATTTATTTATTTTAAACTAGGCTTTAGTTGTATTGCTAACTTCTTTGTATTACAAAACATATTTATACCCTATACAACTATGTAGTCAGGATCTATGCTGATGTTCGTAACTACCAAAAAGATTCGATCTAGACCCTTTATTATACCAATCGACTCAGAATCACTTTCAGCATCACTTTCTGGGTCGATTTAGTCATGTCCGTCCGTCTGTCCGTCCATCTGTCCGTCCATCTATGTGTCCACGTAAACCTTGTAATCAAACTACAGGTCGCAAATAAGTGTGAATATATTAAATTCTCTTTTGAAGATACTACGTAAATCCCCGTGCATTATTATGGTGCGAGTTTGGTTGCAACTACTGTTGATTTTTTTTTGCGTTTATTTTGTCAATCTTTTTCATTTGTTCATTCGCAACAAATAAACAACTTAAGAACCACTTTGTGTTTTTAGTGACGTGAAAAAATTATGGAAAATTTAATTCTTTTGTCGACATTTTATTATTTTTTTATTTAATTTAAATTGCGCTTAATAAAATCACTTTAAACGTATTTGTTTCTAAAATCACTTGGCACTTTGGTGGGAATAGCTTGTCCAGAAAACGAAAGAGTGTAGAAAGAAATGTCGCCTACAAACACGAAACTCAAGCCTATTCACGCAGCGTGAAAACGCGCCGTGTAAATGCCCTCTAAGTGAATTAGAAACACAACAACAATGCTATTCATTCAAATGTATGCCCTATCGACTTCAGCGTTAAAATAAGGAAACGAAAGAAGGAAAGAATCTTTAAAATTGTTAACTTCTATGCAAAATGCATCTGTTCTACCGGTGTTTTTAAATTTGTTTATCAATTTTTCTAATCTTAGTTTATAAAATAATATTGCTGTCAATAGAAAAAGTAAAAAAAAAACAATTAGATATAGAAAATAACCATAAACCAAATTTTAGTGGCACCGTTTTTAATTTTTTTGCCTTCGGATATGAAAAAGTTCATATCGGATGCTATATTTATATGGGACAAGGTCGAAAAATGAACCGATGAGGTCGAAAAATGAAAATGACCGGTAAGGTCACTTATTTTTTGCAAAAACATATGCAAACCAAATTTGAGAAAAATCTGTGCAATATTTGTGTTTTTGGTAGATTTAAGTGAAGATCGGGAATCAGCTTCATATGGGGGCTATGACAAAAAATTGCCCTATAGGCCCTATACACAAACCCAATTTGATCGAGATCTATATGATAATTTGAATATTAAGTTAAGTCGATCTCATAGGGGTCATTTGTATGGGGACTAGGTCTTATGGCCGATAGAAGCTTATACACTAAATTTCTTGAAATTATATTCATATTTGCGACATGTAGTTTGATTACAAGGCTTACATGGACACACAGACAGACGGATGGACGGACATCGCTAAATCTACTCACAAAGTGCTTCCGAGTCGATCGGTATAATAAAAGATGAGTCTAGGTCACATATTTTTGGTAGTTACAAACATCAGCACAAAGTCATTATACCCTGACATATAGTGGTATAGGGTATAAACTTGATTGTAAAAAATGAAAAGTGGCTCGAAAAAAATTGTCATAAATTGTCGGTTATACAAAAGTACCGCAAGGAAATGAAAAAGCATTATAATTTCAGTTTTTAAAAACGCGTATTTTAAGCACTGATATGTCGACACTATTTTTCATCATCAATTTGATAATTTTCTCAATATGTATTTTACTTTCTTATTTCAATTAATATTTTCGCAATATAATTTTTATACCCTATACCACTATGTGGTTTGGGTATAATGACTGTGCTGCTGTTTGTAACTACCAGAAATATTTCACCTAGACCCATCTTTTACTATACCGATCGACTGTGTTTCCATGTAAACCTTGTAATCAAACTACAGGTTGCAATTTTTTTTTTTTTTTTTTTGTAATTCATCTTTATTTATTGAATCTTCACATAGGTTTGTGAACTAACAATAAGTTATTCAAATCTTAAAAATAAAACTTAAATATTAAATCCAGTCAGTGCCAGACAAAATTTCATTTATTCTATATACATATGTAATTTAATGATAAAAAAACGAAAAAATTGTATCAATCCATTTTTCATCAGATGAGATCAGCAGTCTCCCTCCTTCTTGTGTTGGTGGATACGATTGTTGATTAAGTTACGTGCTAGAGGATTCTGGTGAGACTCTAGCTGTGACGGTGATCTTTTTTTTTGCTCTGCACTGTATCAAAAGAATTTCTGGTACAGGCAGAATAAGAAAGAAGAAAAAAAAAAATAATAACCTTGATCTTGAAATTATTTTCAAGTTCAAGTATGTACATATAAACAACACCTTATATGTTAATAGGTTGATGGCATTTTTTTTTTTTTTTAGCAAACTGATGTATGGCGTTTTGTTCTCTTCATTTTGTTGTATTAAATCATGAATGTTCTCATTGAATTGGTGGTTACTTTATTTTTTTTAATAAACAGGTTTTTATCTGAAGATGAATGAATGAAGATGAGAAGGCTAAGCTAATGTAATAAAGTAAAATTTAAATGAGGGAGTTGAAATGTAGTCGGCAAAGATAAAGGTTGAGGAAAAACCTCTAAAAAATTTAAGTTTTAAATTAAGTTTAAAAAAAAAAAAAATTAAGTTTAAGAATCAAAGAAAGAAAGAAAGTTTAAAGAAATTAAAGTTAAAATAGATTTTTAAGAAAGTGAAAATAAAAGAATAAGACTTAAATATAGTTTGAAAGAAAAAAACAAAACGAAAATTTAAGAAATCTAAAATTGACAAAAAAAAAACTGGAAAATAAAGCAACTGTTAAAATAAAATGATTATTAAGCTGCAATTGCCGCCACAGTTTCGGAAACCATTTGATTTGCTTTTTGACGAACGTACTGGTGCGATCAACTATAATTACATACAACCATATGGCGATATAAAAATTAAACTAAAAAAATTTTCTAAATTAAGAATGTTCTAAATTACAAAATTTGGCTAAAATAAAAATTATTTAAGTTAACTCCCCTGAAAATTACACAGAAAGTCCTAATTTTAAGAAAATAATACTCAATAAATTGTTGCTAAATACTTAAGAAAATAGAAATACCGTTAATTAAAATTGCAAACAAATAAAAATGTATACACTACATTTAATGAACATTAATTACAAAAGTATAAAACATCGTTTAGATTAAAATTTTAATAAAAGTTTTATAAATTAAAATTATTTTTTTAAAGATTTTAAATTTAAACTAAAATGTTTCTACGTTAATAAAATTTATTAAATATAAACTTTAACTAAAAATTTTCTAAATTAAAAACTTTGCTAAATATAAATTAAAAATTTTTGCTAAAAATAAATTAAAATTTTATAACATTATATATATGTAAGTAAAATACAGTGGAACATAAAAATTTGTCACCACTACCTAAAATTAAAATAAAATCTCTTGGAAATGAGAATTTTTTTTTTCAACTTACCTTTAAGTAAAATTACTTTAAATTTCAACTATACACTTTTATAATGAAATTCAAAATTTTATAAATATACAAATTAAAATCTCGCTAAGATGTGATTTTTTATTTAACCAAAATTTCCTTTAGAGGTTAAACAAAAATTTTTCGAAAATGTAAATAAATTTTCTAAAATTTAAATACAATATTTTTATGATATAAGATTTGATAAAAATGTAAATAAAAAAAAAAAATAAAAAAATTTTTTTTGTCTAGATATGAAATTGTCTACAATTTAAATTTTCTTACATTTAAAAATTATCCTAAAATTGAATTTTTCTAATACTAAAATTTTTAATTATAAAATTTAAACTAAAATTTTTCTAATGCTAAAATTAAAGCTAAAATTAAGCTAAAATTAAATAGTGCCAAAATTCAAAATGCTAAAATTAAAATTTAAAAAAAAAAAAAAAAAAAAAACAAAACTCTAAAATTTTCCTAAAATTAAAATTTGGCTATAAATAAAATTTTGCTAAGAAATAAAATTTTGCTAAACTTAAAATTTTTCTAAAAAGTAAAATTTTGCTAAAATATAAAAAAATTAAATAAATTTTGCTAAATATATAATTTTAAAAACCCTTAAAATGAAGGGTAAATAAAAACTTTTATATTTATAACCCAATGTAGAAAACCAAACCAAACCAAATTCTTATTTAAGTGGGTTACCTCCAAGTAAGATGGAGTCGAGGTAACATGGTTGGGAGGGCAAAAGGGGCAGAACACCTAGTCCCCAATCCCAAGGTAAGTATGGCCATCCATCCATTTAGCATCCGTTTGTTTTGACAGTTTTTTTATAAATCGCACGTGAAAATCTGTAGTGCGGTTTCCCTGGGCCTGAGCAAGACCCAACCCATCCGGCGAGCTAGGCCCCTACGCCAGCACGTGCGACCAGCAAAGGCTCAGGGAAACGGAAGCGGATCTTCCACCCCAACCGCACCATTACAGAAATGGCGCCCAACGTGGGGCTCGATAAGATGATAAATTTCGATAACCACGTTGCGCACCATTACAGAAATGGCGCCCAACGTGGGGCTCGATAAGTTATTCAGTTCGATAACCACGTTGCGCACCATTACAGAAATGGCGCCCAACGTGGGGCCCGATTGAAACAATAGACCGGATTTTTTTTTTCTTTTTAATTCATAATTTTTCTAAAAAGGAACTTAATAATTTATTTCAATTTTTTAACATCTGTGCACCGGGAAAGCACATTGTTCCTTAATCCTAATCTTTTTTGTATCCGTGTTCTTGAAGTCATACTTGCTGATATTTCTGGAATTTTAATTAAATATGGGTACATCCCTATTTACATTAACCGAAATGGAAACTTGTTTGACATTTGAGTTCACATTTCAACATTTTTTAATTAAATTTTGTGATTTTTAATTTGCTTTGGTCAATAAAGTTGTTCCCGGAATACAGGAACTTCGTTCTAAATGAACCGGTCCCCTGTCCAAAATGATTTTTATGGTACCGAATAGTAGCAAACTCTCGAAACAATATTAAAGTCTCAAATTTAAAATTTTTATTTTTTGATGGATGGTCATACTTACTTACGGATTTTTTTTTTTAAATGATTGGTTTGGTTTTGGATAACTACATTGGGTTGACAATTTATTGAAATTTTTTTGAAAATGTATTGAAAAGTATATTGAAAATTTTGTTTGAAATTTTTTTTGAAATCTTTTTAAAATTTTTATAGTGAAAATTATATTTTGAAAACTATATTGAAAAGTATATTGAAAATTTTGTTTGAAATTTTTTTTGTTTGAAACCTTTTGAAAATTTTATATTGAAAATTATATTAAAACTTTATATAGAAATTTTGAAAATTTATTGAAAATTAATTTTGAAATTTTAAAAGACTTTTTTGACCTTTAATTTTGAAATTTTTATTAACTTTAATGGAACTTATATTGAAACTTTTTGATAATTTTGTTTAAAATTTAAGTCTGCTTTGAAACTGATTTGAAAATTTAATCTTTTGCGTGGGTTCGATTTGAATCTAATTTAAATTTTAGAATCCGATTTTATTTTCCAAAATCTTTCTTTTTTTTTGATATTGATTTAAATTTAATTCATTATGAAATTGTTGACATTAAGCTAATCTTCATTCATTCATTATCTCATAATATAGCCTAACACCATTTTAGACATAGTCATGTATTACGCCCTTTGCCAACTACACCTCTGTTTAAAGATTTTTGTTTATGATAAGAGAGTTCAAAACACCGGTTTTAATTTAGTAAGGTCCCCCAAAACCTCTGCGTCCATGTCCCTTGTTTAATGAGAGAACTTAAATCACCGAATTTTGAAAAGAACAAAAATCGCTGGTTTAAGGTCTCTGTTAGATATAAGAATCCAATACACTGAATTTTTAAAAAAATAACCAAAAATCTCTGTGTTGGAATCTTTTCCGTTAAGCGATGGATATCGAACCATGTTTTGAAAAACCCCAACAGCGTAAACTGCTGTTTTGATTTCTTTTTTTTTTTTTATATGCAGAAGACCTAAACTCAAGGCAAAGTTTTAAAAATGGCAAACCTTAAAACCCATCGAACCGTTTTCAGTTGATTTTTCCTTTCATGGAAATCAAAACCATCTGTTTTGTGACGGTGATCTTTTTTTTTGCTCTGCACTGTATCAGAAAAAAAAAAAAAATAATAACCTTGATCTTGAAATTATTTTCAAGTTCAAGTATGTACATATAAACAACACCTTATATGTTAATAGGTTGATGGCATTTTTTTTTTTTTTAGCAAACTGATGTATGGCGTTTTGTTCTCTTCATTTTGTTGTATTAAATCATGAATGTTCTCATTGAATTGGTGGTTACTTTATTTTTTTTAATAAACAGGTTTTTATCTGAAGATGAATGAATGAAGATGAGAAGGCTAAGCTAATGTAATAAAGTAAAATTTAAATCAAGGAGTTGAAAAATTTAAGTTTTAAATTAAGTTTAAAAAAAAATAAAAATTAAGTTTAAGAATCAAAGAAAGAAAGAAAGTCTAAAGAAATTAAAGTTAAAATAGATTTTTAAGAAAGTGAAAATAAAAGAATAAGACTTAAATATAGTTTGAAAGAAAAAAACAAAACGAAAATTTAAGAAATCTAAAATTGACAAAAAAAAAAACTGGAAAATAAAGCAACTGTTAAAATAAAATGATTATTAAGGTAAAAAAATAAAAATAAAATTTTTGTGAATCATATAAATCAATGACTGTACAAACGAGAGTAATTGACATAAGTGTATTTAATAAATTTCCACTACACTCTCTGCAAAATACTGAAACTATAACAAATCATATTATGTTTTCACATCTCGTCTTGGGAAAAAAAGTTGCAATTGCCGCCACAGTTTCGGAAACCATTTGATTTGCTTTTTGACGAACGTACTGGTGCGATCAACTATAATTACATACAACCATATGGCGATATAAAAATTAAACTAAAAAAATTTTCTAAATTAAGAATGTTCTAAATTACAAAATTTGGCTAAAATAAAAATTATTTAAGTTAACTCCCCTGAAAATTACACAGAAAGTCCTAATTTTAAGAAAATAATACTCAATAAATTGTTGCTAAATACTTAAGAAAATAGAAATACCGTTAATTAAAATTGCAAACAAATAAAAATGTATACACTACATTTAATGAACATTAATTACAAAAGTATAAAACATCGTTTAGATTAAAATTTTAATAAAAGTTTTATAAATTAAAATTATTTTTTTAAAGATTTTAAATTTAAACTAAAATGTTTCTACGTTAATAAAATTTATTAAATATAAACTTTAACTAAAAATTTTCTAAATTAAAAACTTTGCTAAATATAAATTAAAAATTTTTGCTAAAAATAAATTAAAATTTTATAACATTATATATATGTAAGTAAAATACAGTGGAACATAAAAATTTGTCACCACTACCTAAAATTAAAATAAAATCTCTTGGAAATGAGAATTTTTTTTTCAACTTACCTTTAAGTAAAATTACTTTAAATTTCAACTATACACTTTTATAATGAAATTCAAAATTTTATAAATATACAAATTAAAATCTCGCTAAGATGTGATTTTTTATTTAACCAAAATTTCCTTTAGAGGTTAAACAAAAATTTTTCGAAAATGTAAATAAATTTTCTAAAATTTAAATACAATATTTTTATGATATAAGATTTGACTAAAATGTAAATAATAAAAAAAAAAAAATTTTTTTTTGTCTAGATATGAAATTGTCTACAATTTAAATTTTCTTACATTTAAAAATTATCCTAAAATTGAATTTTTCTAATACTAAAATTTTTAATTATAAAATTTAAACTAAAATTTTTCTAATGCTAAAATTAAAGCTAAAATTAAGCTAAAATTAAATAGTGCCAAAATTCAAAATGCTAAAATTAAAATTTAAAAAAAAAAAAAAAAAAACAAAACTCTAAAATTTTCCTAAAATTAAAATTTGGCTATAAATAAAATTTTGCTAAGAAATAAAATTTTGGTAAACTTAAAATTTTTCTAAAAAGTAAAATTTTGCTAAAATATAAAAAAATTAAATAAATTTTGCTAAATATATAATTTTAAAAACCCTTAAAATGAAGGGTAAATAAAAACTTTTATATTTATAACCCAATGTAGAAAACCAAACCAAACCAAATTCTTATTTAAGTGGGTTACCTCCAAGTAAGATGGAGTCGAGGTAACATGGTTGGGAGGGCAAAAGGGGCAGAACACCTAGTCCCCAATCCCAAGGTAAGTATGGCCATCCATCCATTTAGCATCCGTTTGTTTTGACAGTTTTTTTATAAATCGCACGTGAAAATCTGTAGTGCGGTTTCCCTGGGCCTGAGCAAGACCCAACCCATCCGGCGAGCTAGGCCCCTACGCCAGCACGTGCGACCAGCAAAGGCTCAGGGAAACGGAAGCGGATCTTCCACCCCAACCGCACCATTACATAGCTTTTCCAAATAGTTTGCACTATATCTAGTGATTTCGCACTTGTAACGATCTATTATGTGAATAGTTTTTTTTTGGTTGCTTGTTCACAATTCGTTATTTAACTTGTCCAAAACGGGTATATCGTCATCTAAAGCCTAGCGTATATTTCACGCTACCTTTAGAATTTTCTTTTACATATTCAAACAATTTCCCTTTTGAAATAAAACCCAGAGGCAGGCAGGAGTTAATACTTTAACCGCAAAAAAACCCCTAATGAGAATATCCCTGGTTCGAATACTGGCTAAGGAGGCACCGCTATGAGGAACAAATAATGGCAAAACCATAACCAGTATCAGTTTCATGTAGTCTTATGGCGAAATAAATATATACTGCCAGAGGTTTGGATATTGACTAAAGTTTTATAACTATTAGTTGGAAATGATGGCCAAATTATAATCCGTAACCTTTCTATCTTAAGCTACTTAGGGACTATAAATATATATTTAAGCCTAATCCCACAATAGGTATAATAATGTACGTAGTTGCTTTAATGAGAGGCGGAAATGACAAATGCTTCACACTAGAAAGCTTATATAAAGTTCTCAGTGGCAATAATATTCGAAAACGTATCGAAAGCCTCAGTGGCCACAATACGCAAAAACTTATATAAAGTTCTCAGTGGCAATAATATTCGAAAACGTATCGAAAGCCTCAGTGGCCACAATACGCAAAAACTTATATAAAGTTCTCAGTGGCAATAATATTAAAGTTCGAAAATAGGTCACATGCGTGGTGATGACGATTTTCTATTTCCTTTCGATCTTGACTGTGAAGTAAGCAACAAGTAATACTAGATAGAGAAACAAAAAAAAAAAAAAAGGGGGGAAACAGAAAAAAAAAACACAACGAAACGTGAGTTTTGTCATTGACGACGGCGTGGAAATTGAATTATCAGACCTTGACGCAGGAAAGAAAAGACCACCTGTTGAAGAGAACGCCTGGACGGCCAAATAGAAGGAAAAGAACTGTCTATACGACCTCCATTAAAGGTAAAGTGTTTTAGTAAGTAAAGTTTTATATGGTTTTAATGGAACTTCTCACCTCATTAAAGGATTGGGAAACCAATTAATCCAAATTGCACCTGTGGTGGTCACAGATCGTGAACCACCAGCAAAACCATTATCCGTACCACCAAAAACATTCATCACCTTACCCTCAGCAAATGAAGGAAAGATTAAGGAATGCATCCTACAAAAACTACAGCAACCTCATCAACCGATAGAAAAACAAAAAAAGACAATAGCAACAAAAAAAATACGACCTCTTTGCTCAACCTTTCATCTTCATTACAAATTCGTGTACGCGTTTAATGAAAATCGCGTATCGCATGTACAAAAATCATTTTTTTGTGCTACACAGTAATCTGCCCCAGTTTTCAATTTTACTGGGACCCTCCCAAAAATTTGCTTTTTTATTTTATTTATTAAAAATTATGGAACTTTTATAAAATTCCCGTCCTGTGACGTTGGTTAATTTAAGGAAAATTTACCACTAATATATAATTGCAATAATAATTTTTTTTGTTAGTCACTAATTAGTGGGGACTAAATCAAAACTCGACCTTAAATTTTTTTTTCTCCATGCAAGTCAAATACCATTCAAAATATTTGTGCTATATTTTTTTGGTAATGTTATTAATAATTAAGAAAAGGCTAAAAGAAGATGCAAATACAAACAAGAAACATTTAATAATTATTTCCCAGAACAGCTTCTAATCACAACTTCAGCAAAATCGAGAGGCCTCAACGTCTTGCTGCAGCACTAAATGGTGAGTTCCTATTAACCTGATTTTTTATAACAAACAAATTTTTGTTGTTGTTTTGCATATCGAAGAAATAACTAATGGAATAGCAGACTACAATTTTATATTTTGAAATATTAGTTCTTTCTTCTTCGTAGCCAATATTATAATTGTTAAGTACCGTAAGGTTTCAAATATTTATTTTTAATCCGAATTGTAAGTTCATAATAATTTAGCTTGGTGTTATGAATTAAAAGAACCAGTTTGACGTTTACGTTTTTTTTTTTTTTGTAGACTTGAACGACAAATTTATAAATTTTTCGAGAATTATATCATATGAATATTGTAATAATTAAAGCTATTAGATAATTATTATACTAGAATTATTGAACGATAAGATGAAAATATACAAAAAATGGTAAAACAAGGATTTTTACACCGGAATATAAATTTGAAGGAATTAAGTAATATGGTTATGTAAGTTAATCGTTAGGTTTTCTTACGTGATGATCTAGAAGGAAGGGGTAAGTTTTAGTTGTTGTGGGACACCTCGGAAATCATAGGTAGGGTGGGTGAAGACGCGGGAGTTTTCGATACCATCTTGAAAATTCCTCCCTTATAAAAACTCCTAAATCGAGATAAACCCGTAAGTATCAGTCTAGCGTAGGTCATAGCGTAGGGGTATTAGTGCTATGATTCGGACCATATAGAGATTTAAAGACTAAATAGGGAGTCTATAAAAATTTTATGTAAAACGGATATATATATATGTGATTTTGGGAAGACAGGTGGACACGATCCCCCCCACCCGACTGCTTGCTAGTGGCTTCAAAGGCTCCCCCTCGTCCTTCCTTTCTTCCACACAAGGCCAATAAATAACAACAACCGACAAATATACTGTCGCCATCTTAAGGTTTCCCTTTTGCGTTTTCCACGCAATCATGCTTTCATAACCAGTCCGGTTCATTACATAAATTGGAGCCCAACGTGGGGCCTGAAGGTTCACTTTAAAATATTGTTTACTTCGGTTTCTCAACAACTAAAACACAGTCAAAGAGAGGAAAAGGACTTTTATGAAGATTTTTCAATGCTAGTTCATTAAATAAAATCTTTATATTAAAGATACTTATCTTAGATATTTACTACTCGTAGAACAATGTGATCCTTTTAGCTTCAAAACTTCAATCTTTGTTAGTAAATTTCAATTATAGTGAAAATTTATGGTGGTATGTAGTCTGAATTACTTCAGGCAAATAAATTTCAGTACTCCTTAGGATTTTCGACAATTTGGCGATATCAGACCGAATTAGTTGACCAAGAAGTCCCCTGGAATTCCTTTTGCCCGGAAAAAAAGAAAGACTATATCAAACCTTTACTTTCCGCAGATTTAATAAAGATTTCATATTGGGAAATGTCGTTGTTTAAATATTAGAATCCTAGTGATATTTGGATTTACATTAATTTAGCAGTAAGCAATTTAGTGTCTAATGTTGCTAGTTTAGAGACCAACACGAACACTGGTTACCGACATAAGCGCAATTTGAAATAGTGTTATTTAATCTCAATAGCCTGGTTTTTAGTATCCAGTTTATTCGATTAATGGAGTTATCTTCTTACCTCAACCCTTTCAATCATCACACCAGTGAGAAAATTAATTAAAGTTATATTTTTCTAATCAAGTAATTTACAAAGTTTCTTTGCGCAGAAATTACAAAGTCGAAATTTTATTCTACAAAGAAGCTTAATCCATATAAGGTATAACTTCATAAACTTTCAAGGAAATTCAAATTACGTTATTAAAGTTGATTTTTTTTTTTTTCAAAATTGAGTTAATATATTCAAATACGGTTTATATATAATTCAATCAATGAATCCAACATAATATTGTCATTAAGAGAACAATAATAAATTTTTTTTATTTTTATTCTGAAAGATTCACTGACAGTTCTAAACCTTAAGTCAAGTAGAAATAATTGTCACCAACAATTTTTTTCAAAATTTTTCTATGCACAAAATAATAATAACAAATAATATAATAATACGTAGAACATAGAAGAGTTTTTCTAGAGACCAAGCGTTCATTTTCAGAATATTAACTATTATATTATTTAGCATTGATAAAGCAAGGGAATTTATTGGAACAAAACTTGATTGATTATTAATACTGAATTAAAATTAATTCCGGTTGCGATAAATCATTTTAAAATGTTTATTAATCATTCTGTGGAAAACTTAGGAGGACTTGGCAAATCTCGAAAATAAGTGCGCTATTTGTAGCCAGCTTATGGGGGAAAATCAGAGAATTTTAATCATAGCTAAGTGTAAGCACGAATTCCACCGAAACTGTATTGAAGACTCATTATCTCGTTCATCCGAATGCCCATTTTGTAAATGTTCGTGCGAATTATCAGACCTGGTAGCAAAAAGAGTTGATTCGCAACTAGCGAGGAGTAGTCCTAAACAAAAAGTAACCGATGCTAATCGTGGTAAGCCCAGAGGAGCTATGGCAAAAAAATATAATACAAGAAATTACAGTAAAAGTCTAATGCAAGAATTTTTGGAAGTTCCAAAATCGGATCTCAGTTCCGCCACTAAACCTTTGCAAGCTAATTTTGAAAGTCCATTAAGCATACCCCAAAGACCTATGAATGCTGGACAACAACCACAACTTACGTATGTGCCAAATCTGCCGCAGATGCGAACGCCATGTTTGGATCAAATTGCACGACAAACTCAACAACCAAATAATGTCACAAATGTTCAATCCGCGTTAAATAACGCCCAACTTAACAAAATTATCGAGGATACCGTAACTCGATTGTTGACTAATCTTAATATCGGCCTTAATAATAGGCAAAATCAAGTTAGGAGTCAACTGTTTTCTGCCCAACAAAATCTCAATTCCAATTTTATACATGGGGTACAACCGCCCCATGTTTATAGAAATTCCCAACAGTTTCAACAGCCAATAGATAGAGAGTATTCTCAACGTTTCGGACATCAACCCAACCTTAACTCGCATTCACAACATATGGGACAACAAAATGAAAATTTTAGTTCTCCAAGTTTAGGTTCACAACAACAAAATGTCAATGCTAATGCTTATAATGATCGTAGAAATTTATCTTCTTATAGTTTGAATAATGAAGAATTTGCTCCAATGAGATCAGAAAAGATAACTCAGATTATTCAGAATTGGAACCTCAAGTTTGATGGCTCTAGCAATGGGTTAAATGTAGAAGAGTTCCTTTATAGAGTTAGGTCGCTAACTTCAGACCATTTTAATGGTAATTTCAAAATAATATGTAAATATCTGCATATCCTGCTTACCGGCAAAGCCCGTGACTGGTACTGGTCGTATCATAAGAAAGTGGATAGTATAAATTGGAAGGAATTCTGTGAATCATTGAGGTATCAATATAAAGATTTCCGCTCCAGCTTTGAGATTCGGGAAGACGTCCGCAATCGAAAAATGAAACCGGGAGAAACATTTCAGGATTTCTTTGATGCAGTTAGCTCTATGTTAGATCGGTTAGAAAATCCAATTCCTGAGTCAGAATTAGTTGAAATACTTACTCGAAATTTGAGACCCGACATTCGCCACGAATTACTCTTTGTTCCTATTTTATCTGTTGCTCATCTTCGGAAATTGGTGCAGATGAGAGAAAATCTCCTGGGAGATGAATATTTCAAACGAAATATGGTTACCAGACCATGTCAAAATTTTATTAATAAGCGCGTAGCAGAGCTTGAGTTGTCAGAGGAAAAATTGGCGGATCATACTCCGCTAACCGATTTTACAGTAGAGGCTGTTCGACAAGGACCAATTTCAACCACCTGTTGGAACTGTGACGAAAAGGGTCACTATTGGGAAGATTGCCTTCGCGACAGAATTGTCTTTTGTTATGGATGTGGAGAAAAAAACACTTATAAGCCCCAATGTTCTCGTTGTTCATCAAAAAAACTGTTAGTGTCAAAAAACTTAAACCATTAAAAACCGTATCTGATTCGACCACTCCTGATACCACAACTAACAGAAATTTTATAAATAGCGAGTGTGAAATTGATAAAGTGGTAAAAATTTTAAAACGACCTGAAGTACAAGAATCACCCATTTCCAAATTCCTTTACCCCACTCGACCATATCATATAAGATACAATGAATATATGGCTAAACGTAATGAAATTTTTGAAACTTCAGCCTTAACGGCCGGTCCATTTAAAACACCAAAAAGGTCGACGGTTCGGTTAGGAACCTATTTTAAGAATCGGAAAATATTATCCAAGTATATAATATCTTCAATAATTAGTAATAAAAACTATAAACGGTATTACGCGAAAATTAAATTTTTAAATTTTATTGAATATGGTTTGTTAGATACCGGGGCAAATGTATCATGTATTGGTTCAGATCTGGCCAGACATGATTTTTCAAAATTTTCCAATTTTACCTCTTTAAAATCCTGCGTTAAAACAGCCGATGGTAATATTCAAAAAGCAATCGGGGTTTTGAGGGTAGAAATTACCTTTAAAGATCAAGTCGAGTGCTTAAAACTGTTAATAGTTCGATCACTTTCTCAGCGTTTAATTTTAGGTCTGGATTTCTGGAAATCATTCAGCCTGGCAGCAGATGTGTTTGAGTCAGCTGTTGTGTCCGACTCGTCTGTAGGCATACAGTGGTCCAAAGACCATTCGGATTTATCCGCTCTAAATTAATTGTCTGATGTTCCGTCCGTAAACAAAGCAACGTCTATAAAATTAGACGATAATAAATACTCACTAACTCCAAGCCAACTCAAACAGTTAACTACTATAGTTAACTTATTTCCAAATTTTGAAAAACAGGGTTTAGGGAGGACAAGCTTGATCCAGCATGACATCGATGTTGGTGATGCTAAGCCTATCAAGCAAAGATTCTATCCAGTTTCTCCTGCAGTGGAAAAACTGATGTACCAAGAAATCGATAGAATGTTAGCATTAGGGGTGATAGAAGAATCATCATCACCATGGAGTTCGCCAATGCGTTTGGTGTTAAAATCCAACAAAGTTCGCATGTGCCTAGATGCCAGGAAAGTTAATAAAGTGACCAAACAAGATGCTTACCCGCTTCCAAACATTGAGGGAATATTTTCGAGACTGCCGAAAGCAAATATAATTTCCAAATTAGATTTAAAAGACGCGTATTGGCAGATCGGCTTAGCCGATTCTGCAAAACCTTTAACCGCATTTACTGTACCAGGGCGACCCTTATACCAGTTTACTGTTATGCCGTTCGGACTTTGTACCGCCCCACAAACAATGTGTCGCTTAATGGATCAACTGATTCCAGCAGACTTGAGACATAGCGTATTCGGATACCTAGATGATTTAATCATAGTTTCAGAAGAATTCTCCTCACATTTGTCAACCTTAGTCAGAATAGCAGAACAATTTCGTAAGGCCAATTTAACCCTAAATATTTCGAAAAGTGCCTTCTGTGTGACGGAGGTGAAGTACTTAGGATTTGTTAATGGAAATGGTGGCATCAAAAGAGACCCTGAAAAAGTGGATGCAATTATTAACTGGCCTATACCAAAGTCCCTTAAACAAGTTCGAGGTTTTCTCGGAATAGCTGGATGGTACAGAAGGTTCATTAAAAATTTTTCTACAGTAGTATTCCCGATTACAGAAACGCTTACTACCAAAAAAAAATTTAATTGGACAATTGAGGCACAAGAATCGTTTACACAAATAAAAAAAATGTTGACCACAGCCCCGGTACTAGCTAACCCAGATTTTTCCCAAAAATTCTACGTACATTGCGATGCCAGCGATACCGGAATTGGCGCTGTCCTTGTACAACTGGACGCCGATGGATCAGAAAAGCCGATCGCTTACATGTCAAAGAAGCTAAACACAGCACAACGCAACTATAGCGTGACTGAAAGGGAATGCTTAGCGGCAATCGAAGCTATTCAACGATTTCGATGTTATTTAGAACTCCAGGAATTTGAGGTGATAACTGACCATTCCTCCCTTGTGTGGCTTATGAAGCAACCAGATCTGACTGGGAGATTGGCTCGCTGGTTTTCAAGCTACAATGTTTTAAATTTACTGTTAGTCACCGAAAAGGTAAAGACCATGTTGTCCCAGATGCACTTAGCAGAATTCACATTGAAGAAGTCGCGAGTGTAGAGTTAGCTGAACCAGAAATCGATTTGAACTCACCATATTTTAATGAAGAGGAATATGAAGAGCTGAGAAAAAGAGTAACCGAAAATGCTTCAAAATATCCTGATATAAAAGTCGTTGAAAATTATGTTTAAGTAAGGACTGATCACTATTCAGGAGAACAGCAGCAAGAAATTCAAGCTTGGAAATTATGGATACCCTACAAACTGAGAAACAATGTAATCAGGAGAGCCCATGATTCGTCAGTTGCAGTTCATGGAGGAATGGCAAAAACCCTGGAGCTTATTCGTCGAAACTTTTTCTGGCCAGGGATGGTCACGGATGTAAGAAACTATGTGCGCAACTGCGAAGTCTGTAAGGAGACTAAAGCTCCAAACATGGTAATGAAACCAGAAATGGGTCAACCAGGTGTATCTACGAGACCTTTCCAGCGTTTATACATCGATATATTGGGCCCATATCCAAGAAGCAAACAAGGGAATATTGGCCTTTTGATTGTTCTTGACACCTAACTAAATTTCACTGGCTTTGTCCGTTACGAAAATTTACGTCAACAGCTATTCAAAATTTTTTATTATCACATATCTTTCATGTATATGGTGTCCCAGAGTCCATTATAACCGATAACGGCTCTCAATTCCGTAGCAATGAGTTTAATGCTTTTTTGACCAAGTTAGGTATATGTCATGTATTCACCGCATTATACTCCCCCCAATCAAATGCGTCAGAACGTGTCAATAGGTCCTTGATAGCGGGAATTCGTGCTTTTCTCAAAAACGATCATAGGCAATGGGATGAGAATATTAGCTCAATCAGTTGTGCATTAAGAAATTCGTTTCATCAGGCCATTAAATGCTCTCCATATCACGCCGTATTCGGTATCGAGATGATCACGCATGGTTCCTCGTATGAGTTGCTCCGAAAACTTAAAATACTGGATGAAACTTTCGACCCTCTTCCAAAAGAGGACCAATTAGCTATTTTAAGAAAAGTACTGCGTAAAAATATACAGGAAGCATATGAAACCAATAGACATACTTACAATTTGCGTACACGACCCATTTCTTTCAGTAAAGGTCAGGTGGTGTTCCGGCGAAACTTTTCTCAAAGTAATTCCGAAAAAAAATACTCTTCCAAGTTAGCTCCGATATTTGTGAAAGGAAAAATACGAGAGAAATTAGGAAAACACTATTACGTTATTGAAGATACAGAAGGGCGATTGGTAGGAACATTTCATGCCAAAGACATTCGTGCATAGATTCCAAAATTAACTTTCGTATTCCCTCTAATTCTGTTGTAAAACTATCCCGAATTATATGGTTTGTAACGATCTATTATGTGAATAGTTTTTTTTTGGTTGCTTGTTCACAATTTGTTATTTAACTTGTCCAAAACGGGTATATCGTCATCTAAAGACTAGCGTATATTTCACGCTACCTTTAGAATTTTCTTTTACATATTCTGTAGTATGTGCACACATATGTGTAGCACCATAAGAATACTAATCCATGTTGTCCCACTATACGGGATCTTACTGTATAAGAATACAAATCCATGTTGTCACACTATACGGGATTTCAATGTTAATAAGAACAATTGAATACAAATAATTTGTCAATATTGGGTAGTCAGCAATAATGATCACCAGCTGACCCATTTATGAATTTTGCTTTGTATTGCGTATCAAAGACACCAGTAGCCACCCAGTTGAATTGAAAAGGTTATTTGAGATCTTATGAAAACACTATACCGTCAATGCAACCAAAATGCATTATACAAGTGAATGACTTGTATGACGTAGAAAGTGAGACACTATGGATTTGGTAATTATTAAGTTATGAATAATTAAGTTATGGTTAATTAAGTTACTAGATTACAAGTATGAATCTCATAAGTTGTATAAATAGTAAGGAAATTTGAAAAATAAAGTTTAATTCAAAATCAGAACTTAAAGGAGTAACTCGCTTTTTAATTTATAGAGCGGCCTCATAAATACATTCGCTATAGTAAAAAGCGATATCCTTATAAAAGACCATCATATGGCGATCCTGCCCAGTTCCTGTAGTGCAAAAAAAAATTAAAATTGCACCAGAAGAGATCCTTGGTCTGATCTTTGTATTGGCACCTAACCCACGCCAGGGGTTAGAAGGGCAGTCTGGCCAAAAGACTAGCCGGAAACATACACCAGATGAGGCATCAAACACCAAGCAACAGATGAAACACCAGCAAACACCAGCAAAACACCAACAAGAAGAGGAAAAGTAAACCAAAGAACAGTGTGCTCCTAGGTGAGCAACTGACAGAACAGAGGCGGTTGTTCGCCCATGTTCAAATATAAATAAATAAAAATTTGATTCTCTGAAATTTTCATGGGAAAACCTGAGGTTATTAAGGGCCCACAACGTCTCACAGTTGAGGAGTATTTAAAAAGGGTAAAACCTGCAAAGCAGGAAGCACCCGTAGTGGTACCCAAGGTTAGGCCACCAAAAAGAAGAGGAGGCTTTTTGGTCAAGAAAAGGAGGGAATTGTCAAACCTGAAGAAGATTGTCAACGCTTCACCACCTCCCACCTGGGAAGCAGCCAGCAACTACTGGCGAAGAATAGATGAAATAGAGCAAGTGATAAAAGCTCATAGAGATATAAATAGAAAATTTAAAAAAAAAAAATAAAAAAAATAGAATGAAATTAGTAATTTTTATGATGATATATATGCTAACGGCATATTTAAGAATAATCCTAAGAGAATTTAATGTTTAAAAAGAAAGAAATAAATAAAAAAGAAAAATAAATAAAAACTAACATGAATGTAAGAAAAATTTTAATTATAACTCTAGCGATACTATTATTGATTACTATCGTTACATGGGTTTTTGTCAAATGTATTGAGGTATACATTACCAATACGATAATAAGGAAATTAACTGAATTGCGAAATTCGGCGGACATTGGTGGTTTAATTTCAATGAAGGATATTTTTTCATTCCTTCTGTGGTAGGTTTCAGGAACAGATTAGCATTTCTGTAATGACCATACGTGAACGCATACAGCGATATTTTGATGAATATATCGGCTGGTTTGTTCTGGCAATAGTATTTCTGCCAAACCTTGTATTTATTTTTTACAAAATTTTTGAAGGTACAGTGAAGATTTTGGAAGTAGAATTTAGGGAAAAGTCTGTTGTAGAACAGTAACTGGTGAATATTATTTTTGAAAAGAAGGGAAAGTAATTTTTCGTAATGCCTAGAAAGTTGAGAAGAGATAGATCAAAGAATAAAATTGTTTGGGATCCTGAGGAAATTTTGGAAATTGAAAAGCCTTACAATCCTGAGGAAAGACCCGAATGATTAATAAAGCTAAGAAAGGATATAGGTTTTGTTGAACGTGAAGGTACAATTAACGACGTGGAAATTGAAACTGTTCTAATGATTAGAAAGTTTGCAAAAGATTAACAGCTGTCGGAAACCTACTTGAAAGTGTAAGAATATAGTGTCCATATCCCAAATGGAACATATAAAACAGCTCGAGCAAATAAATATAAATGCGAAAAAGTCATTAAACAAACCGTACACATTAGATACGGTAAGGGAGAAGAAAGAGGAAATCCAAAATTTGGAAAAAAAAATTGGGGATCTGCTTATCGAACGCCATATTAAAAGAAGGAGAGCAGACGGAAATATTGGAACAGTTTAAAAAATTAAAGTCGGAAACAATAAATACTTTAGAGCAACACTTTAAGAAACGGGCAGATTCAGAGAAAAAACAAGCGATCATAATGGAGCCTTTAGACATTTCGGAATTGTCAGTAGTTGGAAAACTAATTCCTGTTTTTACTGGAAAAAAGGGTGAACTGAACAATTTCATTACGAATCTTGAGCTCGTAAGTGAAACAATACCGGCGGCTAAACAAAATGCTTTGTTCAATTTCGTGCTTAAGACACGTTTGGACACAAAGGTACAGAACATGGTGAAACAGGAAACTGTCCCCACCACTGTTACACAACTTGTACAAGCATTAAGGAAGTCCTACAAACCAACAGCAACTTCAAATAACCTGTTGGGTAGAATAACAACATTAACCCAAAAGGGCGACTCAGTACGTAATTTTGCTGAAAAAATTCAGGAATTGATCGCGGAACTGAACGACGTTCAAATTCTTGAAGTTGGAGAAAATGATAGGAACTCAATAGTTAGAACAAATAATATTTTGGCTTTTAACACTTTCAAAAATGGCATAAGGGATCAGCAAATAGTTTCAACTGTAGGTGCTAGTAGAGTTTCAACTCTTACCGAAGCACTTGCAATCGCCGAGGAATCCGAGAATGGCCTTAAACAAAAGCAAATATTATATATGACGAATGGGCAACAAAAACAGAATAATTGCTATAACTGTGGCAGAAGCCACATGAAGAACAAATGTCCAGCTTACGGTTTAAACTGTAGAAAATGTGACAAGATTGGTCATTTTGCACAAGTGTGTCGTTCAAGGAACAACAACAACAATGCAAATAACAGAAATACGAACAGCAATATTAACGGACATAACAACAACAACAGAAATAAGAACAACAGAAGATATAATGGCAATAATAACAACCGAAATAACAATAATAGCCGTGGTAGAAATAATAATAACTATAATGGAAACAACAGAAGACATAATGTAAACCAAGTACAGTACCAGGGAAACTCCCAGGAGCCGGAGATCGCTCAACAGGAATCTCCGGAGAACGTCCAATAAAAAATATGAAAATATATAGTATATCCTCCAATCTACGAAATTACATTAAAATTAAAATTATAAATGTAGACTATATGGTCACATTTCTGATAGACACAGGGGCGGATATATCTTTGTGCAAGGAGGGCTGTGTATTTTTTCATGATATGGATTCAAGCGATATATGCGGTTTAAGTGGTATATCGGATGGACAAGTAAAATCACTCGGTTCAACTATTGCGAAAATGAACTTTGAAAATAATATTATAGAACAGAAAGTACAAGTGGTGGAAAATGATTTTCCTATAGGTACAGATGGCATTCTAGGTAGGGATTTTCTATCGAAATTCAAATGTAAAATCGATTATGATAAATATGTGTTGACCTTCAAACTAGATGAACAAAATATAGTAATTCCAATATACGATGACGCATTCATCACGAACTATATAACCATACCACCTAGAAGTGAAATGGTGATGCCTTTTAAAATAAATCTGGAAGAAGATAGCGTGATTTTGAATAGGGAAATACTAGAAGGCGTATATTTGGCAAACGCTATAATACCAAAAGAAGGCATTCAACACATAAAACTTCTAAATGTAACTGGGAAAACTACAATAGTGAAGAATATCAAGATAGAAACAGCTCCATTAAAAAATTATACAGTATGTTCAATAGACCAAGATAAGAATAAGTTTTCTGAGAATAGATTTAGTAAATTATTGAAGAATTTGAAGTTGGATGAAATAAGTGGAAAAGAAGGTAACGAACTTATAAAAATATTGCGGAAATACCAGAATATATTCCATATGGAGGGCGAAGATATAACCACAAATAATTTCTATAAACAGTCAATTGAATTAAACGACCAAAAACCAGTTTATATAAAAAACTATCGCTTACCGCATGCACAAACTGATGAAATAAATGCACAGGTGCAAGATTTGTTGAGGAAAAATATAATAGAACCCTCTATAAGCCCATATAATGCTCCCTTATTATTGGTACCGAAAAAGGGACAAACTGATCTAAAAAAATGGAGATTGGTGGTTGATTTTAGAAAATTAAACGACAAGGTCATTAATGATAAATTTCCATTAACAAGATTGGAAGACGTTTTGGATAAATTAGGTAGAGCAAAATATTTTTCAACATTGGATATGACCAGTTCATTCCATCAAATTGAACTAGACGAACAATCACATCCTTATACCGCATTTTCAACTTCGGATGGTCACTACCAATATACAAGATTGCCTTTTGGATTAAAAATATCATCTAACAGTTTTCAACGCATGTTGACAATAGCTTTGTCGGGTTTGTCAACTGAAGCTTTTCTATACGTTGATGACATAATAGTATTCGGATGCAGTCTGAAACATCACAATGCCAATTTGAATATGGTTCTCGACAGATTAATGAAGTACAACCTAAAACTTAATGCTAACAAATGTTGTTTTCTAAAACCTGAAGTAGTATATCTAGGTCATTTGATAACACCAAATGGCATTAAACCAGATCCATCAAAGTATGAAGCAATACAAAAATATCCAGTGCCTAAAAACACCGATGATGTGTGAAGATTTGTAGCATTCTGTAATTACTATAGACGCTTTATAGAAAATTTTGCAGTCACTGCAAGTTGTTTGAATGCATTATTAAAGAAAAACACAAAATTTGAATGGACAGACGAACATCAAACTGCTTTTGAAAAACTCAAACAAGCATTAATGAATCCACCTGTCTTGCAATATCCAGACTTGGAAAAACCATTCATTTTGACTACAGATGCATCAGATGTTGCGTTAGGAGCTATATTATCGCAAGAGGAAAGTGGCGATGAAAGACCAATATCTTTTGCGAGCAAAGCACTAAATAAGCACGAGAAAAACAAATCTGTTATAGAAAAGGAGCTATTAGCCATACACTGGGGAATACAATTTTTCAGACCATATTTATACGGAAGGAAATTCACCGTAATAACAGACAAAAATCACACAAAAATCCTAGTTCAAAATTAACGAGAATCCGTTTAGAACTTTGGGATTACGATTTTAAAATTATATATAAAAAAGGAAAGAACAACACAAATACCGACGCACTTTCGAGAATAAATATAGATTCGGAAATACTAAAAGAAATGATACCTCAAAATACTGATGAGACAGTAAAGAAAACACTGGTGTTAACGAGAGGAATGAAGAAAAAGATGTCACAGAAGAATAAAGAAATCGAGAATAATGATATGGCATGTCCCAATGAGTCTGATCAACTCAACATCTGGGAATGTACATCTAGGAACGATATAAAACGCGCAAGAGAATTAAAATTCATATTGAGAAAAAGGTCGAACAACAGAATACTTATAGAAGACGATAAAAGTCTACACGAAACACGTGTGATATGTAGCGAAAATCCATATTATCTAGATAATACTTTGGAGAAACTACTATCTGAATTAGAGAAGTTGAATCACAGACATTATGCACTGAAAAGGAGTGATAATATATTCAACTTAGTATCAAAGGAAACATTCATGAAAAGACTGAATGGTATAACAAACGAAAATGTGAAAATTCTTCTATACGAAAACCCTCAACATATAACAGACAATAAACGAAAAGATGAACTCATGAAATTATATCACAGCACACCATGCGGAGGAAATTTCGGAGTTAGAAAAACTCTCTTAAAGCTAAGACAAAAGTACATATGGAAGAATATGAATAAAATGGTAAAAAACTACATAAGAACATGTGACCTTTGCCAAAGAAACAAACGCATAAAACACACCAGAGAACAATTGACAATCACAGACACACCATGTGAAAGTTTCGAAATTATAACTATTGACACAGTAGGTCCTTTGAGACCATCAGAGTGCAATAGATACATACTCACAATGCAGTGTGAATTAACTAAATACGTAATAGCGTGCCCAATGGAAACTAAAGAGGCTAAATCTATAGCAAAAGCACTAGTAGAGAATGTCATTCTTAAATACGGATTATTCAAAAAACTCAAGTCCGACAGAGGAACAGAATTTACAAATCAACTTATGAAGGAAATTTGCGAAATGTTGAGAATAGAACAACGATTCTCGACACCTTATCATCACGAAACTTTAGGAACTGTGGAAAGAAATCACAGGGTACTAAATGAATATTTTCTTTCTTTCGTGGATGACAATAATTGGCATCAATGGATACCATACTACGCATTTGCCTATAACGTAACACCTCATGTCGACACTGATTATTCACCATTCGAATTGATTTACGGTAGATTAACTAGACTACCAGGGGATAATATGATCGGTAATAATGAACCAATTTATGATTTGGATAATTACGCTAGGGAATTGAAAGTTAGATTGAAATACTCTTTGGAGAGCGCTAGAAAAATGATAGAGAACATAAAATTGAGAAGAAGTTTAGATTCGAATCGAAATAAGAATAGTATAGATCTTAGAATAGGAGATTTAGTTTTATTGAAAATAGAAAATAGAAAGAAAAACGAACCACCTTATAAGGGTCCGTACGAAGTAGTAAACATAGACAACGTAAATGTAACTATAAAAATCAAGGATAGTGATAGAGTTGTACATAAGAATTTACTTAAGAAATATTATAAATAATTATCGAAAACAAAAGAAAAAGAAAAGAAATTGTACATACAAAAATTCTTATTAATAACTAATTTGTATACAAGAATATTAAATTACATAAAAAATTATATTTTTTAATAAAGTTAATTACAACCAAGTTGAATAACAATAAAATAAACAAAAATAAATAATACTTGTAGAAGTCATATGAATATATTTTATACTTACTAAACAAAAAAAAAAAAAAAAAGAAGGTAAATGAAAATTTTCAAAGAAAATTTTTTTTAGGTGCAGGGTGTAGTATGTGCACACATATGTGTAGCACCATAAGAATACTAATCCATGTTGTCCCACTATACGGGATCTTACTGTATAAGAATACAAATCCATGTTGTCACACTATACGGGATTTCACTGTTAATAAGAACAATTGAATACAAATAATTTGTCAATATTAGGTAGTCAGCAATAATGATCACCAGCTGACCCATTTATGAATTTTGCTTTGTATTGCGTATCAAAGACACCAGTAGCCACCCAGTTGAATTGAAAAGGTTATTTGAGATCTTATGAAAACACTATACGGTCAATGCAACCAAAATGCATTATACAAGTGAATGACTTGTATGACGTAGAAAGTGAGACACTATGGATTTGGTAATTATTAAGTTATGAATAATTAAGTTATGGTTAATTAAGTTACTAGATTATAAGTATGAATCTCATAAGTTGTATAAATAGTAAGGAAATTTGAAAAATAAAGTTTAATTCAAAATCAGAACTTAAAGGAGTAACTCGCTTTTTAATTTATAGAGCGGCCTCATAAATACATTCGCTATAGTAAAAAGCGATATCCTTATAAAAGACCATCATAATTCAAACAATTTCCCTTTTGAAATAAAACCCAGAGGCAGGCAGGTTCGAATACTGGCTAAGGAGGCACCGCTATGAGGAACAAATAATGGAAAAACCATAACCAGTATCAGTTTCATGTAGTCTTATGGCGAAATAAATATATACTGCCAGAGGTTTGGATATTGACTAAAGTTTTATAACTATTAGTTGGAAATGATGGCCAAATTATAATCCGTAACCTTTCAGCTTTCTATCTTAAGCTACTTAGGGACTATAAATGGTCTGAGAAGGGAGTTTTAAATTACCAAAATTATATTTAAGCCTAATCCCACAATAGGTATAATAATGTACGTAGTTGCTTTAATGAGAGGCGGAAATGACAAATGCTTCACACTAGAAAGCTTATATAAAGTTCTCAGTGGCAATAATATTCGAAAACGTATCGAAAGCCTCAGTGGCCACAATACGCAAAAACTTATATAAAGTTCTCAGTGGCAATAATATTAAAGTTCGAAAATAGGTCACATGCGTGGTGATGACGATTTTCTATTTCCTTTCGATCTTGACTTTGAAGTAAGCAACAAGTAATACTAGATAGAGAAACAAAAAAAAAAAAAGGGGGGAAACAGAAAAAAAAAACACAACGAAACGTGAGTTTTGTCATTGACGACGGCGTGGAAATTGAATTATCAGACCTTGACGCAGGAAAGAAAAGACCACCTGTTGAAGAGAACGCCTGGACGGCCAAAAAGAAGGAAAAGAACTGTCTATACGACCTCCATTAAAGGTAAAGTGTTTTAGTAAGTAAAGTTTTATATGGTTTTAATGGAACTTCTCACCTCATTAAAGGATTGGGAAACCAATTAATCCAAATTGCACCTGTGGTGGTCACAGATCGTGAACCACCACCGAAACCATTATCCGTACCACCAAAAACATTCATCACCTTACCCTCAGCAAATGAAGGAAAGATTAAGGAATGCATCCTACAAAAACTACAGCAACCTCATCAACCGATAGAAAAACAAAAAAAGACAATAGCAACAAAAAAAATACGACCTCTTTGCTCAACCTTTCATCTTCATTACAAATTCGTGTACGCGTTTAATGAAAATCGCGTATCGCATGTACAAAAATCATTTTTTTGTGCTAAACAGTAATCTGCCTCAGTTTTCAATTTTACTGGGACCCTCCCAAAAATTTGCTTTTATATAAGAACATTTCATTCGCAAACCCTTGCATTATAGCACGTTTACTCCGAATTTTATTTATTAAAAATTAGGGAACTTTTATAAAATTCCCGTCCTGTGACGTTGGTTAATTTAAGGAAAATTTACCATTAATATATAATTGCAATAATAATTTTTTTTGTTAGTCACTAATTAGTGGGGACTAAATCAAAACTCCACCTTAAATTTTTTTTTCTCCATTCAAGTCAAATACCATTCAAAATATTTGTGCCATATTTTTTTGGTAATGTTATTAATAATTAAGAAAAGGCTAAAAGAAGATGCAAATACAAACAAGAAACATTTAATAATTATTTCCCAGAACAGCTTCTAATCACAACTTCAGCAAAATCGAGAGGCCTCAACGTCTTGCTGCAGCACTAAATGGTGAGTTCCTATTAACCTGATTTTTTATAACAAACAAATTTTTGTTGTTGTTTTGCATATCGAAGAAATAACTAATGGAATAGCAGACTACAATTTTATATTTTGAAATGTTAGTTCTTTCTTCTTCGTAGCCAATATTATAATTGTTAAGTACCGTAAGGTTTCAAATTTTTATTTTTAATCCGAATTGTAAGTTCATAATAATTTAGCTTGGTGTTATGAATTAAAAGAACCAGTTTGACGTTTACGTTTTTTTTTTTTTTGTAGACTTGAACGACAAATTTATAAATTTTTCGAGAATTATATCATATGAATATTGTAATAATTAAACCTATTAGATAATTATTATACTAGAATTATTGAACGATAAAATGAAAATATACAAAAAATGGTAAAACAAGGATTTTTACACCGGAATATAAATTTGAAGGAATTAAGTAATATGGTTATGTATGTTAATCGTTAGGTTTTCTTACGTGATGATCTAGAAGGAAGGGGTAAGTTTTAGTTGTTGTGGGATTTCTGATAAAATAGCACCTCGGAAATCATAGGTAGGGTGGGTGAAGACGCGGGAGTTTTCGATACCATCTTGAAAATTCCTCCCTTATACAAACTCCTAAATCGAGATAAACCCGTAAGTATCAGTCTAGCGTAGGTCATAGCGTAGGGGTATTAGTGCTATGATTCGGACCATATAGAGATTTAAAGACTAAATAGGGAGTCTATAAAAATTTTATGTAAAAAAGATATATATATATATGTGATTTTGGGAAGACAGGTGGCTTCAAAGGCTCCCCCTCGTCCTTCCTTTCTTCCACACAAGGCCAATAAATAACAACAACCGACATATATACTGTCGCCATCTTAAGGATTCCCTTTTGCGTTTTCCACGCAATCATGCTTTCATAACCAGTCCGGTTCATTACACATTTTACTAGAGAAACACTTAAGTCGCTGTGCAAATGTGAGTTTCTTACGTACCATGGTGCGCCTGTAATCATTCTCAAAATCTTGTTTTGGCATCTTTGTATTCTTTCTGTGTTTGAAGCTGAGGCTGTTCCCTATAACTGTATACCATAGCACCAAATGGGTTTGAAAATCGAGTTATAAATCAAGAGCTTACAATCGAGACTTAACTTTGAGTTCCTGCCAATTAGCCATGTGAATTGGACTAATTTAAATTTTATTTGTGTCAATTTAGCGTCTATATGGCTTTTCCAGGTAAGTCGGCGATCATGATGTAGTCCGTATTTAACAGAGAAAGGTTGAGGTATAGGCAGGTTCCTAATTCGAATTTGAGGGCAAGTCTCTCTTCTTAGGGTAAAAGTTACGTTGATACACTTTCGTTCATTTACTTTAATCTTCCACATATCTAGCCAATCTTCCAGCTGTTCAATATGGCTCTTTAAAAGAAGAGATGATGTTGAGGGGTTGTCGTGTACGCTTAAAATTGCAGTATCATCCGCAAAAGTCGATGTAAGTGTGTTTTCATTTGTTGGCATTTCTGATGTGTAAAAGATGTACAGCAGCGGGCCCAAGATACTACCCTGTGGTACACCAGCATGAATTGTCTGTGGTGGGCTCACAAAGATTTTTCTCTTTTATAGAGAATTTTCTATTAATTATATAGCTCTCCATTAGCTTATGTATGTTCGGGGTAAAAACTGTTTAACTTTATAGAGGAGTCCCTCGTGTCAAACTCGAAGGCTTGCGAGACGTCTATAAAAAGTGCAGAGCAGTACTTTTTCTCGTCAAAAACTCTTCTTATGGCACTTACAATTCTGTGAACTTGCTCAGTGGTGCTGTGTTTTCGTCTGAAACCAAATTGATGTGCTGAAATGACATTATTTTGATCTACGGATATTGTTAGTTTGTTTACCAAAATTCCCTCGAATAATTTTGACAAGTTGACAGTAAACTTATTGGTCTATACGAATCGACCTTTTTGTGATCCTTACCTGGTTTAGGTATCATTGTAACGAGTGAAACTTTCCATTCTGGGGGAAAATGTATTATAGCATTAAAAATAAACAGAATTATTCTTAATGCTATTCGGGGTAACTCCAAAAGCATTTTATTACTGATCCCATCGCTCCCCGATGCTTTTTTGGGGTTTAAATCAACAATAGGGACACTGCTCTGTGCTGTGAAGTAACAGGTTGCAACTCATCAATAGAACTAGGGGTTATATTTGCAGTAAAAACTTTTTTAACATGTTCCACAAACAGATCTCTCTTCACTTTGTCGTTCCTAGCCCATCCCCCACTTTCCTTTCTTATAGGAGGTTTACATACAACAGGTCTTTTAAGATTTTTTGTAGCACGCCACAAAGAGTAATCAGTTTTTTCTGTTGGATCCAGTTTTTCAAGACAACTATTCAATTTAGCGTTTCTTTATGTTTCAAGCAGTTTCCGTAGATTTTCGTGCATTCTTTCAATTGTTGCTTAAGTTGAGGAGATCTGTGCAGTTGCCACTCTTCTCGAAGTCTTCTTTTTTCACCTAATAACCGTTCAACATCTACAGAAGTAGTTCTATATGGCCTGGTGTGACGAGGAGGTTTAGTAGCAAGATGAGCAGCTAGTTTGAGATTTCGTTCGAAGTTAACAATCGAGAGGTCAATGGGCACTAAGAAACTTTTTGTATTTTAGCCAATCAATATTACTTAAAAGCGTAAAAGCAGCAGATGGGGACACAATTTTTTGGTGGTTCGAAATAGTAACAATGACGGTTGTGTGGTCAGACAAGAGTTCCAATGAAGATTCTATATGCACAAGTTCTTTTGCAGTTGCCAGTACGTTGGTTCTCCGCTTGAGACCACATCCATACCCCCATTTTAGAAATTGTGTTGAACAAAACACGACCCTTCGGGGAAATAAACCGTGACCCCAAGGATGTATGCTTGGCATTAAAATCGCCAGCAACTATGAAACGAGGGCCTAGTGATTTAAAAAACTTGTATATTGATTTTCTGATATAGGAAACCTTGGGGGAGAATATATTGATGAAATCACTAGGCTCTTTCCAAGTTCTTCAAAGCAAATAGTAGTAGCTTGAAGGTAGTTTTCACAATGATCACACATTAAATAATATTTTAATCTGGATTTAATTAGAACAGCTGAGCCACCACATGCTCTACCTCTTGTATCCTTAGAGACTCCTACGATCAAGTGAGTCTCAGAGACGAGCAAAATATCAATTTAATTGTCTCTAAGAAAATGATCAAGTTCGTCTTTATGTTGGCTTAAGCCGTTTGCGTTCCAGAAACATATTTTCAAACAGTTCATGGTTTGCTTAGCATAGCTTGCAATATTATGGATTGCATTTTCATCATCTCTTGCATCACCTTTATAACGACTTGAAGGCCCTTGCCGCTCTTCAACTGATAGGTGTAAAAATTTTTACCCTGCTTTTCGAATGAGGATATAATTTTACGGTAATTATCCTCGTGATGGACCTGATTTTTTTCTCATATAATATTACCTTTTTTTTATGGGGATAACGTAAAATGAGATTTCCCCAGTTAATTCCAACAAATTTTTCACTAATTATTGGAATTTTGTTCCCGTAAGTATATTGGGGATGGCTTAGAGGGCTTAGCTTTTGTCGGTTCATCACCACTTACCTCGTACAAAAGGGAAAAACGATTTTGGGTTTCAATAGCATCATCGTCCTTTATATGCTGCGATGATGAGGCAATTTTAGCAGTTTTGGGGCTGCGTTGCCTTTTCATCACGGTGGTGTATCTGTCCAATCCGGTTTGTACAGATGCTTTCGGGGTACTTATCTTGTTCTGAGTTTGTTGTGAAGAAATTCCTTTCGCCGACCGGGTACAAGCACCATTCATGGTGACAGAAGGGTTAATATCAACATTGCAGAAACAAAAACAATGTTTACCACATAAACTACAAAAACTTGCTGTATCAAGTGGTGTTGTTGTTTTTCATGACTCTTGTTTACTTTTCTCCATCGAGAGATTAGAACATGAGCGCGCTCTAGTATTGGTGTTATTTTTCGTGGTAAAATAATGTTTATTATATTCGGGGTCGTGTAAATTAAAAACTTTTGAGTTATTCTCAGAGCTTAATATAATGTAAGCATTGTTACCACTAACACTACTAAGCCTTCTCTCACTTGATTGTGAGTTAGTAGCACTCATTTACGTTTCCTTCTCTTTTTAAGGGTTAAACACCAGAGGTGCAAGCGAGAAACAAAGGAAATTATTATGTTTTTTTTTGTGCGTTAATGTTTATGTTTTGCGTTTTTCTGTTGTATCGAGAAATTAAATAAAAAACAATTTAAAACAAAATTAAGTTTGTTTAAATTTTTTAAGCGTCCAAGCGCGGGGTTTTATTCCTTTAAATTTGTTTTCTTTTATTTTTTTTTTAACACTTGTTAAACCGAGAAAAGATTAACTTTATTGTCGAAGTGAACAAAAACACGTTTAACTCTAGCGACGACGAACTAGACGTTAAATAGGTCGCAAATATGAATATATTTTGATGAAATTTGGTATATAAGCTTTTGTCGGCCATAGGATGACTATTGAAATAAGTGAAATTCGATCCATGTTCAGACCTAGTCCCCATACAAATGACCCCTATGAAATCGACGAAATGACAGTAGCTATGGTTGAAACCATTAAAAAAAGTAATGGACTGCTTATATATCGATGCGGACAGTGTATAAATGTTCCACTGAGCAATAGTCGTAGCAAGAGTTCAATTGATGGTCAACAATTTAGTGCAAAAATAGAGAACTTGGAGATAAAGTTGCACGAAATTGCAAACATTCTATCGAACAACGTTATGTCTGAATTGGGGACTATTAAAGCTGACCTTCAAAACTGTATGGATCGTGTTAAGAAGTTTGAAGAGTCTACTCACATGAAGGTTGAAAAAATTATGATAGAGAACAACTTTTTGCATAAACAACTTAATCGTGGAAATATTGTTATCAGTGGGCTGCCTTCAAGCCTAAAATATGGTGAACTATATCAAATTGTTTGTTGTTGTTGATTGACTGTTTGTATGTAATATTTGTATTTTACTTTCGGCTAATCAGTCTCTTTTGTGTGTTATGCGAAATAAAACAAAGTTTTAGTTTCCATAATTTTCCCAACGTTTCGCTGGTTTATTTCCAGCATCATCAGGGGTATATATTTTTTATTTAATTTGTTAACCACTGAAATGATATGTATAATATTATTTAACGCTTTTTTTCTCGACTAAATTTACTCACAGTGGGGACATCTTAATTCTAATTAGTATTTTAATCACATCAATCTGAATTACATTAAACGTGTTTTAAACATATTTTAAACTTAGAATTACATATTATTGCACTAATTAATTAATTTTTATTTCAAATAGTGGCATAGCTTGCACTGATGTTGTCGGTGTCTTCTTTTCTGTTTACTGTCAAGTGGTTGTTTTCTTGTATTCTCAGGCTTTCCATTGTTATTATTTTTCTATCTCTATTTTCTATATCTATTATTCTGCAATTGTCAAAATCAGGTGTATGTTTGTTATTGAGGGCGTGTTGTGACAGGGCTGTGCTGTTTTTTTTTTGGATGTCGTTTACATGTTCATTTATTCTCACTGCTAACGCTCTTTTAGTAGTACCAATGTAAATACGATCGCAGGTCTCGTTTTCATTGCCTTTGCATTTGATTTCGTACACTACATTACTTCTTTCTTCTTTTGGTATTGTTGTTTTTGTTTTTGTGTATAATTGGTTTAGTTTTGTGTTTGCTTTGTATGCGATTTTAATGTTATTGTTGTTGATGATTGTTTTTATTGATTTTATGTCTGTAAGATTTGGAATGTAATTAATGTAATAAATCGCGAATTTCCATTGGGTTCTTGTCGGTTTTGTGCGTTATTTTGATTTTTTAATAATTCTGAATCTATTACGTTATTAATTAGTTTAATTTGATAATTGTTTTTTGTCAGTATTTTTGTAATTTTATTTTTGTTTTCGTTGTCAAATGATCTGTGGCTGAGTTTGAATACTTTATTAGTGAAGTTTCTAATTGTGTTCATCTTCTGAAAATTTGGTTGATTAGAAAAGTAGTTAATCATTCTTCCTGAAGCTATTGTTTTGTTATACCAATTTGTGATTATTTTGTCGTTTAGTTTTATTAGTTCTATGTCCAAAAATGCAAGTTTTCCATTGATTTCTTCCTCTATTGTGAATTGTATTTTTTTGTGAAATTTGTTGAGTGTTTCTATTGTTTTTTCCAAATCTTTTTTATTTATTATGGCCAGCATATCGTCAACATATTTGATGATTAATTTGAATTTTATGTTATATTGATTTTGCAGTTCGTCAATTGTATTGTCGAGGAGCTCATCCAGGACCACGTCTGCCATTGTGGGGGAGAGAGGGTTACCCATAGGCATTCCAAATGTTTGAGTGTAGATTTGATCTTCCTATTGGAAATTGTTGTTATCGTATAAGCAGAATTCTAAAATTTTTTGAAAATTTGGTTTGTTTATTTTGGTGTGTGTTTGCACTGTATCCCATTTTTTCATAATTGTTTTAATTGCTAGTTGTAATGGGATATTTGTAAATAAGGAGACCACGTCGAATGACACTAAGATATCCTCTTTTTCAAGTTTGATAGTTTCTATTTTTTCCTTTACTTCCAAGGAATTTCGAACATTGTATGTTGGTGCTATGATATTTTTGAGTACATCTCCGATATGTTGTGCTAAATGATAGCATGGGACATTAAGAGAAGAAGCTATTGGTCTCAGTGGGATCCCAGTTTTATGTATTTTGGGCAAACCAAATAAGCGTGGTGGGTTGGCTGCTGAAGTCATTAGTTTCATTTTTTGTTTTATATCTATTTGTTGTTTTTTAAAGAGGTCATTGATAATCATATTGTTTGTTCTCATTAATTTTTGCGTTGGATCTATTCTTGTTGTTTTATATGTTGTTTTGTCTTGTAAGAGTGTTTGCATTTTTGTATTATATTCCCTTTTGTACATTATTATGGTCTTGTTACCTTTATCTGCATCCACTACTACTACATCGTTTTTATATTTTTTTAGTATTTTGATTGTGTCTCTGTAGACTTTGGTGATGAATATATCTTTAGGTGTGTTTTCTGTTGTTCTATTGTAGTTATACCAAAATAGGTACTTTTTCCAGCATATCAAACTCAAATATTCCGACGAAATTGTCACAGCACTCAAAGACTACTGCAAAATCCTTGAAAAGCTGACAAAGACAAAAGAACAACTTAAATATTTACTTACATGTAGGGACTTTGGCCTAATACCAAAAAACATCAACCACACGACCAAACAAATTAAAAATAGATTCAAATGCAATAAAGTTACAAACGATTTCAACAAAATAGAATACAACTTCCACAAAAAACTACTCAACCTTGAAATTAGCCAAACAGTACAAACTAAAAAATTGCTAGAAAACAACATTACGAACCTCAACAAATACTTGAACAAATATATTAATCACCAAGAATTTGAAAAACTCAGCAATACACAAAAACAAAAAATGGATCACCTACAAACAAGAACCAGCAACACACAGAAACATAAGATCCAAAAACTCAAATATGAAACTATGAACAAACTTAATATCCATTGGAACAAAGATTGGCTCGTAAACCTAACAAACATACATAAACCCGATGAAAGTAGTTGGCCGCTCTCTTTGGGCAAAAAATTTGCATTACCAACCAACAACAAAAATGTCTCTCCCATCAACCTCATCGTAGATATGGAACAGTACATACAATACATAGCAGACACAAAAGAAAAAGAAACAATTAGATGTAAAGTAGCTAATAGAATCAACATATACAATAGAACAACAAAAAAACACACCTAAAGATATATTCATCACCAAAGTCAACAGAGACACAATCAAAATACTAAAAAAATATAAAAACGATGTAGTAGTAGTGGCTGCAGATAAAGGTAACAAGACCATAATAATGTACAAAAGGGAATATAATACAAAAATGCAAACACTCTTACAAGACAAAACAACATATAAAACAACAAGAATAGATCCAACGCAAAAACTAATGAGAACAAACAATATGATTATCAATGACCTCTTTAAAAAATAACAAATAGATATAAAACAAAAAATGAAACTAATGACTTCAGCAGCCAACCCACCACTCTTATATGGTTTGCCCAAAATACATAAAACTGGGATCCCACTGAGACCAATAGCTTCTTCTCTTAATGTCCGATGCTATCATTTAGCACAACATATCGGAGATGTACTCAAAAATATCATAGCACCAACATACAATGTTCGAAATTCCTTGGAAGTAAAGGAAAAAATAGAAACTATCAAACTTGAAAAAGAGGATATCTTAGTGTCATTCGATGTGGTCCCCTTATATACAAATATCCCATTACAACTAGCATTAAAACAAATTTTAGAATTCTGCTTATACGATAACAACTATTTCCAATATGAAGATCAAATCTACACTCAAACATTTGGAATGCCTATGGGTAACCCTCTCTCCCCCACAATGCAGACGTGGTTCTGGATGAGCTCCTCGACAATACAATTGACGAACTGCAAAATCAATATAACATAAAATTTAAATTAATCATCAAATATGTTGACGATATGCTGGCCATAATAAATAAAAAAGATTTGGAAAAAACAATAGAAACACTCAACAAATTTCACAAAAAAATACAATTCACAATAGGAGAAGAAATCAACGGAAAACTTGCATTTTTGGACATAATAAAACTAAACGACAAAATAATCACAAATTGGCATAACAAAATAATAGCTTCAGGAAGAATGATTAACTACTTTTCTAATCAACCAACTTTTCAGAAGATGAACACAATTAGAAATTTCACTAATAAAGTATTCAAACTCAGCCACAGATCATTTGACAACGAAAACAAAAACAAAATTACATAAATACTAACAAAAAACAATTATCCAATTAAACTAATTAATAACATAATAGATTCAGAATTATTAAAAATTCAAAATAACGCAGAAAACCGACAAGAACCCAATGGAAATTCACGATTTATTACATTAAATTACATTCCAAATCTTACAGACACAAAATCAATAAAAACAATCATCAACAACAATAACATTAAAATCGCATACAAAGCAAACACAAAACTAAACCAACTATACACAAAAACAAAAACAACAATACCAAAAGAAGAAAGAAGTAATGTAGTGTACGAAATCAAATGCAAAGGCAATGAAAACGAGACCTGCGATCGTATTTACATTGGTACTACTAAAAGAGCGTTAGCAGTGAGAATAAATGAACATGTAAACGACATCCAAAAAAAACAAAAACAGCACAGCCCTGTCACAACACGCCCTCAATAACAAACATACACCTGATTTTGACAATTGCAGAATATTAGATATAGAAAATAGAGATAGAAAAAGAATAACAATGGAAAGCCTGAGAATACAAGAAAACAACCACTTGACAGTAAACAGAAAAGAAGACTCCGACAACATCAGTGCAAGCTATGCCACTGTTTTAAATAAAAATTAATTAATTAGTGCAATAATATGTAATTCTAAGTTTAAAAAATGTTTAAAACATGTTTAATGCAATTCAGATTGATGTGATTAAAATACTAATTAGAATTAAGATGTCCCCACTGTGAGTAAATTTAGTCGAGAAAAAAAAGCGTTAAATAATATTATACATATCATTTCAGTGATTAACAAATTAAATAAAAAATATATACCCCTGATGATGCTGGAAATAAGCCAGCGAAACGTTGGGAAAATTATGGAAACTAAAACTTTGTTTTATTTCGCATAACACACAAAAGAGACTGATTAGCCGAAAGTAAAATACAAATATGGTGAACTATGTTCAACAGTACAGAAGATGGCAGAAGTTTTAGGCGTAGAGCTACAGGAGTACGACAATAATTTATGTACCTATACTCGCAACAAGAAAGTAGTGCTTGTAAAGTTCAATTCAGTCCGAAAGCGGGATGAAATTGCAGCAATGTATTTTCGAACAAAAGACTTAAAAGTGAGTCAACTTCTGGCGGATCATGACGGTATAGAGGCAAGGGTGTATATAAATGATCATGCAACGCCAATGGTGGCAAACCTTCAATATATGTGTAGAAAGTTAAAAGGTAAAGAAAAAATAAAAATTTTTCGAATCAGAAACACAGGTGTTCCAGAGGCAAAAATTATCTTACCAGATGACTCGGAAAAGGTAGTAAGATGTGAAGAATTACAAAGAATGATCCTTTAAATATAAACTGTAAAGCAATTAAGCTCAACTATGTATTTGAAATTTCATTTTATTATTTTTCTTTTTTTTTATTTGTTTCCTTCTTCACAATATTTTTTACCTTGTTTCATATTAAACAAATGTGATTTAAGTATACTCTCTTATTGTTTATTTCTCTATATCTATTTGTGTACATTTTTACTTTTATAAGGAAAAATAATAAATTAACTTATACTATGATCTAATTTGTTTTATCTTACTATGTTACTCTCAATCACTCAAGTTACTCTTAAATATTAATTAAAATGTGCATATTACTTATTTATTTTTTTCTCTTATTCTAAATGTGGAACATTTCTGTATTCAAAACAAGCTATTATTTTCTTTTAAAACAAAATTACAAAATAAAAACTTTTTTTATTAAATTGTAACTATCTTATTTTTTTTTTAATAACATGGGTTAACACTCCTTCGTAAAAAAGAGGATTTATTAAATCGAAAAGACGGAGTTAATTAAATATAATTTTTTTTCTTTTCTTATTGTAACAATTGATGTTACTTCAAAAATTTATCATCAAATAAGATAATAGTGAACTTTCTATGTAAATTTATAATTTTATATAAAAATCTCAATTGAAGCAAATAATTTTTGGTACAATAAATCCATGTTATTAAAAAAAATGCAGGTAACAATAATGCATCTTGTAAACTTAGTATATATGTACATATATATATATATATATATATATATATATATATATATTTTCTTTTTTTTTTTTATTATTATTATAGTTAAAAATTGTTTTTTTTTTTGTAGCTTATATCTTTGCAATGTGGGTGAAATTTTATAACATTGCAATTTATCTTAGTTTTACGTTTATCAGTAAAATTAGTTATAGTTACTTAATTAGATCATAGATATGGGTTGTTTCTCTGTACATCAATTATGACTAGTAATATTGGAACCACTATCACCATAAATGAGATTCAAAACTTAAATTTGAAAGCCAACAACCTTAACGTTGCACATATAAACGCTCAAAGTATTGCGCCGAGGCCAAATTCGTGTAAGTTGGAGGAAATCAGAGCTATGTTTGAAGATCGACACTTTGATATAATTGGAGTTTCGGAATCATGGTTGAGGGAGTGTATAGGTGATGATGCAGTATCCTTAAGTGGATATCATATATATAGAAGTGATAGATCTGTTGGAAGAGGTGGCGGTGTCTGCATATATGTAAGTAATAGATTAAGATCTAAGTGTGTAGGTAAAATTATGGATGAGGGAATAGCTGAAAGTATTTTTGTTGAAGTTGAAATAGAAGGGGTTGAAAATTGTCTATTGGGAGTAGTATATTTATTTTATGGAATTATTTCTAGATGTGAGGAGACATTTTCAGAATATTGCGGGTGGTATAATAGAATAGTTCTTATGGGAGATTATAACATAGACTTATTTGAAAATGCTATCGAGATGAGGAACGTATGTCGGAGAATGGGATTGGAGATTGTGCATAATAATCTACCCACACATTTGCTATTGGCTCTTCAAGATCTAAGTTGATTGACTATTTTCTCGTATCGAATTATAATTTGGTCGAAAGAAGTGGTCAGTTTCAGTTTCCTGCATTGAACTCGCATCATGCTCTCATTTTTTTTTATCGGTTAATATCAAAACTGATATAATGACTGAGGTAAAACTTGTAAGTGATTTTAATGCATTTAATTTTGAAGCATGCGAAGCTGATGTTAATTCCATTGAATTAAGTGAGATATATAATAATTTTGATGATAACAGACAAGTTGATTTTCTGGAAAGGATGCTCTTAAATTTATATGAAAAGCATATTCCGGTTAAAGCTATAAAACTTAGAAAATTTTCGGACTGGAAGAAGACATTAGTTATAACACGGGCTCAAAAACGGAGGCACATGGCGTACAGAGCATATTTGGAGAGTAGAACTAGTGAAAGGTGGAGAATATATTGTAAATACAGGAACAGGGCAAAATCAATAATCAGAAAGAGGAAGATATATTATTTTCGGAACCTGTTTTTAAATTGTTCTCAGAAGCAAATGTGGGGACAAATAAGGCAATTAGGAATTGGTGGTAATGAAAATGGATTGATGGGTAGTATTGATGTTGAGAGGTGTAACGACCATTTTGTTATGCCACCCATTACTAATTCGCCAGCTATTATCTATAATTCTCAGGTTTTCGTTGAAGATTTGAATCGTTTTTCTTTTCAGATTATAAATGAAGTTGACATATGGGATGTGATGAGTAGAATAAAATCAGGGGCTGTAGGGCCAGATGGTTTGCCACTTAAATTTGTAAAAATTATTTTTCCGTTAGTATCAAGACTCCTTGTATATGTGTACGATAATATCATAATTTCAGCAAAATATCCGGATTGTTGGAAAGTTGCAAGAGTAGTACCGGTACCGAAGATAAAAAATCCGCAAAATCCTACTGATTTTAGGCCAATTAGTATTTTGCCAGTTTGTTCAAAAATTTTAGAAATATTAATCAATGACCAAATCGTGGGTAGTTTAAATTATAAACGCTGCATATCTGATTTTCAATCAGGGTTAAGGAAACACCACAATACGACGACACTTATGACAAACTTAATTGACGAAATCAGAACAAAGGTAGATAGTAAATATGTCTCCGTACTTGTCAGTTTAGATATAAGTAGAGCTTTTGAGTCAGTCTGTCATGAGCTTTTGTTAAATAAGTTATTTACTCAATTCCCTTTTCTAATAATGCTTCTGATTAATGGCATCATTCTTATTCGGCCGACGCACAGTGGACCATATTTTGAGAAGGCGGCCAAAAATCATTTTTTTTGTTACCGATTTTAAAGTTATGTTATTCATTTGAAAGTAAATACTAGTAAACCTCGGGAGCCAAAAAATTGCGACTCTATCTCAACTATATCACAGCGAACATGGTCTTCGAAAATGGGCTTTCTCAGTATTTTGCTAAAATTAAAAAAAATTAATTAAAAAAATTTAAATAAATCAGAAATTTCGTATTTCTTTAAATTTTCTCTTATAAACAAAAAAAAAAAGTGCGTTTGGTTAGCTCTTGTTTTGTGTGGCTTAACAATCTCTTATTTCGATAGTTCGTGTTAAGCTGTTAATATACCACTACAAATATAGCAAAAAAGAGAATAAAAAAAAAAGAACTTTGTTCGTTAGTAAATTATAAACAAACGTACATTAGGGAGGCGTTTTTTTTTTTGGTTGTGCTCGTAAAGTATAATTAAATTAGAGGTTTTAATAATACTTTCAAAACTCATCCAAAAAATTTGATTTAAGCTTAATATTTTTTTAATAAATATATAGTTGTGTGCGGTGCATAAATTTTTTATGTTTTTTCTTTTGTAATACGGATAAACGGATAACTTAACATAATAGGTTTTATTGTTGGTTTCTTATATATATGTTGTCACACAAGGTGCATTAGTGTTGCAACGTTTCCAACAAGACAAATACCCGAATACAAGTGATACTTTGTGATTAAATTTGTGTTAAATATTTAATTTCTCAATCATTCGGAGTGAAATAAAAACACAGTGAAACCCCGAAGTGATACTTTGCAACACTTTTGTAAATTGAGTTTTTTTATATACCTTTTAAAAAAATAGTGATTTACACTGAGAAACAAAATTATTGTTTGTCATTGATCAAAAGTGTGTTTAAATAAAAATCGATTTTTTTTATCCAAGTTTTCGATACACTTAGACAATAGTTAGTGTAAAACATTTTTTTTTTTTTTATATTTATACATATGTTTGTACGATTTTTTTTTAAATTGTTCGGATATTCTGCGACAAGTTATTGCGATTTTTTTCCCTCAATATTTGTTTTAAAATTTTCGGCAATTGTTACCCGTTTGTTGAAAATTTATTAATTTTTCGATTTTGTAACTTTTTCGTATAAATTTTTTGCTAGAACCTTCTCGAGTCTAGTATTATTTTTTTTTTCCTTCACAAAAATTATTCCGTTTTTTTGTTAATTACCGATAAAATAACCAGAAACTGATTTAAAAATGTCAGACGTTTCCGATTTGGTTAAATATTCTGACCGCTTAACTGAATTCGAGGCATTTATTGCTGGTATTGCTTCAGCGGATCACAGTATCGGATCATTAGGTGTTCACGAGAAGGAGTTAAACCGTTTGTGGGAAGCCGTTCGGGCATCCTACGAGTCCATACCGCTAGAATCGGAAACAAATAAGAAGCTCATTAAGGAGATAAAGCACAGATATATGACCTCTTACACGACATATATTCGAGGTATTTCGTTTGTTTCCGATAATTTAGAGCGGTTAAAAACACATTCTCTAAAAGAAAAGGCGAATGAAAATTTGCAATTTTCTGCCCCTGCGATTCATTTACCTCCGAGCGATACTGAAATTTTCTATGGAGATTATGTAAATTGGCCAACTTTTAGAGACATGTTTTCGGCTTTGTACAAGAATAATCCCCGTTTAAGCCCCGTTGAAAAATTGTACTATCTGTTGCAAAAAACTAAAGGCGAGGCGCATAATATTATCCGAACTTGTCCTTTAACCAATGATGGTTTTGCCCTCGCTTGGCAAAATTTGATGGACAGGTATGAGAATAAGCGAGTTCTCATAAATATTTCCCCCGTAAATCGTGAAACAGGCCCTAGCTTAAAAAATTTGCAAAGAACCATAAACGATTGTATTACGAATCTTTCATTACTTAACGTGAACACCGACACTTGGCATGTTATATTTGTTTATATTTGTTCAACAAAATTACCCGAAAGTACGCTAAGTCTTTGGGAACAATCGATGAAACGCGACAATAATATGCCAATGTGGGACGAAATGGATAAGTTTTTAACCACACGTTACCAAACACTTGAATCTGTTTACGATATAAAAGGTGCTCATACCAATACCCCGAATTATCCCCCGAGAAATGTAAACACAAGTGTAGGCAATTTTAGAATATCCTTTAATGATTCGAAAAGGATAAACAGTTTTGCCATTAAGGCAAGTACTAGTCAATCGGTCACTCGTTGTGTACTTTGTCAAGAACAGCATCCGTTACGATTATGTCCCACCTTTTTAAAACAGAATGTTGATGAGCGGTTATCAACAGTGAAAAAATTAAAATGTTGTACAAATTGTCTCGCTACCTCCCATGAATATAAGGCTTGTAAAAGCATTCACGTTTGTTTTATGTGCAAACAAAAACATCATTCGTTACTTCATAGGGAGAATCAGCCTGGTAGAGCAAATTCTGGTAGTTTTGTGCAGCAAAATCCTCCGAATAATTCCGTAGCTAATATCAGAAATCTTAATGCCACTTATCAAGATAACTCGACCAACCCCGTAAACTCAGATGATAGACCGTCTACTTCATCAGGAGTAAGGTCATATCAAACTTATAGTACACAGGTAGATTCAAACTCGCATTCTACTGTGCTATTAGGGACTGCAATTTGTAAAATTGGCAATAAAGATGTTTTAAGTTCAGCTCGAGCTTTAATTGACCCCGCTTCTCAAGCTACCTTTATATCGAAAAGGTTGCAAAAGAAACTTTGTATACCCACTGTTTCTGCTCCAATGGCTGAAATTTCAGGCCTTGATGGTAGTATAGCGGCTACGTCGTCAAAAATTTATTTGATATCCATTGGTTCCCCACTTGATCCCGATTTTAATATTCGAACTGAGGCCTATGTTGTTGAAAAACTGACGGGTCGGTTACCCTCGTATTCCTTTATGAATGTTATGAGCTCAGATTTTCCTGATATTAATATGGCTGACATCAATAGCACCCGAATGGATCTCCTTCTTGGGGGAGATGTTTACCCGAAAATATTATTATCCAATATTAAAAAGCACCCTAGTGGCAACCTGGTTGCCCAAAAAACTGTCTTTGTTTGGATTGTTACTGGTAAAGTAAGTAGCCCTGAGCCACATCGACCAGTTGTATCGTTTTTCAACCATATGGAGTTAAATACTCAACTGGCTCGATTCTGGGAACTGGAAGAAGTTCCACCAGCATCGCGATTAAACGAAACCGAAGATTTTTGCGAAAAACTTTATCGATCCACTACATATAAAAATTCGGATGGGCGATATGTAGTTTCACTCCCATTTAAACTGGAGTTCCCGAATAATTTATCGTTAGGAAATTCTCGAAATGTTGCGCTGTCTCAATTTTTGAGAAACGAAACTAGACTCCTAAAAAACCCCGATTTAAAATCACAATATGATAACGTGATTAACGAATATATAGATTTAGGTCATGTTCGTGAAATAAAACCCCCGATTTCAGAATCGTCTAGTTATTATATGCCTCATCATGCGGTTATAAAACCTGAGAGCGTTACTACAAAACTTCGAGTAGTATTTAACGCTTCAAACCCGTCTTCGAATGGCGTCAGTTTGAATGGCATATTATACCCCGGCCCAACATTACAAGCCGATCTAACGGTGTTAATTCTACGTTGGCGATTTTATCGTTTCGTTTTTAATGCCGATATCGAGAAAATGTATCGGCAGATATTAGTACATCCCAATCAAACCACATTTCAAAGGATTCTTTTCCGTCGTAATCCTGATCATGATATAAAGGACTATGAATTAAATACCGTTACTTTTGGTGTGAATTGTGCTCCTTACCTCGCTATACGGACACTTTTTCAGTTGGCCAGTGATTGTAAAGATCATAGTCCCGCTGCGTCTGAGATTTTAAAAGACCATATGTATGTTCATGATGTACTAGCTGGCTCCCACGACCTAGAAGATGGTTTCAAAAAGCGTAATGAACTAATTGAGGTTCTGAAATCGGCTGGATTCATTCTTCGTAAATGGACGGCTAATAATATACGGCTTTTAGAAGATTTACCCGATGAGAACCTGCTTGACACAGATTTCTTAAAATTCTCAGACGCAAGCACAACTAAAACCCTAGGTCTGCGGTGGAACGCTGTAAAAGACAGCTTCTATTTTAAACTCGTTTCGCAACCAGGTAGAAATGTGGTCACAAAGCGTGCTGTCTTGTCGGAAATTGCTAAATTGTTTGATCCCGCCGGTTGGCTTTCGCTTAAAATTATTGTTGCCAAGATGATAATGCAACAAATATGGAAAGACAAGACAGATTGGGATGAGTGCTTGAATTCTTCCACGTTGATTCAATGGCACTCTTTTCTCGATGATTACCCGAATAATGAGAAAATTGAAATACCCCGATGGGTGAATTTTAGTCCCGATAAGAATATTGAAATTCACGGATTTTGTGATGCTTCTGAAAAAGCATATGCTGCAACACTCTATGTTCGCTCCGTCTCTTACCCCTTTGAGATAACATCGCATTTACTTGCATCCAAAACAAAAGTAGCTCCCGTTAAATTTGAGACGTTACCCCGATTAGAGCTCTGTGGAGCGGTGCTAATGGCAAATATGGTAGAATCTCTATGTGGTCAGTTAAATCTTGGGAAAGAGAAGATTTTTCTGTGGACTGATTCTACAATTGTTTTGATTTGGCTTCAAAAACCCCCGTGCCATTTGCCCACTTTTGTTGCGAATAGAGTTGCACTCATTGAGAGAAAAGTTGGAAATGAGAGGTGGTCTCATGTTAGTTCCAAAGACAACCCCGCCGATTTGGCAAGTCGTGGATCTCTCGCTCGTGACTTAATCGATAATTCGTTTTGGTGGCATGGTCCTAAGTGGCTAACAATGTCAAAGGATAGATGGCCGGCGAAGTCTATTAATATTCATTCTCATTTAGAGTGTATTGAGTCACACGAAAGAACAAAAGAACCCTTCGATATACTTAGCCGTTTTTCAGATCTGCCACGGGCAATGAAAATAATTGCGTTTTGGTTCCGATTTCTAAATGTTTTACGAACAAAACAACGTCTGCACGATAAACACGATCTTATCCATGGGGAAATGAAATTCGTTAGAGATCGGCTCATCCTCGTATGTCAGAAGACATATTTCCCCGAATATACGTACTTATTAAAAGGACTACCTTTACCCCCGAAGAGTACTATACTGGCGTTGAACCCATTCATTGATTCGAATGGCCTTTTGAGGATTAACGGTCGTCTGGTGCATGCCCCCGGATTGACATATGATGAAAGATATCCAAAAATATTGCCGTATGCTGGCTTATTTACGAAATTATTTGTAAGACATGTCCATAAGTGCACGGTTCATGGCGGACAGGCCTTGATGATGCGATTTATTAGAATGGAATTTTGGATTCCAAATCTAAAGAACCTTATTCGTGGAACCATTCGAAAATGCAAAGTATGTGTTCTACATCAAAAAAAGACAGGTCAGCAGATCAAGGCTGCTCTACCCCCCGAGAGAACTTCTCTGTCAAGGCCATTTACACATGCAGGTGTAGATTTTGCAGGGCCATTTGAAATAAAATCATATGTCGGCAGAGGCTGTAAAATTGCAAAGGGCTACGTGGTTGTTTTCGTTTGTTTTGCAACTAAGGCAATACATTTAGAAGCGACTGGTGATATGTCGTCTGAAACGTTCCTAGCCTCATTTACTCGATTTTTCTCACGAAGAGGTTGTCCAGCACATTTGTATTCCGACAATGGCACAGCCTTTGTTGGTGCTTCAAATTTGATCGAAGTTGATAGAAAACATTTCATATCCGAATTAAAAAGAAGTCTGCTTTCCCAAAATAATTTTAAAATAATGCAGTGGCATTTTATTCCCCCCGGCGCTCCTCATATGGGCGGTCTATGGGAAGCTGGCGTCAAAAGCTTTAAAACCCATTTGAAAAAAGTTTCAAACGCCCAAAAGTTTACGTATGAAGAATTTTCCACTATGCTCACCCGAATAGAAGCGTGTCTAAATTCTAGGCCTTTATCTCATATGAATGATAATGCCGACGACATAGTTCCCCTAACACCTGGCCATTTCCTGATTGGTGCCCCATTACTATCACCTCCTGAACCTAACAAGTCCGATTTGTCCCTCAGTCATGCCAACAGGTGGCAGAAACTAAAAGTGCTTCACCACCAATTTCCGATAAGGTGGAAGGAAGAATACTTAAAGGAACTTCATCGAAGGGTTAAGTGGAAATATCCTAAGAGGGAATACCAGGTAGGAGATATAGTTGTTATCCGACGAGATAATTTGCCTCCAAATGAATGGAGGTTAGGGCGGGTCGAAAAAGTCTATCAGGGCGCTGATGGCAACGTCCGTGTTTGTGACATTAGAACAGCGGTGGGCGTTTTTCCTCGGCCTATTGTAAAGCTTGTTCTTTTACCCGTATCTGAACAGAATTAACCCGCGTCTCATTTACGTTTTTCTCCACAGTACTTTTATCATGTCTACCGCAGCACGTCGTCTTGAAGTTCACCGACCAGTTGAGGCCCTCGAAGTGAAAGCACCCTCAGGCGATTCGGCCGAAACCCCAGAGCGAGGTCCAGCTTGTAGGCTGTGTAAACAAAGCCATCCGCTACGGAAGTGTTTCCGGTTCAAACCCATGTCAGTGGACGACCGCATAAAAGCAGTAAAGCATCATACGCTTCTCCATCGATGCAGGCAACCGCCGTCACAACCTCAGCACTCCCGTGCACCTCAGCATCAAGGGAAAAAACGTAACAACATCATCAACAACATCAACAACAACATCAACAACAACATCAACAACAACAGCGACAACAACATCAACCTCGAGGTCGACATCAATGTTGTCACCCACACACCCCCAGCAACTACAATAGGACCACAACCCAGCCAGCGACTATCGTAATTAATGTCCATTCTGGACAAATTGTATAAACAAATTATTTCATTTTTCTTTTTTTGGTTTATATAAATTTTGTTTTTTTTTACATACGTATGTATTTTACAAACCTGAATTGTTATGAATTACTATTATTAGGGTTATCATAGGTTAAGGATAATTAATGAAGTGTATCTTTTGATTTTTTTTTGTACGTTTACCTCGCACTTACTCCTTAGCTCCTCTTGTTGCACCTGTGCAAGGGGGGCGGGATGTTTACGCGTATAGTGCGTGAACACGCCGATTGTTGGCTTAACGAAACACTCTCTTTGACTCAAAAGGCTTATCATTGCCTTTTGAGATGCCTTTGAGATGGTGTCTTGTTAAGCCAACAGATCTATACTTGTGTATCACCCCAGAAGGTACGTTTCAACCCCAAAAATCTTTATATAAATCACTATAAATAAAGTGTTCTTTTTGTAACGATTTCAGAAAAAAACTCTAACCCCAATTTGTTTTCATTTTTTCGCTACATTTTTTCCTGGTAAATATTTTATGAGAAAAACAAAGATTTTGTAGTAAAATAAATTTTGTATAATTTTGTGGCTTCCATACTATTAATGTTAAAAATGTAAAATCACTGAGTCATTCCGAAATTTAAAAAAAAAGGTCCAAATTTTCCGAAAATCTCCTATTTAATAGAGCATAACTCCTGCCAGTCAAAAGCAGTCAGAAAAAATCTTGCGCTCTCCTATACTCCTATACCCCATTATACACCCGCCAGTTTCCGCCCGTGGGCACCAGAACAATTTTTCTGACCCAAGGTTAGATATTTTCTGCAAATTTTATTAATACAAAAGTTGTCCACTATGTGGTTAGGATATATTAAGTTTGAGGAGATGTTTGTAACTGGCAAAAATATTGGACCTTTATCCATATTTCATTATACGGATCGACTCAAAAACACTTTCTAAGTCGATTAAACGATGTCCGTCCGTCTGAGTGTTATGAATACAAAAGTTGGTCGTACCGGTGCACAGTGGGACGAATCCCGAATCTAGCTGGACAAAATTATTTAATGGTCAGTCAATATGGTTTTGGGGCTGCTGAATTCGATTTTGAATTTGGAAAATTATTTAAAAATTTCTGTATCATTTAAAAAACAGTGAAGTTCAGGTATTGCGAACTTTCTATTCGAGATTTTTTTTTCAAATAAGTAATCAATTTAATTTTTTGTTTTTATTATTGTCTAAATAACAAACATATTTTAAAGTATAAGATATTTATGATTTACAGTACAGTTCAGCTTTAACGAATAGAGAATTAAAAAAAATTAAGTTGTATTAAATAGCTTGACAAATAATTTAATTTAAATAAATTAACAATTCATTTTATAAAAAATATAAATAAGTAATATTATAATATCTAATACTTATTGTTATCTTATTAAATGTTTATCTAATCGATTAAATAATTGGTGTCTCTGTCATCATCATCACCATCGTCATCATCGGTGTCTATGCCATCATCATCGGTGTCTATGTCATCATCATCGGTGTCTCTGTCATCATGCTCTGGTACCGAGAGAAGATTTAGAACTTCAGGTGGAAGTGTTTTATTTTTTTTTTCGGTTAACTCGATAACTATTAAGAAGAGGGTCTGACGAAATTAGAAACATGTGAATAATATCCTCCATACTTTTTGTCCTATCGTATTTTCTGGTGTGATGCTCTCTGTATCTTCTATAATCTTTGTTGCGGTGCTCTTGAGCCTCTTCGGACAACATTCCAATTGGAAGAATTGCTTCCTTAACTATTTGACTCCCATGTATAAGTACCTTGTGCATACTTTGTGGCATATAGTACCAGCTATAATTTTCAATGTACAAATTAAAAGTTTTAACGCAAAATTTTTCAAATAAATTAATATTTATGGCACATCCACTAGCCATAGCTTTTAAAATTATTCCCAAATTTTTAATAAGAGTTTCATTAACTCCCGTTATGTCCGAAGCCAAAGAAGGATTATCAAAGAACCTTCGTGCAGTATTGCCGTCATTTGAGGATCCAAATCCATGCTTAGGAATGTCTACAAGAAATGACATCACATTTCGAAATCTATCTTGGATGTGTTTTTTTCTAGCATCGGTTAGTTCTTTTTTGCTCTTTTGAATTTGCCAAGTTTTTATTTCTAATCTGTAGGAGATGTGTAGAATGCACTCGAAGCATTTTATCCAAGCATGCAGGCTGGACAAATCCAATTCTAAAGCAGCTTTATTGACAGCTGTATTACGAACAACATCTAGATTGTTCATTTCTTTAGGTTTCGCTCCGCAAACATGACAGTTTTGTGGACCCATTTTCATCAGAACACTACAAATTTTTCCATCGACCATACTGAGAATTAATTTATGGTTTACTTGCACTTCACGATTATCGATTTCTACGACAGTTGGTAACAAATTTTTAATTTGAGTTCGTACGTTTTCAATTTCAAGAAGTGTTAATTCTGTTGTCTCTTTCTTTAAAATAATTTTAAGTGGCCGACAACTTTGTGGGGAAGAAGGAAGAGGGTTTTGCCATAAAACAATTTTTTTTTATCAATAGACTTTGCGATTTCCAATGGAACTATTGAAATAATAAATGTGTATGCATCATTACAATTGCTATCTTGTGCTACAGCGGAAAAATATTACTTATATTGACTTTGTCCAGAGGCGCCGTCACATCCCCATTTAAAAACTGCGTTTAATGATGTACCCATATCAACATTTAGTTGTTTCACGATTTCATATTGGGCTAACATCAAACGTTTTATAGTGTGATCAAGTAATGACTGAAGTTTTATCTCCGCTGAAAATTCATTAACAGAAATAAGTTCTGGGTAGCATTGTTTCTTTGCATTAAGAAGAAGTTGATAATTTGGATATATGTCGGCATTGTGTGATTTGTTTAATTTGCGTGTTGAAATATATAACTCCTTAGTCAACTTTTTATCCACATAAAATGCTAAAGCTTCGTTAGGAGTTAATTTAATAGGCAAATCCTTTCCTTGGGATATGATTGCTTTCTTAATTTTCGTTGCTCTACTTGGTGTATAGCAGGCTACTTCTTTTACAATTTGAGCTGCATCACGTCTTCCTGTATCACGTAATCTCATTTGAACTGCAAAGCTTAATTCTTCTGGGCTTCTTGTTTCCATTAATTCTTTTAACTTCCTTCTTTTTGATTTATCACAACTCTCTGTAAAAGGCTTTCTTGGTCTGCCAACAGAAAGTCTCGTTTCCGGAGGTGTACTACAAGTAGGACTAGAAACCACGTTCCCAAACCACACCTTTTTACTTAACCAATTACTATTTTTTGACAAGAAATAAGCTAATACATAAAATTGGCTCTTCCATCGCTTATTAAAATGACTGCACAAATTTTTAATTTGATATTGAACTTCTTTAAGAATCTCATCAATCAAGTTTTCCGAATCAAACTTATTGATAATATATTTATATACACTGGTTTCCTTTTTAGATACATCACTTTCAATACGCCAAACGTGGAAAAGCTCGATGCGTGAAATTTCCATTTCAACTACTTATCACCTTCGCTTTTCAATGTTACTGTTAGCTAAATGTTACTGTTAGCTAAAACTGTTGCTCTTCGATTTTGATTTTAATATACCGCTATTCCAAGAATACTAAAATATGTGCGCGTGTTCCATTTGTTTCATATAACTACTTAGATTAAAATATTTCTTCTCAAAAACTGTTGTTCTATTTGCATTTAATAAATAAGTGATTACCAAATTATTTTAACTTACAATAAAACGTCACGTAAAACAATACAACAACAGTCACGGTTAATATTTACCAAAATTTTAAAATTTTTTTTCATTTTATTATTGTTAACATAACCCATTTTTAGAGGTTACATAATTTTTGCATAGGTAATTTTTTACTCCAAAGCAAAAAAACAGCGGAATTGGTTAGAATTGGTTACAAATTATACATAAAATTAATCTCTGATAAATTGTCTAACACGTGATTATAGAATTGTAACAGCACTCTATAGCCTTTTCTTTTGGCAGACCTTTAAAAATTGTAAATATTTCAGAAACACTCACAATTTTGGACGAAACTTCAAAGGCAAAAAAAAATAATTAATCTTAGCAGATTAAAATAAATATATATTGCTAAAATATTTCTGCATTTCTACCTAAATAACTTATAATCCTCCATGTCATAGCAACAATAACTTAATTTTTATAAACAATTCAAATAAGTGTTAAATTTTTCGCTTGGCTATACATACAGGTTCGTCATATACACTCTGTTTTTCTTGGCACGCTACAATAAAATCTGAGATCGAAAACAAAAAAAAAAATATCAGTACTTTTGGAGCAGGCTCTTAGCTATTCAAAAATCCACTTTTTTTGTTTTTTTAAAACGCTAACAGTTATGACTTTTGTCCAGCTAGATTCGGGATTCGTACCAATGTGCGGTGCACCGCGGTGTATTTTTTTGCGTGTCGGTAGAGTTGTCAGGAGTTGCTATATACTTATAAAAAAGGGTTGAGATATAATGCGCTTAATTGTTACAGGTACATTTACATAGGTATCTTTCAAAAACATTAATAGTCTGAATTAGAGTTATATAGTTTAAATACCTGACAAAATGGGAAACAATTTAAATAACAGATAAATGGTAAAAAAAAATACTATTGCGACATAGCCCTTTAAGATATGAGCAGGTATGCTTCACCTTTTAAAAGGGGTTAGGGTGTGGGTTTTTTATGATTCTAAAAGTGGTAATAAAAGATAAAAATTTGTAAATGGTAAAAAAAAACTATTGCGACATAGCCCTTTAAGATATGAGCAGGTATGCTTCACCTTTTAAAAGAGGTTAGGGTGTGGGTCTTTTATGCTTCTAAAAGTGGTAATAAAAGATAAAAATTTGTAAATGGTAAAAAAAAAACCTTTACGACATAGCCCTTTAAGATATGAGCAGGTATGCTTCACCTTTTAAAAGGGGTTAGGGTGTGGGTGTTTTATGCTTCTAAAAGTGGTAATAAAAGATAAAAAGTTTTATTTTACATAATTGCAAGAAAGAGTATTTATAATAATGTTTCCACAATTATTATTCATTACAATTTGTGCAATGGCTAAGTACTGTTACAGAGATCTGGCAGATATTTATTTTCAACGAAATGATGTAGACGATGTAATTTTGCACATAGTGAGCAACGACTTCTTTAAGAATTGTAACCTAGAAGACACTGAAATGCACAAAGGAAAATTTACTAATTTTGCATCGAATGCATTGAATGCTCTCATAGCAAGGAGTTATGTTGTCACATCAACCCCCACCAAAACCACCAAGACAGCAGTAAACATAAATAACAACAACAACAACAATTTACCGAAACCACCAAGAAAGCAGTAAACAAAAATAACAACAACAACAACAATTTATTTATACATTTTTTATTTCTTATTTTAGTTCATATTACTGACACAATTAAAGTAAACAAAATGAACCATTGTCTTTGCATAAACTAATTAATACTTACTTCCTGTCAAATCCACTACTTACATACACACAAACCTAAATGTGCTGTTATATAGAATTCTGTTTTATTCTTTATTAGTGCACACTTTAACATATTTTGTAACACCTATAAATTTAAGTTGAATTTTGTTTTTATTATTGTATGCATTTTTTTTTTATAATTATTTTCAATTTATTAAGTCATCAATTTTTGTACATTTTCTTGTTTTATATTAAACTGTAAATTCAAAAATAAAGTTAGTAATTATACAACATTCAAAAGACACAAACGTTTTTTCTTAAGTAAAGTAACTGGCGCAGTCGGTAAAGCCAGCAGATCGGGATAATTGTGTTAAAACATTGAAATAAAACAAAACCGCCTGTTCGGCATTCGAGGGAATATTGAATGAAGAACAAGTATCGAATTTATATCGGTACCAGGTTAAATTAAAACAAAACAAAAATTCCTGTATATACAGCCGCCTGTTCGACATTCGAGGGAATATTGAATGAAGAACAAGTATCGAATTTATATCGATACCAGGTTAAATTAAAACAAAAAAAAATTCCTGTATATACAGCCGCCTGTTCGACATTCGAGGGAATATTGAATGAAGAACAAGTATCGAATTTATATCGATACCAGGCTTTTACAGACGAACAAAGATAAGCAGAACCTTCCGAGTGGATTTTACTCCTTAATTGCTGGCTGAAGGACCTAACACCATGAATGCAATAACTCTCATAGGGGATCTGTAAGTACTGTGTTGTGTAAAACGATTATATAAAAAAAAATATATATAATTTGTATATTATTATAGTAAATACCAAAGTTTTTAAAAGCAAAATTTTAATACGAACAAGTAAGAAAATTATAGTCGGTCTAGACCGACTATATGATACCCTATACCATGGTTTAGAGACCCTATCTTTCGGTCCAACTACTTCGATATAGAAAATAAGCATAAACCAAATTTGAGAGGGATTTTTATTAATTTTTTTGGCTGCAGATATGAAAAAGTTCATATCGGATGCTATATCTATAAAGGGACTAGGTCCAAAAATGGACCGATCCTGATCATGTTTGGTAAAGTCTCTTGTATTTTGCAAAAATATGTACAAACAAAATTTGAGAAGAATCAGTGCAATATTTTTGTTTTTTAATAGATTTAAGTGAAGATCGGGAAGCAGCTCTATATGGGGTCAAAGGGATCATTTTTCGACTACTCATTAGTGGATGTAATGAACGCATACAAACCCAATTTGAGTAAGATCTATATGACAATTTGGATCTTATGGCAATTTATGTCGATTTCATATGGGTATTTGTATGGGGGCTAGGTCTGAACATGGACCGATTCTCACCAATTTCAATAGCGTTCATCCCATGGCCGATAAAAGCTTATATACCAAATTTCATCAAAATATATTCATATTTGCGACCTGCAGTTTGATTACAAGCTTTACATGGACACACAGACGGACGGACGGACGGACGGACGGACGGACATTGTTAAATCAACTCAGAAAGTGATTCTGATTCGATCGGTATAATTAAAGATGGGTCTAGGTCAAATATTTTTGGTTGTTACAAGCAGCAGCACAAAGTCATTATACCCAAACCACATAGTGGTATAGGGTATAATGAGAATGAATATATAAAAAAAAATTTGTTTAAGATTAAATTGAAAAAAAAAAAAATTACAGAAAATAAAGGAATTTTAAATAATAAATATTGCGTTGTATTAAAAAAAAAAAAGAAAAAAGAAGAAATTACAGAAAATAAGGAAATTTTAAAGAATACACATTGAGTTGTATATATAAAAAAAAAAAATTACAGAAAATAAAGAAATTTTAATGAATACATATTGTGTTGATTAAATTGAAGAAAACTTATAGATTGATTAAATTGAAGGAAAACTACAGAAAATTAAGAAATTTTTAAAGAATACATATTGTGTTGCATAAAAAGGGAAAATATAATAATAAAATTTTTTTTCTCAATTAAAGAAAAAAGAAAATATATTAAAGAAGAGAATTAATAATATTAAGCTATTTTTGAAGGAAGAAGTACTAAAGTCTGAATTTCATACGAATCATTATCGAAAAAAAAGAAAGCAAAATATTTTATTTGAGGAAAATTAACTAAATAATATATTTAATTGAATAACACCATTTAATGAGCGGATAATACTCCGCAAGGACAAATCCTTTTGAGGGCTATAAGGAACAAAATAGACGGTCAGGCCAACGAAGTACTGAATATGTATGGTACGACTCTTAACTGGGACGAAATCCGAGCGAACTTAATATCGCATTATTCTGATAAGCGGACAGAAACTTCTCTTATTAGAGATCTCCATTCCCTAAAACAATATGGTAAACCAATTGAAAAATTTTATAGCGAGGTTATGGAAATACAATCAGCTTTGTCAAATAATCTGTTAATTCATGAAATCGATGCAAATGTTGTAAATGCGAAAAGACATCTTTTCTCTGAAATTTTTGTCAGGTTTACGAGAACCTATGGGTTCAACCATAAGAGCAATGAGGTCAGAATCATTGCCAGTAGCCCTTGATTACTGCATTAGGGAACAGAATATACACTATATGAGATCAAATATAAATAAACCAAAGTATTCGCAATGGAAACAAAATTATCAGAACACACCATATCAGAAATATTCACCAAATTATTCAAACATCAGACTAAAACAAGAAAATTATTATCAACCAAGACGAGATTTTAATTATCCAATAAGACCTTATAATGCAAATAACAATAATTTTGCACGGAATTTTGGCAATAATAATCGTCACTTGCCATTGCAACAATCCCAAACACCACGCGAAAACTTTTCGAATCATAATCCAAACCAACGATTTGACTGGAATCAATCACCACCAGAGCCCATGACACCACCAGCGGGTTTTCAAGAATTGACAGGAACTCAAGCAAATTCAAGACAAGCCCAAGTACCCAATTTAGTAGAATATCAAGACGAAATGAGGTAAATAATATCAATGAATTCAGAAGTAACAAAAATGAAAACTCTGCTCTATACCCTACTCGTGAGGATACTGATAGAACCATTCTGGACCAATATGAGTATTATAATATTGACGATAACCAGGATTTTCGAAACTTTGCCTCAACCAACAGACAGGATATATAGATTTCAATAAACATGGTAGCGCTTTACCCTATATTAACATAAACTCTCCATTTGGTAGACACTTAAAATTTTTAATAGACACTGGAGCTTCCTCATCCTTTATTAATCCAGAATTTATAAATCCTAGAGATATCGAAAAATGTAGTCCGATTACTATATCTACAATTGTACAAAAATATGAAATTGATAGGAAAGTGACATTGCCCATTTTTAAGGAAATTAGAAAACCAGGTGATTTTACATTCATAGTTTTTAAATTTCATGGTTATTTTGACGGATTGCTAGGTTTAGATTTTCTGACTAAAATTGGAGCCAATGAAGTGACAATACCTTTAGAAATGAAACCAAATTTTTCTTCTGGGAAATATACAATAATGGCGAACTCAAAACAACTCGTAAAACTACCAGTTGATACTAAGGAAGGAGATATAGTTATAAATACAATAACACTGGACAATGGATTATTCATTTCTCCTGGCATCTACTATGCGAAAAATTGGTTTAGTACAATGGAAATAGTTAACCCTACCGTTAATGATCAGTCAATATTCCTGGAGCAACCCCTTATGTCAAATCCATATAACTCAACAAACTTCGTTGAATTCAATAATTTTAATAACTTCAATATAGAAACGGACCATAAAAATGAGCACATTGGAAATCTATCTGAACTACGTACGGAACATCATAGTGAAGAAAAACAGAAACTTCTAAAACTGTGTATCAAATATAAGGAAATTTTTTATAAAGAGCGACAAAACTTAACATTCACAAATGAGGTAAAACATAAGATTAAGACAACAATAAGATTCATACAAGATCATATAGGTACCCTTTTGTTCACAAAGAGGAGGTGCGTCGGCAAATATCGGATATGTTAGAACAGGGAATTATTAGGCCGAGTTTTTCTCCCTGGAGTTCTCCAGTATGGATAGTGCCAAAGAAGAAGGACGCATCAGGAAAACCAAAATGGAGACTCGTCATTGATTACAGGAAGTTAAACGAGAAGACTATTTCGGACAGATATCCGCTTCCAAATATTTCGGAAATTTTAGACAAACTAAGCAAATGCCTTTACTTTTCCACTCTGGATTTAGCAAGCGGTTTTCATCAGATTGAAATGAATCCACGAGATATTCAGAAAACAGCATTTACTGTAGAAGGGGGCCACTATGAATATGTTATAATGCCCTTCGGCCTTAAAAACGCTCCCTCAACTTTTCAAAGGGTAATGGATAATGTTCTAAAGGAATTAGTGGGAAAAATTTGCCTCGTATATTTGGATGATATTATAATTTTTTCAACATCCCTTCAGGAACATATTGAGAACTTGGAAAAAGTTTTTCTGAAATTAAGATTTTCGAATTTTAAAGTTCAATTGGATAAGTCTGAATTCTTGCGAAAAGAAATAGCTTTTTTAGGACACATAGTTACAACAGAAGGTATTAAACCAAATCCTTTGAAAATTGAGGCCATTCGAAAATTTCCGATACCACGAACTCGCCGTGAAATAAAGTCATTTATAGGCTTACTTAGCTACTACAGAAAATTTATTCCTAGCGAAACTTACAAAACCAATGACAGAATGTTTGAAAAAATGCAGGAACATAACTTTAGATGACAAATATGTAAAAGCTTTTGAGACTTGCAGAAACATTCTAATGAATGAGCCAATATTGCAGAGCCATTCGTGCTTACGACAGATGCAAGTAACATCGCACTTGGGGCAGTTCTCTCACAAGGTCGTCGTATAGGTAGTGACAGACCAATTTATTATGCAAGTAGGACTAAATCCGAATGCGAAATTAATTATTCTACCGTCGAGAAAGAATTATTAGCGTATGGGCAACCAAATATTTTCGCCCTTACCCCTTTTAAAAGTGGTTAGGGTGTGGGTGTTTTATGCTTCTAAAAGTGGTAATAAAAGATAAAAAGTTTTATTTTACATAATTGCAAGAAAGAGTATTTATAATAATGTTTCCACAATTATTATTCATTACAATTTGTGCAATGGCTAAGTACTGTTACAGAGATCTGGCAGATATTTATTTTCAACGAAATGATGTAGACGATGTAATTTTGCACATAGTGAGCAACGACTTCTTTAAGAATGGTAACCTAGAAGACACTGAAATGCACAAAGGAAAATTTACTAATTTTGCATCGAATGCATTGAATGCTCTCATAGCAAGGAGTTATGTTGTCACATCAACCCCCACCAAAACCACCAAGACAGCAGTAAACATAAATAACAACAACAACAACAATTTACCGAAACCACCAAGAAAGCAGTAAACAAAAATAACAACAACAACAACAATTTATTTATACATTTTTTATTTCTTATTTTAGTTCATATTACTGACACAATTAAAGTAAACAAAATGAACCATTGTCTTTGCATAAACTAATTAATACTTACTTCCTGTCAAATCCACTACTTACATACACACAAACCTAAATGTGCTGTTATATAGAATTCTGTTTTATTCTTTATTCGTGCACACTTTAACATATTTTGTAACACCTATAAATTTAAGTTGAATTTTGTTTTTATTATTGTATGCATTTTTTTTTTATAATTATTTTCAATTTATTAAGTCATCAATTTTTGTACATTTTCTTGTTTTATATTAAACTGTAAATTCAAAAATAAAGTTAGTAATTATACAACATTCAAAAGACACAAACGTTTTTTCTTAAGTAAAGTAACTGGCGCAGTCGGTAAAGCCAGCAGATCGGGATAATTGTGTTAAAACATTGAAATAAAACAAAACCGCCTGTTCGGCATTCGAGGGAATATTGAATGAAGAACAAGTATCGAATTTATATCGGTACCAGATTAAATTAAAACAAAACAAAAATTCCTGTATATACAGCCGCCTGTTCGACATTCGAGGGAATATTGAATGAAGAACAAGTATCGAATTTATATCGATACCAGGTTAAATTAAAACAAAAAAAAATTCCTGTATATACAGCCGCCTGTTCGACATTCGAGGGAATATTGAATGAAGAACAAGTATCGAATTTATATCGATACCAGGCTTTTACAGACGAACAAAGATAAGCAGAACCTTCCGAGTGGATTTTACTCCTTAATTGCTGGCTGAAGGACCTAACACCATGAATGCAATAACTCTCATAGGGGATCTGTAAGTACTGTGTTGTGTAAAACGATTATATAAAAAAAAATATATATAATTTGTATATTATTATAGTAAATACCAAAGTTTTTAAAAGCAAAATTTTAATACGAACAAGTAAGAAAATTATAGTCGGTCTAGACCGACTATATGATACCCTATACCATGGTTTAGAGACCCTATCTTTCGGTCCAACTACTTCGATATAGAAAATAAGCATAAACCAAATTTGAGAGGGATTTTTATTAATTTTTTTGGCTGCAGATATGAAAAAGTTCATATCGGATGCTATATCTATAAAGGGACTAGGTCCAAAAATGGACCGATCCTGATCATGTTTGGTAAAGTCTCTTGTATTTTGCAAAAATATGTACAAACAAAATTTGAGAAGAATCAGTGCAATATTTTTGTTTTTTAATAGATTTAAGTGAAGATCGGGAAGCAGCTCTATATGGGGTCAAAGGGATCATTTTTCGACTACTCATTAGTGGATGTAATGAACGCATACAAACCCAATTTGAGTAAGATCTATATGACAATTTGGATCTTATGGCAATTTATGTCGATTTCATATGGGTATTTGTATGGGGGCTAGGTCTGAACATGGACCGATTCTCACCAATTTCAATAGCGTTCATCCCATGGCCGATAAAAGCTTATATACCAAATTTCATCAAAATATATTCATATTTGCGACCTGCAGTTTGATTACAAGCTTTACATGGACACACAGACGGACGGACGGACGGACGGACGGACGGACGGACGGACATTGTTAAATCAACTCAGAAAGTGATTCTGATTCGATCGGTATAATTAAAGATGGGTCTAGGTCAAATATTTTTGGTTGTTACAAACAGCAGCACAAAGTCATTATACCCAAACCACATAGTGGTATAGGGTATAATGAGAATGAATATATAAAAAAAATTTGTTTAAGATTAAATTGAAAAAAAAAAAATTACAGAAAATAAAGAAAATAAAAAAAAAAGAAAAAAGAAGAAATTACAGAAAATAAGGAAATTTTAAAGAATACACATTGAGTTGTATATATAAAAAAAAAAAAAATTACAGAAAATAAAGAAATTTTAATGAATACATATTGTGTTGATTAAATTGAAGAAAACTTATAGATTGATTAAATTGAAGGAAAACTACAGAAAATTAAGAAATTTTTAAAGAATACATATTGTGTTGCATAAAAAGGGAAAATATAATAATAAAATTTTTTTTCTCAATTAAAGAAAAAAGAAAATATATTAAAGAAGAGAATTAATAATATTAAGCTATTTTTGAAGGAAGAAGTACTAAAGTCTGAATTTCATACGAATCATTATCGAAAAAAAGAAAGCAAAATATTTTATTTGAGGAAAATTAACTAAATAATATATTTAATTGAATAACACCATTTAATGAGCGGATAATACTCCGCAAGGACAAATCCTTTTGAGGGCTATAAGGAACAAAATAGACGGTCAGGCCAACGAAGTACTGAATATGTATGGTACGACTCTTAACTGGGACGAAATCCGAGCGAACTTAATATCGCATTATTCTGATAAGCGGACAGAAACTTCTCTTATTAGAGATCTCCATTCCCTAAAACAATATGGTAAACCAATTGAAAAATTTTATAGCGAGGTTATGGAAATACAATCAGCTTTGTCAAATAATCTGTTAATTCATGAAATCGATGCAAATGTTGTAAATGCGAAAAGACATCTTTTCTCTGAAATTTTTGTCAGGTTTACGAGAACCTATGGGTTCAACCATAAGAGCAATGAGGTCAGAATCATTGCCAGTAGCCCTTGATTACTGCATTAGGGAACAGAATATACACTATATGAGATCAAATATAAATAAACCAAAGTATTCGCAATGGAAACAAAATTATCAGAACACACCATATCAGAAATATTCACCAAATTATTCAAACATCAGACTAAAACAAGAAAATTATTATCAACCAAGACGAGATTTTAATTATCCAATAAGACCTTATAACGCAAATAACAATAATTTTGCACGGAATTTTGGCAATAATAATCGTCACTTGCCATTGCAACAATCCCAAACACCACGCGAAAACTTTTCGAATCATAATCCAAACCAACGATTTGACTGGAATCAATCACCACCAGAGCCCATGACACCACCAGCGGGTTTTCAAGAATTGACAGGAACTCAAGCAAATTCAAGACAAGCCCAAGTACCCAATTTAGTAGAATATCAAGACGAAATGAGGTAAATAATATCAATGAATTCAGAAGTAACAAAAATGAAAACTCTGCTCTATACCCTACTCGTGAGGATACTGATAGAACCATTCTGGACCAATATGAGTATTATAATATTGACGATAACCAGGATTTTCGAAACTTTGCCTCAACCAACAGACAGGATATATAGATTTCAATAAACATGGTAGCGCTTTACCCTATATTAACATAAACTCTCCATTTGGTAGACACTTAAAATTTTTAATAGACACTGGAGCTTCCTCATCCTTTATTAATCCAGAATTTATAAATCCTAGAGATATCGAAAAATGTAGTCCGATTACTATATCTACAATTGTACAAAAATATGAAATTGATAGGAAAGTGACATTGCCCATTTTTAAGGAAATTAGAAAACCAGGTGATTTTACATTCATAGTTTTTAAATTTCATGGTTATTTTGACGGATTGCTAGGTTTAGATTTTCTGACTAAAATTGGAGCCAATGAAGTGACAATACCTTTAGAAATGAAACCAAATTTTTCTTCTGGGAAATATACAATAATGGCGAACTCAAAACAACTCGTAAAACTACCAGTTGATACTAAGGAAGGAGATATAGTTATAAATACAATAACACTGGACAATGGATTATTCATTTCTCCTGGCATCTACTATGCGAAAAATTGGTTTAGTACAATGGAAATAGTTAACCCTACCGTTAATGATCAGTCAATATTCCTGGAGCAACCCCTTATGTCAAATCCATATAACTCAACAAACTTCGTTGAATTCAATAATTTTAATAACTTCAATATAGAAACGGACCATAAAAATGAGCACATTGGAAATCTATCTGAACTTCTCCGTACGGAACATCATAGTGAAGAAAAACAGAAACTTCTAAAACTGTGTATCAAATATAAGGAAATTTTTTATAAAGAGCGACAGAACTTAACATTCACAAATGAGGTAAAACATAAGATTAAGACAACAGACGATATTCCTATTCATACAAGATCATATAGGTACCCTTTTGTTCACAAAGAGGAGGTGCGTCGGCAAATATCGGATATGTTAGAACAGGGAATTATTAGGCCGAGTTTTTCTCCCTGGAGTTCTCCAGTATGGATAGTGCCAAAGAAGAAGGACGCATCAGGAAAACCAAAATGGAGACTCGTCATTGATTACAGGAAGTTAAACGAGAAGACTATTTCGGACAGATATCCGCTTCCAAATATTTCGGAAATTTTAGACAAACTAAGCAAATGCCTTTACTTTTCCACTCTGGATTTAGCAAGCGGTTTTCATCAGATTGAAATGAATCCACGAGATATTCAGAAAACAGCATTTACTGTAGAAGGGGGCCACTATGAATATGTTATAATGCCCTTCGGCCTTAAAAACGCTCCCTCAACTTTTCAAAGGGTAATGGATAATGTTCTAAAGGAATTAGTGGGAAAAATTTGCCTCGTATATTTGGATGATATTATAATTTTTTCAACATCCCTTCAGGAACATATTGAGAACTTGGAAAAAGTTTTTCTGAAATTAAGATTTTCGAATTTTAAAGTTCAATTGGATAAGTCTGAATTCTTGCGAAAAGAAATAGCTTTTTTAGGACACATAGTTACAACAGAAGGTATTAAACCAAATCCTTTGAAAATTGAGGCCATTCGAAAATTTCCGATACCACGAACTCGCCGTGAAATAAAGTCATTTATAGGCTTACTTAGCTACTACAGAAAATTTATTCCTAGCGAAACTTACAAAACCAATGACAGAATGTTTGAAAAAATGCAGGAACATAACTTTAGATGACAAATATGTAAAAGCTTTTGAGACTTGCAGAAACATTCTAATGAATGAGCCAATATTGCAGAGCCATTCGTGCTTACGACAGATGCAAGTAACATCGCACTTGGGGCAGTTCTCTCACAAGGTCGTCGTATAGGTAGTGACAGACCAATTTATTATGCAAGTAGGACTAAATCCGAATGCGAAATTAATTATTCTACCGTCGAGAAAGAATTATTAGCGTATGGGCAACCAAATATTTTCGCCCTTACCTCTTCGGTCGAAAATTCCGAATAGTTACTGACCACAGACCACTCACGTGGTTAATGAGCCTCAATGAACCCAATTCCAAATTAGTGAGATGGCGCTTAAAGTTGGAAGAATATGACTATGAAATCGTGTATAAAAAAGGAAAGCTAAATAGTAACGCGGACGCTTTAAGTAGGATTAAATTGGACAATTGTAACGTTGTCGATGTGAATATGAATACTTCAAGCCAATTATCTACAATACATTCTTGTGACGAAAATTTAGACGATGGAATCTCAATATCTGAAAAACCTTTGAATGAGTTTAACTTACAGCTATTATTAGAAGTGTCAGATGAAGGACCAAATATTACCGTCGAAACCATTTTTAGAAATAAACAACGCCGAACTATAGGGGAAAAAGAATTTTCTGAGGACATAATAATACAGATGTTCAAAAAATATGTTCCAGCGGGAAAACTAACTGCCATATTCTCTGATGACATAACTTTTAAAATTATCCAATTAGTATATTCAAAATACTTTTCAAATGGGAAACAGTTCCGTGTCATCCGTTGCAACAAAATTTTATTAGATATAACTGACGAGGATAAGCAAGTGGAACTCATACGAAATTGCCACGAAAACAGAAACCACAGGGGATTACTGAAACCTATGAATACCTAAAAAGACAATATTATTTTCCTCTCATGCAGTCTAAAATAAATAAAACTTTGAACAATTGCGAAATTTGCAATACGTTAAAGTATGACAGACATCCACCAAAATTAAAATTTCAAGTGACGCAAACACCAGGTGAACCCCTTCAGATTTTACATATAGATATATATACTATAAATGGTAAATGTATTTTAACTATAATTGATAAATTTTCTAAATATGCGGCCGGATACACCCTACCATCAAAAACGAGTGTTTGTGTGCTCAAAGCTTTAAAATCATTTATGAATTTTTTGGGAATTCCTAAGAAAATTGTTTGTGACCAAGGTACTGAATTCACTTCCAATATTTTTAAAGATTTTTGTAAACAGTATGAAATAATACTTCATTTCACATCATTTCAACAATCTAGTAGCAATTCTCCCGTGGAAAGACTCCACTCAACTTTGACCGAAATTTACAGAATTATCATGAGCACCAGAAAATCCAAGAAAATGGATATAGATCACGAAGAAATTTTAAATGAGACATTCATGACCTACAATAACACAATTCATTCATCTACAAATTTCACGCCATATGAACTATTGTTTGGAAGACCATATAATTTTGCAAGAGAGATAAAATTCGAAAACAAACATGAATTTTTAACTAAGTTAAATGAATTTAAAGAAAAACTGTACCCCTCCGTTAAGGAGAAGGTTATGAAAGCTAAAATCAGGAAAATAAATAATCTGAATAAGACAAGAAAACACCCAGATAATAGGAACAAAGGTGAGGAAATATATAGAAAAGAATGTAGACGAAACAAACTAACCGCACGATTCTCAAAACATGAGGTATTAAAAGACAATGGCATCACGCTACAAACTACTAATGATAAAAAATTACATAAGTCAAAAATGAAACTTAGAAAAAGAAAATAACCGACTTTTATTTAAATATTTTTATATTTTCAGCTTACCCTTAGTTTATGGACAGATTTTGGATGTTCAGAACTTTGACAAAGACCAGAATATGATTGCCCTAAAGGTTGGCCGGGCAAGAACGATCCAAAGTCACTTTAATTTTATACACATATTAGATCTGGAAAGTTATAATGAACAGACTTCAAAACTATTTCGCATAATAGACACATTCGAAAAACATTGTCAACTAAAAGATGCCGCTAAAATATGTAAATTAAAACTTAAGGGACTTGAAAACAAACTACAGACGTTAAATCCCTACAAACGAACAAAGCGAGGACTATTTAATTAATTAGGTTCTGTAATTAAATGTATAACTGGAAACATGGACGCAACTGACGCGAAGACTATAAACGAACAAATCCAGGAACTTCAGGGCATAGCATCAAATTCAATTACTATAGCAGAAAATCAGAAAAGTTTGAATATACAAATGATGCAGAGATTTAAAAATTTGACAGAACATATCAACAAAGAACAAGAAACTATTACAAAATTTTTGGAAAAACTTTCAATAGAAACATCTAATAGCATTCGGAAGGAAAACGACGCATTAGCAGAAATTCAATATATGAATCAACTCGATTATAATATAGATTTGTTAATAGATCATGTTTCAGATATAATTGAAGCAGTAATGCTTGCTAAACTTGGTATAATATCAAAGCTTATTCTTCATCCGGATGAACTAGATGAAATAAGACATCATATGAAGTCTTAAAATATTGACTTAGTTTCGGACGGACACCTTTACGAACTTCTGGAACTTCAGGCATATTATAATAGCAGCAAATTAATTTTTAATATAAAACTGCCAAATTTATCAAAAGAAATAAACATACTTTACCACCTCATTCCTCTTCCTATGAATAATACCAAAATTATTAATACTAAACCTTATGTAAGTTATAATAAGCACAACCTCCAGTACTTAACAGAGATTTGCCCAAAGATTGAGGACATGTACTATTGCAAAAAGTCGAATGACTTTGAAAACACCGATAACTCAACTTGCATTGGAAGAATATTAAATGGCAAAACACCAATATGTAGAGTGAACGACGTGGGATTCACTTCAACTATCTTTCAACCGGAAGACAATTATATAATATTTATTAATGTAAACGAATTACTAATAATTTCTGATTGCAGACAAAATTTTACAATAAAAGGAACATCACTTCTTCACTATGCCAATTGTTCTGTTACGGTAGCTGGGACAACATATAGAGACAACCCTTTAGCCCATTGGGATACAATTTTCATCGCTCCACCCAACCTAAACAAGCTGCAGATTGAATCGATGACAGAAACTTTGAGTTTGGAAAAAGTTAAGGACTATAGCTTCATTAACAAAATTGATATCTTACAATTGAGAAAATACACAACGCAAAGAGGAAATGCTTTCACTATTATCCTAACACCACCGAAGTCGCTCTGTCCCCGCCAAAGTCGCTGTGGCCACCGCTCTAAACTAAGGGAGGAGGAGTTATGTTGTCACATCAACCCCCACCAAAACCACCAAGACAGCAGTAAACATAAATAACAACAACAACAACAATTTACCGAAACCACCAAGAAAGCAGTAAACAAAAATAACAACAACAACAACAATTTATTTATACATTTTTTATTTCTTATTTTAGTTCATATTACTGACACAATTTAATAAATATTTTTTCCATTTAATTATAAATTATTAAAGTAAACAAAATGAACCATTGTCTTTGCATAAACTAATTAATACTTACTTCCTGTCAAATCCACTACTTACATCCACACAAACCTAAATGTGCTGTTATATAGAATTCTGTTTTATTCTTTATTAGTGCACACTTTAACATATTTTGTAACACCTATAAATTTAAGTTGAATTTTGTTTTTATTATTGTATGCATTTTTTTTTTATAATTATTTTCAATTTATTAAGTCATCAATTTTTGTACATTTTCTTGTTTTATATTAAACTGTAAATTCAAAAATAAAGTTAGTAATTATACAACATTCAAAAGACACAAACGTTTTTTCTTAAGTAACTAAGGCAAAGATGTACAAACGTTACCGAGACTGGTTAATAAAGGAACTTATTTTTGAAAGTGCATCTACAACTGCCAACGAAAGTGGAAAAAAGGGTCGACCAGCAAAACCAATTGACGGATGTAGTGAAAGATCTCGAAGGCGCAAGCTGGAGAATATCAATGAAGAAATTTCTCAAAGAATTATTAAGGATTCATTTTTGCACCAAATTCAACCAACCCAAAATAAAAAAAAATAAAATTGAAATAATTGAAAAAATATTAGAAGCGAGCCCAAGGCGCACAAAGAGGATTATGAAAAGCATTCCTACACCAATTGAAGATAAGAAATTTACGCCGGAAGAAGCGTTCGATCTATTTTTGGATTTGAAATTGACCAAAAATCAATATAAGGAATTGCGGAAGCGAACCAATGAAAATAATTGTGGGATTTTTCCAGAGTATCGAGATTTGGTTTCTGCCAAAAAGAATGCTTACCTTCACAATCTGCTATTAGTGTCGCTTCAACATCAGCAGAAATAAAATTGCAAGATCTCCTTGAACATACTGCAGAACGATTGCTAAATACGCTTGATACTGATCATTTAAAAAAAATTGGTAATGGCAGCATTACTTTAATTTCTAAATGGGGATGTGATTGATCCTCTGGTCAGAAACAATACAAGCAATTTAACGCCGAAAATTCATCAGATGCTAATTTATTTATGGTATCTTTCGTTCCATTGCGCTTAACAAAAAGGTATAGCGTCTTAGAGCCGTCAACTAGTAGAGCAACAGAAATTGATATATGGAAAAATGAAATTCCTTCTTCAACAAAGTATTGCAGACCAATAAAATTTGCATTCCAAAAGGAAACCAAAGATGTTGAAAAGTTGCACAAGCTTTAACTGGAACAAAGTCAACGTCAAGTTGCATTATATGCCAAAAGACATCAAGTCAATTAAGCCAAACCCCACCAGAAGACGATAGTTTTAAGGAAGCCTACGAATTTGGAATGTCCCCTCTTCATGCTAGAATACGTTTCATGGAGCATATTCTTAATTTGGGTTATGATTTGGAATTTGGTCCGTTAGGCGAAACAGTGAGAAAAAACAAAGAAAAATATCTACAACAAAAATAACTACAGATAGGCCTCGTAATCGACCAACCAAAACAAGGGGAAGGAAACACAAATGATGGAAATACTGCAAGGAGATTTTTTTCCGATCCGGAAACTGCAGCATCTATCACAGGTGTAGCTCATGAATTAATAAGACGATTCAAAATCATATTATAAGTTCTAGCATGCAGCAGAAAGATAAATGCAAAAAAATTTGGAAATTTTAATAAAACAGCTATACTTTATAATGAAAAATATTATTGGAGATATATGCAATTTTAATCCTGTTTAATTTAATTTAGTAAAACTAAGGATCTTTTGTTTGAGAAAACAATTTATTCTTTTATATTTATTCTATCTGTTTTTCGTACAGAAAATAAAATGACCGTTCAATTTGAAGGTGGAATGAATTCTGCTCTTTATTTTTTCATTATTTCTTAACTAATGTGCATTTAATTGTAATATGAATATTGTGCTTTTTTATTACTATTTGTTTACAATATTTAATGTATTCTGATGTAGTCACCGTAATATGAATATGTCTGTTTACAATATTTAATGTGTTCTGTTAAGGTGTGGTCACTGTAATATGAATATATTCGATTTATTATTATTAACATAATCTTTCATATGTTTACAGTGTTTAATTAAATGTAAAATGCAATTATGCAAACGGGAGTCTCTGCTTACTGATAGTCATAACATCCCCCGATGTAGATGGTTGTCTATCTTTCAAAGAAGTCATAGGCAAGCTAACAGAGATATTTGTTTCATTTTTGTTGCTTTTACATTTAAAATAAAAATATATGGATATTATAATAATGATTATGGTAATAACAAAATAGGTTGTATAATTATGTACATTTTGTGAATATTTTAATTCTTTAATAAATTTAACATTTTTTATGTGTTCATATTGTAATTCTGTTAAGTTTAAATCTGAAAGATTGCTTATCTCCATATCTCGTATGGGATTTGGTATTATTATAACATTTTGGTATTCTTTTTTATTGTACCATTGATTTAAGTAAATTTTACAATTTTCTATATAAATTAGAAAATGTCCTTATAAAGTAAGTGGAAATTGGTTGCAATTATGTTTTACTTCTAAATTTACATTAATGGCAATTATAACATTATTTTCAACTTCTTTTATAATAATATTTGTATTAGATTCAAATTTGCATATCATTTTATCTTTTTTCATTATGTTTTCAATACATTTGTCTTCGATTTTTACAAGCTCCTTTTCTTTATTAGTTAATAAGAATATGTCATTTTTGTTGACTAAATATTCATTTTCTTTGATAACAATTTGTTTATTTTCTTTGTTAGGAATTGGTTGAATATAAATTTTCTTATATTTATTTATACTTAAATTAGGTATTTTTATAATAATTAATATTTTTGAATCTTTAGTGGCTACGTCCATTTCTATGTTTTCAAGTTTTTTCAAAGATGTTGAAAAGTTGCACAAGCTTTAACTGGAACAAAGTGAACGTCAAGTTGCATTATATGCCAAAAGACATCAAGTCAATTAAGCCAAACCCCACCAGAAGACGATAGTTTTAAGGAAGCCTACGAATTTGGAATGTCCCCTCTTCATGCTAGAATACGTTTCATGGAGCATATTCTTAAATTGGGTTATGATTTGGAATTTGGTCCGTTAGGCGAAACAGTGAGAAAAAACAAAGAAAAATATCTACAACAAAAATAACTACAGATAGGCCTCGTAATCGACCAACCAAAACAAGGGGAAGGAAACACAAATGATGGAAATACTGCAAGGAGATTTTTTTCCGATCCGGAAACTGCAGCATCTATCACAGGTGTAGATCATGAATTAATAAGACGATTCAAAATCATATTATAAGTTCTAGCATGCAGCAGAAAGATAAATGCAAAAAAATTTGGAAATTTTAATAAAACAGCTATACTTTATAATGAAAAATATTATTGGAGATATATGCAATTTTAATCCTGTTTAATTTAATTTAGTAAAACTAAGGATCTTTTGTTTGAGAAAACAATTTATTCTTTTATACTTATTGTATCTGTTTTTCGTACAGAAAATAAAATGACCGTTCAATTTGAAGGTGGAATGAATTCTGCTCTTTATTTTTTCATTATTTCTTAACTAATGTGCATTTAATTGTAATATGAATATTGTGCTTTTTTATTACTATTTGTTTACAATATTTAATGTATTCTGATGTAGTCACCGTAATATGAATATGTCTGTTTACAATATTTAATGTGTTCTGTTAAGGTGTGGTCACTGTAATATGAATATATTCGATTTATTATTATTAACATAATCTTTCATATGTTTACAGTGTTTAATTAAATGTAAAATGCAATTATGCAAACGGGAGTCTCTGCTTACTGATAGTCATAACATCCCCCGATGTAGATGGTTGCCTATCTTTCAAAGAAGTCATAGGCAAGCTAACAGAGATATTTGTTTCATTTTTGTTGCTTTTACATTTAAAATAAAAATATATGGATATTATAATAATGATTATGGTAATAACAAAATAGGTTGTATAATTATGTACATTTTGTGAATATTTTAATTCTTTAATAAATTTAACATTTTTTATGTGTTCATATTGTAATTCTGTTAAGTTTAAATCTGAAAGATTGCTTATCTCCATATCTCGTATAGGATTTGGTATTATTATAACATTTTGGTATTCTTTTTTATTGTACCATTGATTTAAGTAAATTTTACAATTTTCTATATAAATTAGAAAATGTCCTGATAAAGTAAGTGGAAATTGGTTGCAATTATGTTTTACTTCTAAATTTACATTAATGGCAATTATAACATTATTTTCAACTTCTTTTATAATAATATTTGTATTAGATTCAAATTTGCATATCATTTTATCTTTTTTCATTATGTTTTCAATACATTTGTCTTCGATTTTTACAAGCTCCTTTTCTTTATTAGTTAATAAGAATATGTCATTTTTGTTGACTAAATATTCATTTTCTTTGATAACAATTTGTTTATTTTCTTTGTTAGGAATTGGTTGAATATAAATTTTCTTATATTTATTTATACTTAAATTAGGTATTTTTATAATAATTAATATTTTTGAATCTTTAGTGGCTACGTCCATTTCTATGTTTTCAAGTTTTTCTAAAGTAATGTCGAAGTCATTTATTTCTTGGTCAATTAGTATATCTCTGGTTAGTGTTCGAAGTTTTGAGGCTAAAAGTAGTTCTCTTATTTGTTCAATAGCTTTTTCAATATGTTGAAGTTCATATCTAAGGTTATTTTGCCTTAAAGCTTTAGCTGTTTTATTTACTAAGCCATAAGATTTAATTAGTAATTTAGTCTGTTCATTTTGTAAATTGGTAAGATTTTTTAATTGGTCGTCAAAATGTGTATTTATGGAAATTTGTCTGTTTGAAGCATCTATTATGTTATGGTTGTTTTCTGTTGTTATTTTAAGTTTTTCTTCGATTTCTATGCGATCATTATCGTCCATAGTTCCGTATAAGTATTTTAGTCCTGTTCCAAATATATTTATTAGTCCTCTTTTATTTCTAATTTTAGGAATTAATGCTGTAATTAGTGTTTTTGTGTGTTCTAACTGATGTATTAAGTAAGGGTCTTTGGTTTCTATTATTTCGGTTTCTAGTGTGTCTATGTATGTTCTATAATAATTTACGTTAAATATGTGTATTATTTTAGAATAGTTTTGTATTAACTTAACTTCTCCTAATTGTAATGTTGTGTATCCATTTCCAATGTTTAGGTCTGTAATGATTAGTTTTTGACATAAATTAGGTGATATCATCGCCAATATTGCCAGTAAGGACTTCCAAAGATCTGGAAAGATGTTTCTTTTTAATAAATTGGTCTTTATGATATTTCTTTTGGTTTGAATTATTTATATACTTCTTGTCGCTTATTTTTTGAACGTTTACTTTTTTATTTCTAGGTGTAAATTTGTCTAGATTTTGCAACTTAGTATATTTTTCATTTATGTCATTATCTTTTCTGTCCTTATTTCTGTATTCTAAGGTTTTTATCTTTTTTAGTTCAATATTTTCAAATATTTCTTTTAGGTCGTTATCTGTCCTAAATTGAATATTTATTGGCTTTTCTTTAGTTGTTAAATGTATGGTATTATTATAAATTTCTAGGGCTTGGTAGACTAAGTCAATATTATAGGCTATGTCGTTTTCTTGTTCTCTAGTCTTTAAAATCCTAATATTTTCATTAAGTGAACTGTGTAACCTTTCTATGTCCGAATTTCCTGTGTGACGATATGGAGTAGTAAAGTGGTAATGTATATCTTTTTTGTCTAAAAAGTCTTTGAATAACTCATTTTTAAATGATGGTTCATTATCCAAAGTTAGCTGTTTAGGTTTTTTCATAATAGAAAATAATTTCGTATAAGATTTTATTATTTGAAGAGTTGTTCTGTCTAAAATAGGTTCTACCATAGCGTATTTACTAAATTTGTCTATTATTGTGATGTATTTTGTATCTCGGTTAAAATACCATATGTCTGTATGATAATGCTCGTGAGGTCCCTCAGGGGTTTCAGTTTTTTCAAAGGGTAATTTAATTGGTCTTCTTTCTATTTTAAAATTACAAATATTACAATTATTTATAAATTTAGTAATTTCTTTTTTAATATTTGGATAATAATATATTTTCCCTAGCTCAAGGTAAGTTTTTTCAATGCCTGGGTGATTGTTTTCAAATCTGTGATGCCTTGCCATTGTTTCTAACAATTCTTCATATTTTATATCTTTTTTCATGCTTGTAGTTAAAGTCATTTTTAACTCTTTAAGATTATTTGGATTTTCTCTCAAATCTCTGTATTGGTTTTGTATTTTTAACAAATCTTCTTTATTTTCACAATATATACCTATGTCATTATACTCAGCCAATTCTGATAATATTTGCAATATTATTTCATTAGTACACTCTGTGTATTTATATGTTATTCTAATTTTTCCAAAAATAGTTTCTTCAACTTTGTTAAAATTCTCTTTTGTTCTACTTAAAATTACCTGAGTACAAAAGGATTGTAATGGTTTTTTAGTTATTTGGAAGTAATCAACACCGTCTTCGTCGGCTGAATGTAAAGTTGGTACAGGGGATTGACTTCTTAATTCAATATTTTCATGACTTTCTGTTCTTGTTTCAATAATATTTAATTTTTTATAATGATTTTTCACATATTCCTGTATTTCTTTTTTATTTTTACTATGTCGGGTAGCTAAATGGTTTCTTATATCATTTACATCTGCTAATATTTTCTGACATATTTCGCAAGTGATTTTAACTCGAGTATGAGTTTTCAAATGCTTGTAATATGAATTTCGTTTTTTATAACTTTTGCTACATTGGTCACATTTAGAAATTTCTGTTTCACCGTCAAAAACATTAATTTCTCTTATTCTTGACAATGCATCTGCTACTTTATTTTCTTTACCTATTACATGTTCTATATCAAATTCATATTCATTGAGTTTGATTTTCCAACGTATTAGTTTAGAATTTGGTTCTTTTAATGTTGATAACCATATTAATGGTTTATGGTCAGTTTTTAATTTAAATCTTCTTCCATAAAGGTAATGTCTAAATTGTTTAACGGCCCATACTATTGCGAGTAATTCTTTTTCAGTGGTAGAGTAGTTAATGTCATGTTTATTCAGAGTTCTTGATACGAAAGCAATTGGTCCTTTGTTCTGTGAAAGTACCGCTCCCAAAGCATAGTTACTTGCATCTGTGGTTAGAAGAAATTGTTCTTCGAAATTTGGGTATTTCAAAACCATATCTGACATTAATATATTCTTAAGTTTTTCAAAAGATTCCCTGTAATCCTTATCGTTTATATTTATTTTACCGTCTTTTTTAAGTCTCAACGTCATTGGTTTAGCTATTTTAGCATAATCGGGAATAAATTTCCTGTAATATCCGCTAAGTCCCAAGAAACTTTGAATTTCTTTAAGGGTCCTTGGAATAAGTTGTCTTTTAATTCCAATCACTTTTTCTGGGTTTGGTTTAATTCCGTCTCTGGTCACGACATGTCCCAAAAACTCCGTTTCTTTCTTCAAAAAGTCGCTTTTATTCAAACTATCTTTTAAATTTGCTTGTCTTAGTGTGTTAAATATTTTTTCCAAGTTTCCCAAGTGTTCTTGAAGAGAGCTTGAAAACACTAATATGTCGTCCATGTAAATGACGCATATTTTATTAACATGCCGCCTTAAAACGTTATTCATCATGCGTTGAAAGGTGGCTGGTGCGTTCCTTAAGCCAAAGGGCATTCTCAAAAATTCATAATGTCCATTATGTGTAGTAAAGGCGGTCTTTTCCCTATCTTCCGGTTCCATTTCAATTTGATAGAATCCCTTAGTCAAATCCAAAGTCGAAAAGTAATTCGCTCGCCCTAATTTATCCAAAACTTCGTCAATTCTTGGGATTGGATGTTTGTCTTCTCTAGTTACTATGTTTAATTTTCGATAGTCGATGACTATCCGCCATTCTTTGTTACCCACTTTATCTTCTTTTTTTTGGAACTATCCATATTGGTGCATTATATGGTGAGTTACTTGGCCTAATTATGCCTTGTTCTAGCATTTCTGTCATTTGTTTTTCTACTTCTTCGATATGTATATGTGGGTATCTATATGTTCTTGAGTAAATTGGTCCAGATAGTCCTGTGTCTATTTTATGCTTAATTTCGTTAGTGAAACTTAAATCATCGCCTTTCTTATAAAAAATATCTTCATTATTTTGAATAAGAATTTTTATGGCTTTTGCTTCCTCTGCATTTAAGTGCTCTGTTCTTAGCTGGGTTTCTGTTCCTAATATTTCTAATGTATGCATTTCGGGTAATTATAGGATGGTTTCTATGTTTGTAAGTTCTTCTTTATCTCCTTCATAATAAAGCTTTAATTTTTTTCCGTTCATTAACAAAAAGTTATTTTGATAATCTATTATTGCGTTATTTGTTCGCAATGTTTTATTTCCTATAATTCCGTCAAAAAATGCATGAAATCTATAAATTCTAAAACTTGTATCTGAATTTAAGGGTAAAATTAATTTGGATTTTGGGATAATTGCGTCATGAGTGATCTGTATAACTCCTGATGCAGTTTTAATTTTTATTGGGTTTTTAAGGGGTTCAATAAAACTTGGTGGGCAATGGTTTCGACTTAAAAGGTTTTCTGTTGACCCTGAGTCCACCAAAAGTCTTGTTCCTCTCGTTGATCCTTTGAGTAGGATATAGGGAAGTCCATAGTATTGTTCGAGGCTGTTAACCGAAAATTTTGTGGTTCGTAATTGTTTTCCACATTACTTTCGAAATTATCATTTGATTCAAATTTAAAATTTTTATTACCATAATTTTCAAAATTATCGTTTGTTTCATAATCACAGTTATTAATAAAAGTATTCTTACTATAGTTCTTTGTTGTTGCTCCCTGTTGAAAATGGTTTTGTCTTCTTGTTTGTGTAGTATCAGTGTCCATCGGCTCTGGTTTTGGGAATTGCTGATTCGGCTGCTGATATTGTTGTCTTGGCTGCCATTGCTGAGGTTGTCTTGGTTGCCACTGATGATTCGGCTGCTGATAATTCTGCTGCTGATGGTTTTGTTGTTGCTGTTGTTGTGGTATAAATAACCTTGGTCTCCAATTGTCCGGTTGGCTTCTCTGGAAATTTGCTTTGTTGAAATTTCCTTTATGTTGACTGTTGTTTTTTGTTATATTTTTGTTATTAACTTCCTGATTCCTTGGTCTTCGCTCTTCACTTAGGAATCCAGATTGGCTTAATTCATGGATGGCTTCTTCCATTGTTGCAGGTTTCAAAGCACACAAAACGGTTCTCATATGTACCGGTAGTCTTGTAGTAAATATTTTTAATGCTGTGTCTATATTTCTTGGAACATCATTTATTCTTTTTTCCTGTGTAGATTTTTGGTTTAGCAAGGCTAATTTATGTAATATAAAATTATAAAAGTCTAGGGCGTTGCCACGGAATTGGGCTCCTCGTAAATCTTCATAAAGTTGATCTGCTGTCTGGAATCCTCCAAAATTAGTATCTAACATTGACTTAATGTCATTCCAATTATCCAAGTGTGGGTGGATTTCTATCGCTCGACGTGCTTTACCCATTAATTTACTTTTAACGATGTTTATGCACATCCTTTGTGCTTGTTCATTGTACAATGCCAGTGTTGGAATGATGTCATCAACATTTGTACAGAATGTTGTTAGGTTCTCTTTTCTACCATCAAACTCCTGTATCTTGGAGAGATATGTAACTGGATTGATGTCTAGTGATCTAGCTGTTACAGCTGCTGCTGCTACTGCCAATCCTGGGGTTGCGGGATTTATTGACATATTTTTTTTTTCTTTTTTGTTTGTAAATTATTTTTACTTTGTCTTGGAAAACTTTTTCGCAGTTTCCTTTTTACAAAGTTTAAGATATTCTTTTTCACAGAATATACTTTTGAATTTTCTTTTGCATAGAAAAAAAAAATTTTTTAATTAAATTCTTCTGCACAGAATTTTATATATTATTTTTTCTCTGTAAGTTCTTTTTTACGAATAACTGCGGTTTTATCCCGATATTCTTACATGAATATATTAAGGATATTTTTGCTGTTATCCTACCGACTGCGCCAATTTTAATCCTGTTTAATTTAATTTAGTAAAACTAAGGATCTTTTGTTTGAGAAAACAATTTATTCTTTTATATTTATTGTATCTGTTTTTCGTACAGAAAATAAAATGACCGTTCAATTTGAAGGTGGAATGAATTCTGCTCTTTATTTTTTCATTATTTCTTAACTAATGTGCATTTAATTGTAATATGAATATTGTGCTTTTTTATTACTATTTGTTTACAATATTTAATGTATTCTGATGTAGTCACCGTAATATGAATATGTCTGTTTACAATATTTAATGTGTTCTGTGAAGGTGTGGTCACTGTAATATGAATATATTCGATTTATTATTATTAACATAATCTTTCATATGTTTACAGTGTTTAATTAAATGTAAAATGCAATTATGCAAACGGGAGTCTCTGCTTACTGATAGTCATAACAATGCCATCCACAGTTCATAAAATTTTGTACCATGGGGAACAAATAATTCAAAACAATATGCTACCAATAGGAGATCCATCTGAAGAAGCGCAAGAAAAAAGGAACAAAGACTACAGACTCTTTCGCGAGCACAACACAAGGAAAATGTCCAGATGTTGTACTAATGAAGACCTTATCATTATTTTGCTGTGCACTTCAGATCCATATATTTCCAACATTCGTAAAAAATGGAAAACTACCTCTATTGAATTAGACGAAGAAGCTAAACAACTTCTAGAAGATGAAAATCAAGGCTATTTAGAAGACATTTTTTACTAAAATTGGTTGATTTAAAGTACTTTTTCATTACACTAACAATAAGTTACACTTTTTTTTATATAGTTAAAAAATTTTCTTGATTTAAAAATTTATATATTTTGTAAATTTACAATAAAAATTGTTATATTTCATAAATTTACCATAAAAATTGATATAGAAATATTTAAAAAGACAATAAAAAAAAATTTAACTAAAGCAAAAACATACGAGTTTTTCATTGAAACTTCTCTATCTTGAACCAATATAAGGTAACTTTTACATTCGCTGCTTAATAAATTATATTTTAACTCGGGATCTTTCAAAAAAAAAAAATAACAACCTTTGGCCCTTGTGCACATTAGGACTAAAAAGTTTACGGGGGCAAAGTTTGGCATTTTCCGAAAAAATTAACTTAAAAAATTGTTAAAAAGTATTAGTTGTAAAATTAACTGAAAAAATAAGACATTATATTAAAAAAAAACCTTTTTTTACCTTTTAACACTTCACTTTTGTACTAAAATTCAACTACAAATGAAAATGTATTTTAAACCCTCCGTAACTTTTTTTATTTTCGGTCGAGAATTACGTTTTATAGCAAAACTTAAAGGCTAAAGTCTCACCTACCAAACAAAAAAAACGGCATATCAAAATTCAAATCCAATCAAAAGTTATAGATTTTTGACCGCCTTCTCGTCAAATGGTCCACTGTGCGACGGCAGTTTGTACAGTGTGGAGGATGTATGTCGACAACGAGAGGAGTGGTTAGAGGTGTCCCACAGGGGTCAATATTAGGTCCATTGCTTTTTAGTGCGTATGTTAATGATATTTTTAACTGTATACCTGGAACTTTTAGCCATTTATATGCTGATGATCTTCAAATACTGTTTTCATGTGAGAAGTACAATGTTTATAGCCTTATGACTAGTATTCGGGAAAATTGAATGGGAGCTGAAAAATGGTGCAATGAAAATTTTATTGTGCTTAATGTCGTGAAGTCTAAAGCAATGGCATTTAATGCAATTGGTGTTAATATTCCGCGAATTACTTTTAACAATATTGAAATTGACTATGTTAATTACATTCGAACTCTTGGTATTTGTGTCGATAACAAACTAAGTTTTGAACGTCATATTAACTTTGTTTTGTCCCGATTGACAATGGGGTTACGCAAACTTTATAAATAAACTGTTCTTTGCCACTTCATGTTAGGAAGATAGTGGCTCATGCTACCCTAATGCCTATTTTGCTATATGGACTAGAAGTATATTCAGGAATGTCGTGTACTAATCTGGATCGATTGAGAAGATACTTTAACAGGATCATACGGTATGTATATAGACTTCATGCAAGGGAACATGTCTCTGCCTATGTGATTAATTTTCTAGGTTGCTCATTTGAAGATTATGTGAATGTCAGGCTTATGACGTTATTTTATAAAGTTTTTATGTGGATTACCAAACTACATCATAACGGGATTTCAATTTGGAATTTCGACTAGGTCGCAATTCTTAATATGTCCACGCTTCAATTCATTAATAATGCAGCGATCTTTTAGGGTAAGAGTTTGTCGAATATGGAACTCTATTTTACCATATGGAGACAGACACTTTGCGTATTCAGTTACACAATTCAGAAACAACCTCGTCTCTTTACTTTTAAATAGTTTTTAAATATTTATGCGTTCATACATATATGTTTGAGAAAAATTCTTATCCATGGGGGGTTAAGTGAGTAGTTTAGTTTTTTTTTAGAAATACATATAAGAAATTATGTGTCATGAAATTACTATGTAATCAATTTGGCCTTATTTGGCTTACAGATTATGAATAAAGATGAAATTAAATTAAATTTAATTAAAAAAATTGCCATAAGATCCAAATTATCATATAGATCTCAGTCAAATTGGGTTCGTATGTGTTTATTATATCCATTAATCAGTAGTCCAAAAATAATCCCTCTAGGACAATTCTTAATCATAGGCCCCATATAGAGCTGCTTCCCGATCTTCACTCAAATCTATCAAAAAACAAAAATATTGCACAGCTTTTTCTCAAATTTGGCTGGTATAAATTTTTCAAAATATAAGTGACTTTACCAAATATAGTCAGGATTGGTCCATTTTTCGACCTAGTCCCCATATAAATATAGCCCCCGATATGAACTTTTTCATATCTGCAGCCAAACAAATTAATCTATATCCAATTAGTTGGACCGAAGAGATAGGGTCTCTATGGGTATCGTATAGTAAGTCTAGACCGACTATAATTTTTTTTACTTGTTTTCTTTAATTTTCTCCTTAAAATAGAGAAACGAGTGAAAATATATAAATAATAATGCATGAAACACATAGACGACAGCGACTACACGACTACAGCCTGTCAAAAATAAAATACACACGTTTATATGACAACGATTATTTTGACACCAACACAGCTACACGGCTAACGACAACTTTTGTCGCTGTAGTCAACTGAGGATAATTTCTATTTTTGTTGGCTACAAAACAAAAATAGTGTTGGCAATATAAAAAAATATGTAAATGAAATTAGTGCTATAAAATATTTTTTTTTGTTAAAAAAAAATTGCAAAATGATATGCTATAATTCCACTAATAATCAAAAGGGATTGCATTATAAATAAGTAATTGTATATTTAAGTGAAGTTTATATAGAATCATGCATGTTTTTCTATTTTCATATATTAAAAAAATATTTATAATTGGCACTACTGAAATCAAAATGCATTTGTATAAAAACAGCTGTTTATATAGTTGTTATATGTTGCTCTCGTTTTCAAAAAAAATTAAGTAGCTGACTACACGACTACAATTGCAGCCAGCAGCACTTGTAGTCGTGTTGTCGTGTAGCCGCAGTCGTCTATGTGTTTCATGCATTAAATGCATTTGAATAAAACCTGCCGAAGTAACATTTCTAGAATGACAAGTTGTACCAATTTCGTATAAAATAATGCTATTAATTTACCTTTATTTTGAATGGTTGCATCCTTATTATATGTTGACCAACCAGAACGTGCGCTTTTTCTTAATATAGTGTAATGGGAACTTTGCAAATTTTGCGACATAAACTTGCAGTCCTGGGACCATTGGCCACCTGGCATATTGAGATGAGTAAACTTATGCATTCCACCAAATGGACTTGGAACATTGCTTTGCATGACGGAATTAAGACTAATGGCGCCAAAACAATCATATGATTGCAAGTGAGGATCTTGTTTAATCGACTCAGATACACTGTACGAATTGTCAGTTGTGATGTCAATTCTAGGCGATGATATACCCTGATAGTTTTGTGCTAGTATAACTGTAGCAGATATATCACGGCTACGATGGGGCGAAAAACGAGTAGTTTCTGCTGAATCGATATTGTTAGGTAACGGAAGCAAAACAGCAGCGTCAATATTCGATATTTTGGGTGTGGTGTATACGTTACGTGCTGAAAGTACATAGTATATATATTTGTTTTTTGATCAATTTTTATTAGTTTTTTATACTTTTATAATAAGTGCAACAAATTCAGGGTAATGTTCTTGGGAAGGATAATTCTTGCGCCGAACCACAATTAGTTAATAGAGTAAAACCCTAAAAGGGTTTGGCGCTGTATGGGTACAGAATCATTTTGTAGCCTTTTAAAGTTTTAATTTAAATAAGTATGAAAATTGTCGTCGGATTACACCGACTATCCAATACCATATGATCTGAATTTATTGCAAGCAGAAATGAAAAAGTTCATATCGGATGATATTTTTATATTTACAAGCCACTTATTTTTTGCAAAAACATACACACAGCCCATAAAGTCGACGTTCACCTCACAAATTTTTGTGAGAGATATAAAGACACAACATAAATTTTGTTCATGTACATATTTCATCTTTACATTCTTTAATTCAAGAAGCAAAATTCAACATCCAGATTATTCTCTCCGTTATGGATATTTAAGTATCGTTACTTTTTAAGAAGTTTTTCTTCTTTTTCATCCCCTTTTATTATAATTGATCATTTAACCAGCTCAATAGAGCATTTTATTTAAAAGTGGTAAATATGGAAACTGAGGGTGCAGAAATTAGTGTGTCAGAAAGAAAAATAATTATTAAATTATGGAAAGAAGGAAAAGCTTAAAAAATTACCCAAAATATTGGGAGAACGTATTCGTCTGTCCAGTGCGTAGTAAACAATTTCAAAGAAACTGGAATTTTTTAACCTCTAAGTCGCGTTCTGAGCGTCCAAAAATATTATCAATCCGGGAAGAACGCAAAATAATAAATAAAGCTTTTATAATTTGTTTTAAGGCTGAAACCAGATTTTTTGGTAGCTATATTTACAAGTTCTGACACTACCATCCCAAAAATGAAGAGAGAAATCGGTTTTTTTGTTTTCTGAACTAAATTTAAAAAAAAAAAATATATGATAAAAAAAACCAATAAATATTTTTAGTTTTTAATATATTTAAGTGAAGATCGGGAAGCATCTTGTTTGCCGTCTTTTAAAAATATACCATAAAAGTCCAAAAACCGAATTCCAAGGGTAAACTGTCCCGTCTTCTGTCAATTTTACTAGAGGTTTTTTAGAGATTCAAAGATCATGAAAGTGATTTGAAACCTTCTCGTGAAATTTTATTGACTTTATTCAAAAAAATTAAAAGAAGATAATTGAGACTGTACCCAGACAGCGCCAAACCATTTAGCAGTTTTACTATAATCGCAAAAAATCATGCGGTTCAACAATCACCCTCCTTCAAAAATAGTGTTATCTACGAGCCATGTCAGATAATGAAAAACATCACATAATTATTTTCTAATATTTTAAAACAATTTTCCAATCACATTTTGGCAGAACAAATACATTAAACCGAAAGACGATAACCTTTACTCGTAGTCGACATATGGAAAGAAAATCCCAAGATGGCGCGATATATTGGATAATGCTACACCACAGTCAAGGTAGAGATAGTTCAAAGTTAAAAAGCTGCTATAATGAAACGCTTAGAAAAGTTTTGAACTTCTACGAGTATAATTAAATTTTTTTCAATAATTAAATTTTTTTGCTGAAAGAAAATATTTATTCCTTTCATTAAAAACTACAGTGGTCTAACAATGTGTTGTTCCGACCTGTCCGCATCACTTAAAATCGTTCACAATGTCAGTCGATTTAGAGGTATTGTGCATTAGAGAGAGCAATCTAATCCGGAGTAGAGAAGCTGCCTGAACAAAAATGATTTTACCAAAAAGTTGAAAGAATCTTCAAATAGTTTAAGGACGTACAGTGGTTTAGAGCCAAACTCCTACTCTAATACAAACAAAGTTTGTAGGGAAGATGTTGAGGGAATATTGTCCTTCAAAAAGTTCAAATTCAAAAAAAAAAAAACAATTATATTATTATTGGAGAATTAGGGATATTTTTTAACAAAAGAGGAGTAAAAATATATAAAAGTCAGACTCTTAAACCTCCCTTTTTTTTATTATTAACAACACTCAGGAAATGCTCCCTACAGATGCAGTCATTGTGTTGATCTTAGGAAAATAGGTTATGGGAAGGAGGAAAGAGGGAGTAGTATTTGTGGATATTTGACTTAAATAACGGGAAGTTTATTCCAAATATGGCTGGTTCGACTGATAAACGAATTTTCTCTATAATGCATTGTGCGGACAATATAATAGTAATAATAAAAAAAATTGCTGCTATTTTGTCTATAAATTGTAAATTGTGTAAATAATTTGGAAGGGAACGCGGAATATTCAAAATCTATACGCGAAATTTACTAAATTTTAGATAAAAGCGCTTCCACTATTCAATATATATTGAAACGCTACAAGACGTCAAAGCAAACCAAAAAGCAAATAATAAAATATTTACTGCAGCTAGAAAATAATAATTGTCAGAGCATGTAAGGAAGATCCGTTTCTAATGTGCATCAAATCTAACGCGCAAAACACTATATGAAAGAAAGCCTGCACTCAAGCAATCGGGAATATGCTCCAAGGGGCTAATCTGAATTTTAGAATATCCAAGAATATTAAATATTTAAATATTAAATATAAATCATTAAGACGTGTATAATGGATCCTCCGCCAAATACTTTGTGCGCGAAGTGCTTTAATTCGGTTACGAAATTCAAAATTTCGTTTCTTTAGTGTAAATATTGATGAAAAACTACGTGCAATGTTTCAACAAAATCATAATATTGTGCTTAATTGCAATGATTGTTTAAAAGTTTCATCAGATTTACTTTTAAATATCTCTTCCCTGAAAACTGAATTGAGAGAGCTAAAAAAGCCAATTGCTACAACAAGTGAAGATGTTAACGAAAATTAAAATAAGGTTCAATGAACTTCTAAAAAACCTTGAAACTTCCAAAAATCAACCAAAAATGCATTCGAATAAACAAACAAGTGTAAATGCTAAGAATGTAATAGTTGGGAAACAATTACAAAATAATAATGTTGTTGTTGCTGGTACAGTCAGTCAGTGTGATGATGATGCTGGTTCTTTAATGTCTTTTCCTACTGCTGCTCAAACACGTATGAGTCTGATAACCATCAAAACGAAAGGACTAGTTTCGTAGGCGTAGACGAAGAAATCGTGTGATTGCTGTGGGAGAAAATGATAACGATGACCTCGATGTAGTTGTAAAAATGAGATATTTACATCTCTCTTCGTTTAAATCCTCTGTTGATAATGATAAAATTATTGCTTACATAGAAAAACATACTGAGATTGGAAAAGAACACATACAATGTACGAGGTTGGTTAATAAAGATACTGATGTTAATACACTCAATCATGTGAATTTCAAAATAGGCATTTCACCATGCTTTTATAATGAAATAATTAAAGCTTTATTGTGGCCTGCTAATATCAAAATTCGGCCTTTTGTTTTTTTTTTCCAAAAAAACCTGCAGAACTGCCAAATGTATAAATGATGTCTCTGCGGAATCTTTATTAAATGCTTCTTCATCTTCATTGCATACTTCATCAATTGCATAAACATTACCAATTCTTCGTACAAAATTACCATCGTATCAGTACTCCCTTTATTATCAAAATGTTGGAGGTATGAGAACAAAAACACAAAGTTTTGTTTTGTTTTTGTCGTCGCGAGAATATGATATTATTGTCATTACAGAGATATGGCTATATGGAAAAATTAATAGCTCGGAGTATTTTGATAATTATTATAATGTATATAGACATGATCGTGATTCTACTATTTCTGCAAAGAAGAAAGGTGGAGGAGTTTTAATTGCGGTGAGAGCTGATTTAAGGTCAGAAATTGTGTCTTATATACCACCGGAAAGTTCTTTTTAGACTTATAGATATCATTTGGATAACATTCAAATTTTAAATGATAATTTAGATTTAAATCAATTTATGTTTGTACTTTGTGATTTTAACCTGAATAATATCAATTGGATTGTTGATGAAAATATATTAATACCTTATAATATTAAGGATGACATAGATGAATTTGTTACAGGTTTTTTTCTATCAAATGATTTTAAGCAATTTAATTGTTATAAAAATGATATAGGAAGATTTTTAGATTTAATTTTTGCATCTGATTACATAAAAACATCTTGCAATTTGTCTTCAAATCCGGTTTCTAGAAATACTGTCCACCATAAAGCCCTTGACTTCAATTTCACTTTTTTTTCATATGATAAGGATCATGTTGATAATTTTTGCAAATTTAATTTCAATAAGGCAGATTTTATTGGTTTAAATTATTATTTTAAATTAATTGATTGGTCAGTTCTTTCTAATTTTGAAGATCCAGATTTAATTAACTCTTTTATTGTCACTCATTTTGACAATGCGATTGAAACAAATGTTCCACAGTTCAAACCAAAACTTAATCATAAACCTCCGTGGTACAATTCAAGGCTTTGTCACATGAAAAATTTTTTAACATTACAAAAAATTCATTACATCGAGTAGTGATGAAGATCGTGATTATTTTACATTAGTTCGAAACGAATATAACTTCTTTCGAAATTTTCTGTATAAACAATATGTTTTTGATATCGAAAATAAAGTTAAAACAAATTCTTCAGCTTTTTGGCATTTCATTAATAGCAAAAAATATAATAATGGCATTCCAAAACGTATGTTCTTCGATAATTTGTCATCTGATGGTAATGCAGAATCCTGTGATTTATTTGCAGATTATTTTTAATCAACATTTGTTAAGCCCAGATCTGAGATTTGTGATTTTCAACCATTACACCAGATTACTGATCGTATGCCAAATTTCGATATTGGTATAGAAGATATTTTGATTGCCCTAAATTCCTTAAAAAATCGTAGTAAATGCTCTCTTAGGTCAACATAGTTTTTGCCTGGCAGATCTACCACTACGAATTTAACTTTGGTCACCCATAACATATTAAATGCCATGGAACTCAGATCTCAATTAGATATTGTTTATACAGATTTTGCGAAAGCATTTGATACAGTAAGTCATAATATTTTATTAAAGAAAATTTCTGCATTTGGATTTCCTCATAATCTACAATTATTTTTTAAAAACTTTTTAATTCAAAGAAAACTGAAAGTCCCTTTTGGTAATTATTATTCGAAACTTCAGATTAGTGCTTACTCTGGTATTCCGCAGGGCACACACATTGGACCGCTGCTATTTGTGCTCTTTATTAATGATCTTCCATCTGTTTTAAAATTTTCAAAATGCTTGTTATTTGCGGATGATATGAAACTATTTGCTAGAATATCAAATGTGGTTGATTCCATGAAATTGCAGAACGACTTAATCAAATTATCGAACTGGTGTAGTGAAAATGAGCTCACAGTTATTGTTACAAAGTGTTGTGTTGTTTCTTACACTCGCTGTTCTCATCCCATTTTATTTAATTATAGTTTTGGAGGTAAAAATCTAAGTCGTGAAATTGAGGTAAAAGATTTGGGTGTTATATTTGATGTAAATTTAACTGTTTCAAGTCATATTGACTTTATTGTTTCTAAAGCTTATAGCATGCTTGGCTTCATAAATAGAAATTCTAAGGATTTTCGGGATTCTTTACCATTTAAATCCTTATTTACGTCATTGGTTCGTACTAAACTCGAATATTGTTCAATTATTTGGAGTCCTTATTACATTACGGCTTCAAACCGTATTGAAGGTGTGCAAAAGAGGTTTACTAGAAGCATTTTAAAATATTCTTGGCATTATGAGTTGCCTACATATGAAGTAAGAAGGAAACTCTTAGGATTGCGTGATCGTCGATCATATTCTTCTATAATGTTTGTCGATCATATTCATATCGTCGATCATATTCTTCTATAATGTTTGTTTATAATGTTTTAGCTGGGGACATAAATTGTTCGGAAATTTGTGATCTATTTAATTTATACCGGCCACCAAGGGATTTAAGAAATAATCGAATGTTTAAAGATTCTCTTCATAGATCAAACTATGCCTTAAATGATCCAATTACAAAGTGCAAAAAATTATGTAATAGTCTTTCTTCTGAGATAGATTTCCAAGTAACTAAAGATGAATTTAAGTTAAATTTATTAAAGTTTTATAACTAAATATATTATTAGATCTGAGTAGTCTGTAAGAATAAATATTCTGTAGATGAATAAATAAATATTATATACTAAATATTAAATAAATATTAAATATTTAATATTTAATATTAAATATTAAAAATTAAATATTAAATATTAAATATTAAATATTAAATATTAAATATTAAATATTAAATATTAAATATTAAATATTAAATATTAAATATTAAAAATTAAATATTAAATATTAAATATTAAATATTAAATATTAAATATTAAATATTAAATAATAAATATTAAATAATAAATATTAAATATTATATATTAAATATTAAATATTAAATATTAAATATTAAATATTATATATTAAATATTAAATATTAAATATTAAATATTAAATATTAAATATTAAATATTAAATATTAAATATTAAATATTAAATATTAAATATTAAATATTAAATATTAAATATTAAATATTAAATATTAAATATTAAATATTAAATATTAAATAATAAATAATAAATATTAAATAATAAATAATAAATATTAAATAATAAATATTAAATAATAAATAATAAATATTAAATATTAAACATTAAATATTAAATATTAAATATTAAATATTAATTATTAAATATTAAATATTAAATATTAAATATTAAAAATTAAATATTAATTATTAAATATTAAAAATTAAATATTAAATATTAAATATTAAAGATTAAAGATTAAATATTAAATATTATATATTAAATATTATATATTAAATATTAAATATTAAATATTAAATATTAAATATTAAATATTAAATATTAAATATTAATATTAATATTAAATATTAAATATTATATATTAAATATTAAATATTATAATATTAAATATTAAATATTAAATATTAATATTAAATATTAAATATTAAATATTAAATATTAAATATTAAATATTAAATATTAAATATTAAATATTAATATTAAATATTAAATATTAAATATTAAATATTAAATATTAAATATTAAATATTAAATATTAAATATTAAATATTAAATATTAAATATTAAATATTAAATATTAAATATTAAATATAAATATTAAATATTAAATATTAAATATTAAATATTAAATATTAAATATTAAATATTAAATATTAAATATTAATATTAATATTAAATATTAAATATTAAATATTAAATATTAAATATTAAATATTAAATATTAAATATTAAATATTAAATATTAAATATTAAATATTAAATATTAAATATTAAATATTAAATATTAAATATTAAATATTAAATATTAAATATTAAATATTAAATATTAAATATTAAATATTAAATATTAAATATTAAATATTAAATATTAAATATTAAATATTAAATATTAAATATTAAATATTAAATATTAAATATTAAATATTAAATATTAAATATTAAATATTAAATATTAAATATTAAATATTAAATATTAAATATTAAATATTAAATATTAAATATTAAATATTAAATATTAAATATTAAATATTAAATATTAAATATTAAATATTAAATATTAAATATTAAATATTAAATATTAAATATTAAATATTAAATATTAAATATTAAATATTAAATATTAAATATTAAATATTAAATATTAAATATTAAATATTAAATATTAAATATTAAATATTAAATATTAAATATTAAATATTAAATATTAAATATTAAATATTAAATATTAAATATTATCCTAAATATTAAATATTAAATATTAAATATTAAATATTAATATTAAATATTAAATATTAAATATATTAAATATTAAATATTAAATATAAATATTAAATATTAAATATTAAATATTAAATATTAAATATTAAATATTAAATATTAAATATTAAATATTAAATATTAAATATTAAATATTAAATATTAAATATTAATATTAAATATTAAATATTAAATATTAAATATTAATATTAAATATTAAATATTAAATATTAAATATTAATATTAAATATTAAATATTAAATATTAAATATTAAATATTAATATTAAATATTAAATATTAAATATTAAATATTAAATATTAAATATTAAATATTAAATATTAAATATTAAATATTAAATATTAAATATTAAATATTAAATATTAAATATTAAATATTAAATATTAAATATTAAATATTAAATATTAAATATTAAATATTAAATATTAAATATTAAATATTAAATATTAAATATTAAATATTAAATATTAAATATTAATATTAAATATTAAATATTAAATATTAAATATTAAATATTAAATATTAAATATTAAATATTAAATATTAAATATTAAATATTAAATATTAAATATTAAATATTAAATATTAAATATTAAATATTAAATATTAAATATTAAATATTAAATATTAAATATTAAATATTAAATATTAAATATTAAATATTAAATATTAAATATTAAATATTAAATATTAAATATTAAATATTAAATATTAATATTAAATATTAAATATTAAATATTAAATATTAAATATTAAATATTAAATATTAAATATTAAATATTAAATATTAAATATTAAATATTAAATATTAAATATTAAATATTAAATATTAAATATTAATATTAAATATTAAATATTAAATATTAAATATTAAATATTAAATATTAAATATTAAATATTAAATATTAAATATTAAATATTAAATATTAAATATTAAATATTAAATATTAAATATTAAATATTAAATATTAAATATTAAATATTAAATATTAAATATTAAATATTAAATATTAAATATTAAATATTAAATATTAAATATTAAATATTAAATATTAAATATTAAATATTAAATATTAAATATTAAATATTAAATATTAAATATTAAATATTAAATATTAAATATAAATATTAAATATTAAATATTAAATATTAAATATTAAATATTAAATATTAAATATTAAATATTAAATATTAAATATTAAATATTAAATATTAAATATTAAATATTAAAAATATTAAATATTAAATATTAAATATTAAATATTAAATATTAAATATAAATATTAAATATTAAATATTAAATATTAAATATTAAATATTAAATATTAAATATTAAATATTAAATATTAAATATTAAATATTAAATATTAAATATTAAATATTAAATATTAAATATTAAATATTAATATTAAATATGAAATATTAAATATTAAATATTAAATATTAAATATTAAATATTAAATATTAAATATTAAATATTAAATATTAAATATTAAATATTAAATATTAAATATTAAATATTAAATATTAAATATTAAATATTAAATATTAAATATTAAATATTAAATATTAAATATTAAATATTAAATATTAAATATTAAATATTAAATATTAAATATTAAATATTAAATATTAAATTTAAATATTAAATATTAAATATTAAATATTAAATATTAAATATTAAATATTAAATATTAAATATTAAATATTAAATATTAAATATTAAATATTAAATATTAAATATTAAATATTAAATATTAAATATTAAATATTAAATATTAAATATTAAATATTAAATATTAAATATTAAATATTAAATATTAATATTAATATTAAATATTAAATATTAAATATTAAATATTAAATATTAAAATATTAAATATTAAATATTAAATATTAAATATTAAATATTAAATATTAAATATTAAATATTAAATATTAAATATAAATATTAAATATTAAATATTAAATATTAAATATTAAATATTAAATATTAAATATTAAATATTAAAATATTAAATATTAAATATTAAATATTAATATTAAATATTAAATATTAAATATTAAATATTAAATATTAAATATTAAATATTAAATATTAAATATTAAATATTAAATATTAAATATTAAATATTAAATATTAAAATATAAATATTAAATATTACATATTAAATATTAAATTAAATATTAAATATTAAATATTAAATATTAAATATTAAATATTAAATATTAAATATTAATATTAAATATTAAATATTAAATATTAAATATTAAATATTAAATATTAAATATTAAATATTAAATATTAAATATTAAATATAAAAATTAAATATTAAATATTAAATATTAAATATTAAATATTAAATATTAAATATTAAATATTAAATATTAAATATTAAATATTAAATATTAAATATTAAATATTAAATATTAAATATTAAATATTAAATATTAAATATTAAATATTAAATATTAAATATTAAATATTAAAATATTAAATATTAAATATTAAATATTAAATATTAAATATTAAATATTAAATATTAAATATTAAATATTAAATATTAAATATTAAATATTAAATATTAAATATTAAATATTAATATTAAATATTAAATATTAAATATTAAATATTAAATATTAAATATTAAATATTAAATATTAAATATTAAATATTAAATATTAAATATTAAATATTAAATATTAAATATTAAATATTAAATATTAAATATTAAATATTAAATATTAAATATTAAATATTAAATATTAAATATTAAATATTAAATATTAAATATTAAATATTAAATATTAAATATTAAATATTAAATATTAAATATTAATATTAAATATTAAATATTAAATATTAAATATTAAATATTAAATATTAAATATTAAATATTAAATATTAAATATTAAATATTAAATATTAAATATTAAATATTAAATAAATAATTTAATATTAAATATTAAATATTAAATATTAAATATTAAATATTAAATATAAATATTAAATATTAAATATTAAATATTAAATATTAAATATTAAATATTAAATATTAAATATTAAATATTAAATATTAAATATTAAATATTAAATATTAAATATTAAATATTAAATATTAAATATTAAATATTAAATATTAAATATTAAATATTAAATATTAAATATTAAATATTAAATATTAAATATTAAATATTAAATATTAATATTAAATATTAAATATTAAATATTAAATATTAAATATTAAATATTAAATATTAAATATTAAATATTAAATATTAAATATTAAATATTAAATATTAAATATTAAATATTAAATATTAAATATTAAATATTAAATATTAAATATTAAATATTAAATATTAAATATTAAATATTAAATATTAAATATTAAATATTAAATATTAAATATTAAATATTAAATATTAAATATTAAATATTAAATATTAAATATTAAATATTAAATATTAAATATTAAATATTAAATATTAAATATTAAATATTAAATATTAAATATTAAATATTAAATATTAAATATTAAATATTAAATATTAAATATTAAATATTAAATATTAAATATTAAATATTAAATATTAAATATTAAATATTAAATATTAAATATTAAATATTAAATATTAAATATTAAATATTAAATATTAAATATTAAATATTAAATATTAAATATTAAATATTAAATATTAAATATTAAATATTAAATATTAAATATTAAATATTAAATATTAAATATTAAATATTAAATATTAAATATTAAATATTAAATATTAAATATTAAATATTAAATATTAAATATTAAATATTAAATATTAAATATTAAATATTAAATATTAAATATTAAATATTAAATATTAAATATTAAATATTAAATATTAAATATTAAATATTAAATATTAAATATTAAATATTAAATATTAAATATTAAATATTAAATATTAAATATTAAATATTAAATATTAAATATTAAATATTAAATATTAAATATTAAATATTAAATATTAAATATTAAATATTAAATATTAAATATTAAATATTAAATATTAAATATTAAATATTAAATATTAAATATTAAATATTAAATATTAAATATTAAATATTAAATATTAAATATTAAATATTAAATATTAAATATTAAATATTAAATATTAAATATTAAATATTAAATATTAAATATTAAATATTAAATATTAAATATTAAATATTAAATATTAAATATTAAATATTAAATATTAAATATTAAATATTAAATATTAAATATTAAATATTAAATATTAAATATTAAATATTAAATATTAAATATTAAATATTAAATATTAAATATTAAATATTAAATATTAAATATTAAATATTAAATATTAAATATTAAATATTAAATATTAAATATTAAATATTAAATATTAAATATTAAATATTAAATATTAAATATTAAATATTAAATATTAAATATTAAATATTAAATATTAAATATTAAATATTAAATATTAAATATTAAATTATTAAATATTAAATATTAAATATTAAATATTAAATATTAAATATTAAATATTAAATATTAAATATTAAATATTAAATATTAAATATTAAATATTAAATATTAAATATTAAATATTAAATATTAAATATTAAATATTAAATATTAAATATTAAATATTAAATATTAAATATTAAATATTAAATATTAAATATTAAATATTAAATATTAAATATTAAATATTAAATATTAAATATTAAATATTAAATATTAAATATTAAATATTAAATATTAAATATTAAATATTAAATATTAAATATTAAATATTAAATATTAAATATTAAATATTAAATATTAAATATTAAATATTAAATATTAAATATTAAATATTAAATATTAAATATTAAATATTAAATATTAAATATTAAATATTAAATATTAAATATTAAATATTAAATATTAAATATTAAATATTAAATATTAAATATTAAATATTAAATATTAAATATTAAATATTAAATATTAAATATTAAATATTAAATATTAAATATTAAATATTAAATATTAAATATTAAATATTAAATATTAAATATTAAATATTAAATATTAAATATTAAATATTAAATATTAAATATTAAATATTAAATATTAAATATTAAATATTAAATATTAAATATTAAATATTAAATATTAAATATTAAATATTAAATATTAAATATTAAATATTAAATATTAAATATTAAATATTAAATATTAAATATTAAATATTAAATATTAAATATTAAATATTAAATATTAAATATTAAATATTAAATATTAAATATTAAATATTAAATATTAAATATTAAATATTAAATATTAAATATTAAATATTAAATATTAAATATTAAATATTAAATATTAAATATTAAATATTAAATATTAAATATTAAATATTAAATATTAAATATTAAATATTAAATATTAAATATTAAATATTAAATATTAAATTATATTAAATATTAAATATTAAATATTAAATATTAAATATTAAATATTAAATATTAAATATTAAATAATTAAATATTAAATATTAAATATTAAATATTAAATATTAATATTAAATATTAAATATTAAATATTAAATATTAATAATATTAAATATTAAATATTAAATATTAAATATTAAATATTAAATATTAAATATTAAATATTAAATATTAAATATTAAATATTAAATATTAAATATTAAATATTAAATATTAAATATTAAATATTAAATATTAAATATTAAATATTAAATATTAAATATTAAATATTAAATATTAAATATTAAATATTAAATATTAAATATTAAATATTAAATATTAAATATTAAATATTAAATATTAAATATTAAATATTAAATATTAAATATTAAATATTAAATATTAAATATTAAATATTAAATATTAAATATTAAATATTAAATATTAAATATTAAATATTAAATATTAAATATTAAATATTAAATATTAAATATTAAATATTAAATATTAAATATTAAATATTAAATATTAAATATTAAATATTAAATATTAAATATTAAATATTAAATATTAAATATTAAATATTAAATATTAAATATTAAATATTAAATATTAAATATTAAATATTAAATATTAAATATTAAATATTAAATATTAAATATTAAATATTAAATATTAAATATTAAATATTAAATATTAAATATTAAATATTAAATATTAAATATTAAATATTAAATATTAAATATTAAATATTAAATATTAAATATTAAATATTAAATATTAAATATTAAATATTAAATATTAAATATTAAATATTAAATATTAAATATTAAATATTAATATTAAATATTAAATATTAAATATTAAATATTAAATATTAATATTAAATATTAAATATTAAATATTAAATATTAAATATTAAATATTAAATATTAAATATTAAATATTAAATATTAAATATTAAATATTAAATATTAAATATTAAATATTAAATATTAAATATTAAATATTAAATATTAAATATTAAATATTAAATATTAAATATTAAATATTAAATATTAAATATTAAATATTAAATATTAAATATTAAATATTAAATATTAAATATTAAATATTAAATATTAAATATTAAATATTAAATATTAAATATTAAATATTAAATATTAAATATTAAATATTAAATATTAAATATTAAATATTAAATATTAAATATTAAATATTAAATATTAAATATTAAATATTAAATATTAAATATTAAATATTAAATATTAAATATTAAATATTAAATATTAAATATTAAATATTAAATATTAAATATTAAATATTAAATATTAAATATTAAATATTAAATATTAAATATTAAATATTAAATATTAAATATTAAATATTAAATATTAAATATTAAAATATTAAATATTAAATATTAAATATTAAATATTAAATATTAAATATTAAATATTAAATATTAAATATTAAATATTAAATATTAAATATTAAATATTAAATATTAAATATTAAATATTAAATATTAAATATTAAATATTAAATATTAAATATTAAATATTAAATATTAAATATTAAATATTAAATATTAAATATTAAATATTAAATATTAAATATTAAATATTAAATATTAAATATTAAATATTAAATATTAAATATTAAATATTAAATATTAAATATTAAATATTAAATATTAAATATTAAATATTAAATATTAAATATTAAATATTAAATATTAAATATTAAATATTAAATATTAAATATTAAATATTAAATATTAAATATTAAATATTAAATATTAAATATTAAATATTAAATATTAAATATTAAATATTAAATATTAAATATTAAATATTAAATATTAAATATTAAATATTAAATATTAAATATTAAATATTAAATATTAAATATTAAATATTAAATATTAAATATTAAATATTAAATATTAAATATTAAATATTAAATATTAAATATTAAATATTAAATATTAAATATTAAATATTAAATATTAAATATTAAATATTAAATATTAAATATTAAATATTAAATATTAAATATTAAATATTAAATATTAAATATTAAATATTAAATATTAAATATTAAATATTAAATATTAAATATTAAATATTAAATATTAAATATTAAATATTAAATATTAAATATTAAATATTAAATATTAAATATTAAATATTAAATATTAAATATTAAATATTAAATATTAAATATTAAATATTAAATATTAAATATTAAATATTAAATATTAAATATTAAATATTAAATATTAAATATTAAATATTAAATATTAAATATTAAATATTAAATATTAAATATTAAATATTAAATATTAAATATTAAATATTAAATATTAAATATTAAATATTAAATATTAAATATTAAATATTAAATATTAAATATTAAATATTAAATATTAAATATTAAATATTAAATATTAAATATTAAATATTAAATATTAAATATTAAATATTAAATATTAAATATTAAATATTAAATATTAAATATTAAATATTAAATATTAAATATTAAATATTAAATATTAAATATTAAATATTAAATATTAAATATTAAATATTAAATATTAAATATTAAATATTAAATATTAAATATTAAATATTAAATATTAAATATTAAATATTAAATATTAAATATTAAATATTAAATATTAAATATTAAATATTAAATATTAAATATTAAATATTAAATATTAAATATTAAATATTAAATATTAAATATTAAATATTAAATATTAAATATTAAATATTAAATATTAAATATTAAATATTAAATATTAAATATTAAATATTAAATATTAAATATTAAATATTAAATATTAAATATTAAATATTAAATATTAAATATTAAATATTAAATATTAAATATTAAATATTAAATATTAAATATTAAATATTAAATATTAAATATTAAATATTAAATATTAAATATTAAATATTAAATATTAAATATTAAATATTAAATATTAAATATTAAATATTAAATATTAAATATTAAATATTAAATATTAAATATTAAATATTAAATATTAAATATTAAATATTAAATATTAAATATTAAATATTAAATATTAAATATTAAATATTAAATATTAAATATTAAATATTAAATATTAAATATTAAATATTAAATATTAAATATTAAATATTAAATATTAAATATTAAATATTAAATATTAAATATTAAATATTAAATATTAAATATTAAATATTAAATATTAAATATTAAATATTAAATATTAAATATTAAATATTAAATATTAAATATTAAATATTAAATATTAAATATTAAATATTAAATATTAAATATTAAATATTAAATATTAAATATTAAATATTAAATATTAAATATTAAATATTAAATATTAAATATTAAATATTAAATATTAAATATTAAATATTAAATATTAAATATTAAATATTAAATATTAAATATTAAATATTAAATATTAAATATTAAATATTAAATATTAAATATTAAATATTAAATATTAAATATTAAATATTAAATATTAAATATTAAATATTAAATATTAAATATTAAATATTAAATATTAAATATTAAATATTAAATATTAAATATTAAATATTAAATATTAAATATTAAATATTAAATATTAAATATTAAATATTAAATATTAAATATTAAATATTAAATATTAAATATTAAATATTAAATATTAAATATTAAATATTAAATATTAAATATTAAATATTAAATATTAAATATTAAATATTAAATATTAAATATTAAATATTAAATATTAAATATTAAATATTAAATATTAAATATTAAATATTAAATATTAAATATTAAATATTAAATATTAAATATTAAATATTAAATATTAAATATTAAATATTAAATATTAAATATTAAATATTAAATATTAAATATTAAATATTAAATATTAAATATTAAATATTAAATATTAAATATTAAATATTAAATATTAAATATTAAATATTAAATATTAAATATTAAATATTAAATATTAAATATTAAATATTAAATATTAAATATTAAATATTAAATATTAAATATTAAATATTAAATATTAAATATTAAATATTAAATATTAAATATTAAATATTAAATATTAAATATTAAATATTAAATATTAAATATTAAATATTAAATATTAAATATTAAATATTAAATATTAAATATTAAATATTAAATATTAAATATTAAATATTAAATATTAAATATTAAATATTAAATATTAAATATTAAATATTAAATATTAAATATTAAATATTAAATATTAAATATTAAATATTAAATATTAAATATTAAATATTAAATATTAAATATTATATATTAAATATTAAATATTAAATATTAAATATTAAATATTAAATATTAAATATTAAATATTAAATATTAAATAGTAAATATTAAATATTAAATATTAAATATTAAATATTAAATATTAAATATTTAATATTTAATATTAAATATTAAATATTAAATATTAAATATTAAATATTAAATATTAAATATTAAATATTAAATATTTAATATTTAATATTTAATATTATATATTATATATTATATATTAAATATTAAATATTAAATATTAAATATTAAATATTAAATATTAAATATTAAATATTAAATATTAAATATTAAATATTAAATATTAAATATTAAATATTAAATATTAAATATTAAATATTAAATATTAAATATTAAATATTAAATATTAAATATTAAATATTAAATATTAAATATTAAATATTAAATATTAAATATTAAATATTAAATATTAAATATTAAATATTAAATATTAAATATTAAATATTAAATATTAAATATTAAATATTAAATATTAAATATTAAATATTAAATATTAAATATTAAATATTAAATAATAAATATTAAATATTAAATATTAAATATTAAATATTAAATATTAAATATTAAATATTAAATATTAAATATTAAAGGTTTTTTCAAGGGACTCAGCAACAAATTCGTTATATTGAGTTTTTCGTTATAACGAAGTTCGTTATATCCAAGTTTCACTGTATATGGATATGTATGTATTTACTTTCAGGTTTAAGGTGATATTACATGATGTGTTTTTTACATATGTACTGTCAAATTTTCCCACAACAAAAGTTGTACACATCGTGTGATACATATGAAACATTGTTTATGTACAATACATGAGGAAAGTCACATGTACATTTTTCAATTAGAACAGGTTCTTTTTTGGCAAGACAAACATATGAAAATACAACACTACTTGTGGCGAAAGAAAAACAGAGTAAGTTATAAACATTAATATTTAAAGAAAAATAAATTGTTTAATATTAATTAACAATTAAAAAATATATAACTTTTTTTAAAAATAAATTTTTGTAAATTCACAAATTAAATCAGCTGTTGTTTACATTTAGAGGTTATGTCATACGGAAATACATATGCACGTGTGATAGCAAAAATTATGAATCGTATGTAAAAGACAATTTTGACAGACATGAGGAATTTCATATGGATAAAAAAGTGACAGTACATATGTAAAAAACACTTCGTGTAATAGCACCTTAAAGGTGTGTTTACACTATGTGTATTTTCCATATGTAAATTCAGTTTTACGATCCATACGTAATTCCGTGTGTGTGTCAAAATTAGCGTTTTACATACGATTCATAATTTTTGCGTTCAAACGTACATATGTATTTCCGTATGACATAACCTCTAAATGTAAACAACAGCTGATTTAATTTGTGAATTTACAAAAATTTATTGTTTAAAATAAAGTTATATATTTTACATATTTTTAAATTGTTAATTAATATTAAACAATTTATTTTTCTTTCAATATTAATCTTTATAATTTACTCTTTTTTTCTTTCGCCACAAGCAGTGTTGTATTTTCATATGTTTGTCTTGCCAAAATAGAACCTGCTCTAATTGAAAAATTTACATATGTCTTGCAAAATGTGATGTACATAAACAATGTTTGAAAGCGTTCACACTATGAGTACAAATTACACGTGCTAAGAAACTAAGAAAAACACAAGCAAAACACGTAGTGTGAACGCAGCTTAAGTAATAAATATATGGATGTAAAAACGAATTAATATTTTCATCTGTTAATATTCCTTAATAGTTTAAGGAAACTAAATGCCGACATATAAATTAAAATGTGGTACTAGTAACAAAAATGCATCCAAATTTATTTCTAAATTAAATTTGTTTTTATTAATATGACCTTTGAGATACACCAGTCGATCAGACATCCCACATATTTTTAATGTGTTTAGTATCGGTATCTATTTATATTTACTTTATAATTTACTTGTGCTTACCAATAATTTCTCTTTTGGCATGTTGGATATATAATATATTAGAAGAAATTGGAAATCTGCGTAGAGGTGATAACATTTTGTCGTAGTTGAACTTTTAACTAAAAACACAATACGTAATTAACAAGAAATTATTATCCAAAAAAATATAATAATAACATGAAGAAAAGCACAAATAACATAAAGTGAAGCCAAGTTTTAATAATACATGGTTACTTAAAATATTAACAAAAGGCGACAAAGAAAACTGTTTAGTATTGCCATTTATTTTACAGGCAACAATTAGTTTTACTTACCACCTTCATTTGATATGTAAAATAATTTTTAAAATTGTTTACAAAAATAAATCATTAAATACCATTGAACACTCTGTGTTTGTAACTACCAAAAATATTTGACATTTCATTTGATATTTCATTATACCGATCGGCTCAGAATCACTTTCTGAGGCGAATTAGCGGTGTCCGTCTGTGTGTGTCCATGTAAACCTTGATATCAAACTACAGGTCGCAAATATGAATGTATTTTAATAAAATCTGGTATATATGCATTTATCGGCCATAGCATGAACGATATTGAAATTGGTGAAAATCGGTTAATGTCAGACTTAGTCCCCATACGAATCACCCCTATGAAATCGACTTAAATTGCAGTAAATCTATCTATAATTAAATCTATCAAAAAACAGAAATATTCCACAAATTTTTTTCAAATTTTGGTTTTATAAATTTTTGAAAAAAAGTGACCTTACCAAGTATGGTTAGGATCGGTCCATTTTTAGTCTTCGTATAAATACAGCATCCGAGATGAACTCAAATTTGGTTTATGCATATTTTCTACATCCAATTAGTTGGACCTTAGAGATAAGGTCTTTAAGCGCATGATATGGGGTATCGTATAGGCGGACCGACTATAATTTTCTTGTTTATTTTCTGTATTATTTTAGAAATAATCCCATTTTCAATTTTTTGTTAGTTTTAAGTTTTTTCAGAGAGAGAACTTAAGAGATGGTACTAAATTTGTAATTTACCTAGAGATTTAAATATACCTCTTGTAGCGGTGTCGGCTGTAAAAAAACATAAATTTGGAGACAGGTTGTTGGCGTTACTGACATGCTCGCTTTCTGCTCGTCGGATTGGACAGGGTTCTTGCCAACCAACCTATTGGCACTTACAAAAATTTACTACCATATCAGCATGTAGGAAAGAAAAATAAAAAGAAATTCGTCTTCCTGGAAGATGACGTTTCCAGGATACGTCCCTCCCATCTGTAATCCCATAGGGATTCGCCATAACTGCCTACCACCACAACAAAATTAACCGCTAATTTTAAGTTAAATGAATTATAAGCTAGAATTTTTTTTATAACTACCCTGACAATTTCCTCCTCGGATCAACGGAACTTCGCGTATTGACACTTGCGGTCGTTGGTTCGTCTAAGTGTCCGAATAGTACACGTACTCGTTCAATCACGCACTTCAACTTCTTTAGCTTTTAATTTTTTACATGACGTTTTTTTCTCTCCCTCTTTTTTATTTTATTTTATATTATGAGAAAAAACAATTTTTTTTCAGAATCACTGTACGGCTAATAAAAAAAACAGCACTGGATTGAGCTCAACACGTTATTATAAAAAAATTGTATGTATATACATATAAATACATACGTACATATAAAAATTTAAAAAATCTACACTTCCTTCCAGAAAGGGGGTGTCCTGGACGTGTCTGGTCGTGTGGTATGGTCCTGCGTCTATCTGTCCGGACCTGGTCAATACCTAGCATCCCGGTTCGGAGTTGCTTGTGCTGCTTCTCCAAAGTTGGATACGGCGGAGGTGTTTGCTATATATGTACATACATATATGTAGTTGCCAAAAAAATTTTTCAATATCCACTTAATTTTTATACCCTCCACACCTCAGTGGCAGAGGGTATATATAGGTTTGTCATTCAGTTTGTAACGCATCGAAAAACTGATTTCCGACCCCATAAAATATATATATTCTTGATCCTTATCACAGCTCGAGTCGATATAGCGATGTCCGTCTGTCTGTTGAAATCACGCTCATTCACAAAAAAAATTAACTGGGTAAAGTTACGATAATATCATTTGCCATTATTCCCGCCAGGTTAGTATTTAAAATGGGGTAAATCGGGCACCATTGTGCTTAGATACGAGCAAAAATATGTAGACACCTTTAAAAAAATTAAAAAACCGAGTGTGTTTGTTGTAATATTTTAATGGTTGAGCATAATAGTTGTACAACAAAATTCACAATTCAAAAAAAGCCACAAAAAATTATGCAATCATACCAGCAAACACAACTACCATGAGCTATGTTAGTAGTATTGTCACATATTTTTTATCGTTATCAGGATATAATAAAAAATATGAAAGAAAAAATATAATCCCTAATGAAAAACGAAAAATGAAGAATGGAAAATGAAAAATGAGAAATGAATCAAAAAAGAATAATGAAAAAAGAAATATTAAAAGTGAAAAATTCAAAATTAAAAATTACTAGCTTATTCTGATAAAAATATTTTAAAATTTGCTTTGTTTTAGTATCAATATCTGGAAATTTTTAGCCAAGAATCAGCTGATTTTTTTATACCCTCCACTCCAGTGTGCAGAGGGTATATATAAGTTTGTCATTCCGTTTGTAATAATTAGAAAAAAAAATCTGGACCCCATAAAATATATATATTTGTGATCCTTATATCAAGCGGAGTTGATATAGCGATGTCCGTCTGTCCGTCTGTGGAAATCACGATGACGGCTTCAATCGGGCAACTAGGTTGATCGTTGGTATAAAAAATGATTCAGTAACATCCTGAAAAGTTTGCTATTTAAAATCGTCCAAATCGGTTTATCTGGTCCCGAGAATTGAACGATGGAGTAAAAAAAGTCTTGAAAACATATGATTTGACTATGTTGTTCTTGTCACGATAACGTTCTCAATAGGACAGCTAGGGCGCTTGTTGTTAGTGAGAATGATACACCAACATCACGAGAAGGTTTCTGTTTTTTAAATCGTGACAATAGGTTTCATAGGTGCCGAGAAATCACTGAAAAGGTAAAAAAAAATATGATGTTTTCCTATATTGTTATTCTAAATTTTGTATTTTGTCACAGCTGTACTTGTTGTTTTTATGGTCGTTGTGGTAGTAATATAAAAATTCACCAATATCAACATTTTATGGTGTAATATTTAAGTTAATTAATTAATAAAAGAAACTATATAAAATCAATATCAATATTCTGCTATTTTTATAAGATCACAAAATATTACAAATTGATACATACAGACTACTGTTGCAAATATCAAAATACTATAAATAACATTCATATATTCTGCATATGTATTTCGATAATAAGCGCATATTAAAAATAATAAAATATAAATTATTTTATTTATACAAAATATTGCAATTTTTAGGGTTGCAAAAAATAGTATGATTTTAAGGGTTCTACTTTTAGTACATACTTGCATTCAAAAGTAGTATTGAAAACATAAAGATCTACCCTGTTAAAAATTGGTGTTTAAAAAAATTTTTTTTCTCAGATGATAATAATATAATGACAATAATATTTAATTATAATACATTTTTAAAATTTATTATTTAATGTTTGGCGCAGGCAAACGCCATTCTCGGACTACCGAGAATTTAATGCACGATGTATTCCGCATTAGGAATAATCGCGGAGCTCAGCTCAATCAAAGTGAAATGATTAAGCCTCGCTCTGGGAAACAAGTGTTCATGCTTCCCTTTGCACAAACGCCATTCCCAACTACCAAAAATTGTAGGCACGAGCTATCCACATCAGGAATAGTCGCGGGCTCAACTCAATCAAAGTGCAATGATTAAGCTTCGCCCTGGGAAGCATATATTCATTCATTTCTTAGCACAAACCGAACTTCTTATGGCACATCAAAAATAAACTAATTGAGAAGTACAATTCATCATTACGCTGTATTATAATACTATTTTCTTATATTACTACTAGCTAGTAAACAAAGTGTTCGTATCATTGTAAACGAAATAGAATTGAAATTGTGTGCAGATTTGTTTTACTTAAAAAACTGTTTCTACAGATAGTGAATAAAATCCCAGTAAACAATTTATGCAATAAGTGATCATGTGGAGTCTTTTTTGACTCCTCTGTGCTATTAAAATAAATGCGCTCTTTTGCTGATCACAAAATATTCTTTTGTGGGGAGGAAATATTACTTTACCCCCGACTCATCTTGAGAACCTTTTTATCCAATTTTCTGATTAATTTCGACTTATTTTTGAGTCATATTTAATGTCATTTTTCTATAAATCACTTTTTAAGCGTAAGCAAAAATCATTTCTTAATCTTTTTCTAATACCGCATGTGATTAATCAGTTTTTAATCATCAAAAGTGCTCGAAGAAGACACAGTAAGATGATTTTTGTTAAAACAATCTTCGAAATGATTACTGGGATATCGTATATTTTTGTTTACACATACATATACATAATGGCACCAGTTAGCCGAACTCTCTCATGAAACACATAGACGACAGCGGCTACACGAGTACAGCCTGTCAAAAATAAAATACACACCTTTATATGAAAACGATTATTTTGACACCAACACAGCTACACGACTACATGACCACTTTTGCTGCTGTAGTCAACTTAGGCTAATTTCTGTTTTTGTTGGCTACAAAATAAAAATAGTGTTGACAATATAACAAAATATGTAAAAGATATTAGTGCTATGAAATATTTTATTTTGTTGAAAAAATTAATCGCAAAATGAAATGCTATAATAATTCTATTAATTACTTATTTATTTATTTTTACGTTATAATAATGCATTATAAATAAGTAATATATTTAAGACAATTTTATGTAGAATCATACATGTTTTTCTATTTTAATAAAGTTAAAAAAAAATGTAATTGGCACTACTGAAATAAAAATGATTTTGTATAAAAACAGCTGTTTATATTGTTGTTATATGTTGCTGTCATTTTCAAAAAAAATTAAGCAGTTGACTACACGACTACAATTGTAGCCAGTAGCATTTGTATCCGTGTGTTTGTGTAGCCTCTGTCGTCTATGTGTTTCATGCATATGTAACAATTTCATTTAGTCTTATGAAAGGTTTTGAACAAAGCAGATATACGTCGCATTGTTTTGTGAAATCTTACATTGTTTTTTAATAGGTACCAGTGATGCCAGGAGATTTTTACAGAAATCTCTACGCTAATGAAAAAAAATCCCTTTTTTTCCCTACACCCACTTTTTTCTCTCTACATTTTCCCTACACTACTTTTTTCAATTTTTCAAAAAAAAAATTATTTTTAATTTGTTAATTTTCAATTTCAATAATGCAAAAATAACATAAAAACGAAAAAAATATCATAAAAAATAAGATAAGAATATCATTAGAATTACATAAAAACAATATAAAAAATCAACAGATATTATAAAAAAAATATTTTTACTATTCTGTATAATTCATTTTTTATATGGCTAGATGTGCATTTAAAATTTACACAATTAATTAAAATGGCTTGCAAATGGGATCTTATAACGTAAACAGAATTTTGGTTGTTGGTTTTAAAAGATATTTTTTTAAGACATTGGTTATTAGCATGTATACTTAGATCTGATTTATCGCAATTTAATATTTCTTCACAAGCCTTGCATCTGTATTTAAAGTCGTCATCTTTGACCTGTTCTATCCCATTAGCTTCTCGTCTCTCAACTAACTTGAGTAAAACCTTTGTTTTCTGTATTTCTTTGATGTGTTTTCAGCATCATCGAAAAACGAATCGGACATTTTTCTAAAATCAATTATGTTTACATTTATAATATTTTAATATTCTTTTTATTTACAAACTTACTTAAGGTGCTATTACACGAAGTGTTTTTCACATATGTACTGTCACTTTTTTTATCCATATGAAATTCCTCATGTCTGTCAAAATTGTCTTTTACATACGATTCATAATTTTTGCTATCACACGTGCATATGTATTTCCGTATGACATAACCTCTAAGTGTAAACAACAGCTGATTTAATTTGTGAATTTACAAAAATTTATTGTTAAAAAAAAGGTTATATATTTTTTAATTGTTAATACTAAACAATTTATTTTTCTTTCAATATTAATCTTTAAAATTTACTCTGTTTTTCTTTCGCCACAAGCAGTGTTGTATTTTCATGTTTGTCATGCAAAAATAGAACCTGTTCTAATTGAAAAATGTACATGTGACTTTCTTCATGTATTGTACATAAACAATGTTTCATATGTATCACACGATGTGTACAACTTTTGTTGTGGGAAAATTTGACAGTACATATGTAAAAAAAACATCATGTAATAGCACCTTTAATATAATCGAAGAGATCTACAAAGATGGCGTACTTATGTATGTATTAAAAAAAATGCACAAAACAAGTAAACTGCACAAAAGTGTTTTTTACTTGTCATTCTTATTAAAGAAGCCACGTATTTACTATCTCCATATTATAGAGTTATTACCAGATTTAAAAAAGATAGATATTTTTAATTTTAAAGTTTAAAATTGAAACGTAAATATATAATATTAAAGGTGCTATTACATTTTTTATTTTTTTTTATTTTTATTTTATTTATTCAGTCTATGGAATCATCCTTAAAGTATATGTACATTTATATTATAATTTATATATATAATTAAACATTTAACAAAATTGATATATAACATTTATTTAATTCAGTTGATTTAATGCATTTAAGTGTAATATAATATATCTTCTCACAATATCCAAACTTTTATTAAAATCAATAAACTGATACAGCATATTAAACTCATCACAAATTCTACGTAGTGGATTAAAATTAGCATAGTTTGTACAATAATATTTGATAGAAAGTTATAATTTCTTGATGATCGAAAAGGAATATTTATATTTATTTTGTTGATAAGAAATTCAGATTTAAGACTACCATTTAACAGTTTTAACAGGAAAGTAACATTTAGCATATGTCTGCGACTTTTCAATGTAGGAAGCTTAATTATAGCCAGACGATTTTCATAAGATGGCAACCTCATATTAGGATCCCAGCCCAAACCACGAAGACAAAATAACAAAAATTGTTTTTGAACTGATTCAATTTTATTCGAATGTATATGATATTGCGGATCCGAAAACTCTTTAGCCCACCGTTTAATGAATCCAAGTACACCAGTAGTTTTATTTATTGTTAGCGAAATATGACTTCTAAAGTCAAATTTTTTATCCAGAAGTACGCCAAGGTCGTTGAATGAATCAACTAAATCAAGCACAGCATTATTCATGATATACCGACCATTAATTGGAATTGATCTTGTAAAAATCATATATTTGCATTTTTTGACATTTAGGTCCATTAGATTCATATTACACCAAGTAGTTAAACGATCAATATCATTCTGTAAAAGTGATTGTTGATCAAGATTGTTGAGGGTAAAAATTAACTTTACATCGTCTGCATACATTAATGTAGTTGAGTGTTTAATTACAGAAGGAAGATCATTTATAAATAGCGTAAATAAAAGAGGTCCCAAGTGACTACCTTGAGGTACACCAGATAATACTTTTATGTTGTTGGAATACGAGTTACGAAACTTAATACATTGTGTTCTGTCTTTTAAATATGATCCAATCCATTTTATTAGCATTATACCAAAGCCCATACGGTCAAGCTTAAACAACAATAGATCATGATTTACTTTATCGAATGCCTTGCTAAAATCATTATAAATAACATCTGTTTGTTTCATATTAATAAAACCATCATTTACCAAAGTTGTAAGCTCCAAAAGATTTGTTATTGTAGAGCGTGATTTGCAGAATCCATGTTGCGTTGGAGATATGATAGAGGACACATGATGTGACAACGTGTCAAATATAAGTTTTTCAAATAGTTTTGGAATAGCACTTAATTTAGCAATACCTCTATAATTCGAAATACCAGCTTTAGATCCAGACTTAAAGAAGGGAATAATAAATGATTCTTTCCAAATGGGAGGAAAGTAACCCAATTTAAGGGATATGTTAAACATATAAGTCAAAGGAATTTACAATAAATGTACGCAGCGCTTTAAAATGCAACTAGGAACACCGTCAGGACCAGCAGCATACGACAAATTTAATTTTGTCAGGGCATTCAGAACTGTATGTTGATTGATGGATGGTATATTAATAATTGAAGATTCCGATATTGTGTATGGATACAGATTATTAAATACTGTCGAAGAATAAGTTGATGCAAAAAAGTCTGCAAACATATTACTTATGGAGTTATCATCTGAAGATTCTAAATCACCGTACTTCATAACCGAAGGAAAGTCCGCAGTACGTCTCTTAGAATTAATAAATTTATAAAATGATTTTGGATTATTTTTTAGATTATTCCTTACTTCAATTAAATAGTTATTATAGGCCAATTGATTAGCAATAATAAATTCCGATCTTGACAACGAGTATTTCATATAATCTATCAATGTTCCATATTTTCTATAATTTTTGTACATTTTGTTTTTCTTATTTTTAAGTTGAGATAGATGTTTTGTATTCCAAGGAGGACCATTCGATTTAGGAGGTAACATTTTAGGTACAGATGCCGAGAAACATTCAAAGAGGTGATGATCAAATGTATGCAAACACAAGTCCAAGTTATCATTGCAACGAGATAACACATTTATCCAGTCAATTAGGAATAGATGGAGTTGTAAATCTTGGTAATTAGTTTTATTAAAGCAAAAGATTTTATCGCTGTGAGTTAACTTTTTTTATGAAGAGGATAGGAACAAAAGCAAGATATCTCAAGTGTTGGATGGTATATATCTTCCGGATTAGAAATAGGGCTATGCCGCAATATTGAAAAGTCATTAGGTTCATTAACGAAAATAAGGTCCAACAGTCTACCAAATGCATTTTTGACGGAGTTGACTTGGAAAAGACAATTTTCCAATAAACCTTGAATAAATGCAGCTGAAGAATCGGAATAATGAGATGGAACTAAATAATTGGTATCAGTATCAGCTTTCCAGGATGTAGACGGCATGTTAAAACCTCATGTTTTATATAATTTTGGATTAAATCAACAGCTTTCAGATGATCCTCATAAACAGAAAGCGGAGAGTTAGGCGGAATGTATGAGCAAATAATGTCATGGACTGTTATTAATTTTAGCTAACACACATATAATCTCAATATGTAAATAATAGTTTAAGATAATTTCTTCAGACGAAAATTCGTTTAGTATAGCAACCAATACGCCGCCACCAGACTTTTTTATTACATTATTACACTGATTATTATTTTTATCAGATTCAATTCTTTCACAACTTTCTCTATCTTTTCTGAAAATTTGATATTTAGGGCAAAAAATCTCAGAGTTAATAACTTTTTTACTGAACCAGGTCTACGTAAATATAATAATATGATTATTGAAGCCAAAGCCATTACAATAAATTGACGAAAGTTTTGAATTCATACCTCTAACGTTTTGATACAAGATGTATATTAGTTTTTTGGATTTTGATAAGCGGATTTGGGAAGCCGAGCATTATCTTCTTCTCTATATATAAATTCACGTATTAATGGCATCTACGATTTGTTCAAATAGGTATTCAGGAACAATTATTTTAAATGATGCTCTATTTCTGGAATTCATTTTGTAAACACTAATATCCTCAGGAATACAGTTTTTAATTTTAGAGATCACATAAAATTTCATCTCATCAGCTTTCGTATCATGTGCGAAACGTGTAGCAAATATAGTTTTCTTCGGAGGAATTGTTCGCAACCTAGGAGTGGGTATTGATTCAATATCAGTTGTAGGCACTATATTTGAAGTACCAGATGTTGAAGCAGATGGGATTGGTGATGCAGCATCAAAATTAATCAATCGACCAGCGTTCTCAGGATTATAAAGTAAATTATTAGCCGTTGCAGTTCTAGGCATTGAAGAAATATTTGGAGCAATAATGTTCAGAGCATGCTGAGTACTATGGTTATTAGCATATGATGTAATCGGAAATGCTGCAGTTTCATTTAATATTGGAGTAGGTTTATTAATTAAAACTTGAACGTTGTTTGAATGAGAAACGGCAGGATCAATACCTGTAATATTTTGAAAAGCAGATGCAATAGCAGTAGTACTATTCTAATATGCTCCATTAGGACCAGGATTCTGACTAGAATTTTCTTTATTCAAGAACCTTGGCGACTTACGACGAGTTGGGGATGGTGACAGCAATCCCTCTAAGGATTTGAAATCATCAATAAGCTTTCCATAAGCATTAATTTGACAAGATAAATTATTAAGCTTTTGTTGAATTTGCAAAAAATTATCTTTCGTACTTTGAAAGAAACGATAAAAATCAGCACCAATTTTTTGACATCCATTACAGCGCCAGTGCAAGTTTTTATGTTTAGATATTGACTCAGCAACCAAACCAGACAGGCCACTATATTTAAAGTGACATAAACCATGACAAAGCCAAAAGGTAAGCATTCTTTCTTCATAATCAACCAAAGAGCAGCCTTTTTTTAAACATGCCATTATTAAGCTCTACAGGTCAAAAACAGCACAACACAAGAAACGGCAACGGTAACGATTACAGTAAAGCTACGATCTGGCTACACACAACCAACCAGTATTTTGGGTATTCTTAATGAATTTGAAGTATTTATACGATTTTACACTCAATATATATTTAAATTTAACGTTTGTTCCGACAAATACAATACTGTATAAATTTCACCAGTGGCTTCAAAACTGTCAATAATAGATATTTATAAACCAGTATTATACATGGACAAAACAGGCAAATAGTTATTTGTTGTTGTTCAGTTGACAAAGGTTAAATATTATGTGTCACAGTTGTTGTTTCTGTATTTTGTTTGTTTCACAATGTTTTCTTGTTTATATTATTGTTTTTGATTTTATTATATATAATTTACTTCGAAATTTAAACAGCTTGTTTGTGATATATTTAATAGTATCAAATGTTTTTAAAAATTTTAAAAGTTTTTTATTAACACAAAATTGACAAAAATAAACAGAGCACAATTAGAACACGACCGTATCGCACGACTTCAACGACTTCATTCTCGTTATGGTTATCAATTTTTTTTTTATTTGTGGCTCATTGACACTTTCTTCCACATTATTGTTTTAAACGCAGAGCAGGAATGGAAATGAATATGTGTTCAATAATTATTGTTATTATTATTTTTATTTTTTATTGAAACCTTATAAAATAGTTATTTACATGTTATGAGAATTTACTTAAAAGTATTACAACAATTAACATCTTATAAATTAAATAAAGAAACTATTGATATCACAGTATTAAGGAAAAGTTGTTAAGAAAAAACCTTGTATCTACTTGGCGTTATAAGAAATTTTAAAAACAAACACCAATTTATCCTCTTTAAGAACAAAAGAGTATATTAGTAGTTATTTAGCAAATTTCTTATTATGTCATAAGTGGACGTTCTGCATTTTTCTTTAAATGACAGAGTCAGTTTTCTAGCAAATGAATTAAACATTGTGTGGTTAAAGTTACTATGCAGTTCGTTAGTAGAATATCTGGGGTGTAGGTTGTGAATTATTTTTAGATTTTTATTTTGAATTATCTGTAATTTTCTTGTATGAGTTTTAGTAGCTTTGTAGAACCAGACTTGGCAACCATAGGTCATAATAGGCCGAATACACATTTTGTAAATAAGAACCTTGTTTTTTAGATTAAGTTTAGATCTTCTGTTAAGTATGGGGTAGGGAGCACGACCGCAATTAATTGCCTTATTACAAATATATTCAATGTGCTGTTTAAATGATAATTTTTTATCTAACATAATTCCCAGATATTTGATACTATCTTGTAGAGGAATAACAATTCCCCTAGAATAGAACTGTTTTGTGGCAGTGCGTTTCCGCGACCTATTATATGGGAATATAATAGCTTGGGTTTTATTAACATTAATTTTTATTTTCCATTTATCAAAATATTTTTGGGTAAATTGTAGACCACAGTTTATACCAGTTGTGACAGCTTGACAGCTGTCAAAAAAGCAATCTCAAACCGTATGGCTTTGTTTACCTTTTTCTCCATTTTGTTTTGGTAAAGAAGTGCGAAAGAGATTAAAAAATAGAATATACAAAATATAATGTGTGCAAGTGAACAGCTATAGAACATGTTTTCAACCACTGACAGCATAAAAAATAAAAACAATGGAAATTTAGTGAGTATAAACATTGAAAAAAAATTCATAAAATTGTATTTTTGACAAATTAACATTTAATTTAGTAATCTGTGGTATTTCCTTTTCAGAAATAAAAATTATAAAAGATGCATATTAAAACCCAAAGCTTGTGATTGTTATAATACCAGTAAAGTTAGTATAAATGCTGGTAAATTTGCCAGTTACATTCACCACTGCTCAACCCAGGGCCGAAAGGAAGGAATCAAAAATTACTATAGTTGAGCTAACTATTGGTCCAGTTGCTGGTGGCGAGTCACGAAACTTTTCGCAAGTTGAATTGTGGTATTAATGCTTTGGATTATGACTCGCGCGTGAGTAGTCCTAAATCGAAATTTGTCCGGTATTATTCAATGCTTTGGGCACTATACCATTGGCTTTATAAATAAAACATTAATTGGCACTTTCTTTACTCCTATAAGTAGACATCCAACTGAAAAGGAATAAAAATTAGCCGCAACTGAAGACAAAATCTCAAATATAACAACAGATACATATCTACAATTAAGAACGCTTCTAAACAACAGCCTGTTGAACAGATTTAATTTTATAAAGGCTAGTAAACCCTTAAAAATGTGAGTTCCAAAAATTAACAATTACGAACAACAAATACAAAACCACCAAGAACTACAAACATTGATTGAGTATTTGGAAATGGGATTGAAGTATAAAGAAAAACAACTTAAGTAAAATGTAAAACAGACAAAACAACAAATGACTTACAAAAATTAGTAGATGGACTACAAGCAGAAGTAGCTAAGAAAGCCCAACTTAAAGCTGAAAAGGTAGCAGAAAATTTCAGTGGCATAGAAAAGGATTTGTTGTAACAATGGCAAGAACCAAAAGCAGAAAAACAATGTAAGTTAATAATATATATAAACATTTTGAAATCACTGATATTCATATATGCACTGCATTTGTTTTTAAACCTTACAGTGACGATTATATAATTAAAGTTTTAAGCCAAACTCTTCCAGTTTTCTTTGCTACAAAATATTTTTCTGCCTCTTCTGTGCATGATATTATAATCATTGTTTATTAAGATATTTAGTATTGATTGTTATTTATTTTTTAAATTTGTGTACTTATAGCAACAGGAAAAATTGTTAAGTACAATAAGCAAAGCTGCTGTTGGAGGCAGTTTTTCGGATAAAGTAATAGATCAAAAAGACTTGCGGGATGTGCCTAAACGTTTGTGTCCAGAGGCAGTAAAAGCTTGTGCTGGCACAGCCCTATCAGTACCTTTAAATCAGTGGGTAGAACCGGTCTTCACAACCCAGATTAGACAGCAACCTCAAAATTGTAGTAGTCACAAATCTGGACAATCTAACAGCGCATATAGCCCTTCCGACCCACAACACACCACACAACAACGCCAATGGCACTCGGAGCAGTTCCAGCAGTAGCATCGGCGCTTGAGGAGACATTTCTGCGAGTGTATATTCGTTGAATCAGTGGCTATATTACTCGCAATACCAAAATATATTATTTTAAGACGACCATAAGAAAACTATCTGGTTTTAAATCTGAATGTATTTTGCTGGATATAGTTTACAGTCAGATTATAGTTTACAGCATTTGATGTACAAAGTTTGTTAGGATATACATATAAAGGTAAATTTGTTGTGTAACTTTGTAAAGCTAGCAACTTTGTTGTAAATCGACCGCCTAATTGTAAAAGTTATTAAAAAAACCATTGGATTTTAATAAAAAACACTATGTTGACTTTTGTAAAAGATGTTTATTTGTTATAAATATGTAAGAACAAGATCTGAATATCAATTTAATATAGAAAAAATAACAAATTTAGAATATACAAATAATATATAAATATAGACATACCGGTTCGGATTCCTCGGTAACGTATGGAGTCTTGCCTCCCCAAGATCACAACCCATTAAACACACACTATATTAAAAAATATATATATATATAAATAACATTGTTTAATTTTTTACTAATTCATGTTCGTATCTACTTATATGCATTATAATTTTTAGGAGAAAAATGTATAAATACCCACTTAGAAGCTTATAGTTAAGCCATGCGTTCACAGGCCCTATCTCTAAGGCCCAACTAATTGGATATAGAAAATAAGCATAAATCAAATTTGAACATGGACAGATTTTCACCAATTTAAATAGCGTTCATCCTATGGCCGATAGACGCTTATATACTAGATTGCATCAAAATATATTCATATTTGCGAGCTGTAGTTTGATTACAAAGTTTACATGGACACAGAGACGGACGGGCGGACATTGCTAAATCAACTCACAAAGTGATTGAGCCAATCGGTATAATTAAAGATGGTTACAAACATCAGCACTAAGTCATTATACCCTAACCACAAAGCGAATACATTAAAATTGTAGTGGGTGTTAACTGTAACTTGTCTTCGGTTAATATATTTTCTCTTGTTAAAAGAGCTTCTCCAACCGTACCGACCAATACATTCTTTAATTCAGCATTAACTTGTCTGAAATTTGAATTGGCCATGAAAATTGGTGCGCTTTTCTTTATTTCTGTAATTCCTCTGATATGTTCTAACTCTGCAGAATCCTTACATCCCTCTATTTGTCCGCCTCAGGAGGTTCCTCTAACACTTAAGTTTTCATGGTGGACATTTGTCACACCTAGATTTGTTGGGCAAACCATTGGTGTACCTGTTGCTTAGCTTTTTTCTGTACACTAGTATTTACACATTTTCTTTTTAAACTATAATGCATATTCTGTTACTTACTTTAGTGCCATTATTATTTATTTTTTATATTTATTTCAAAAATTTTATTTGTGATAAACTGTGCTGTGGAATTTTCAAAAAATTTCTTCCCAAATTAGAATTTTTGACAGTAATAATCACAAATAAATAAAAACAATGTATACAACGTGTATAAAGGTGATAGCATATACTTTTTAATATAGCTGTTGCTTCCGATTTCTTTACAAAATGCAACCCTGATTTGATTGTTAAAACAAAAATACAGTGTTGTATTTTTCGAGCTGTCGCCACTGTTTACGCTGTGTTGTAGACTATCATCAATTTTCTTAATTATTGCGTTTGACACCTTACCGGTACAAATGAGAGCACTATCGTCTGCGTAAAAGGCTACTTCTTGATTCCTGCGAACGGATATATCAGAAGTGTATATCGAATATAGTGTAGGTGATAAAACAGACCCTTGTGGCAGTCCCGCGGGAATTTGTCTATCACTAGATACCATGTTATCTATAGACACAACATATGAGCGTTGATCTAAAAAACTCTTTATTATCTTTTGTAAGTACGTTGGATAATTAAAGGAATTTAGTTTAAATACCAGGCTTTTTCTATATCAAGAAAAATAACCCCTGTACTCTTACGGTTTTTTATGTTCATTTCAAGAAAATTAACGACTCTTTTTATTTGATGCACAGAAGAGTGTTCCTTGCGGAATCCAAATTGTTGAGGGTTAATAATATTATTTTGATTAGAGAAGTCTAAAATTCTCTTTTGTAGAATTTTCTCAAACACTTTATCTAATTGGCTTAGAATGCTAATCGGTCTATAGCTGGACGGTAATTTAGGATCTTTGCCCGGCTTAATAATTGGGATGACTTTTGCTTTCTTAAAAATCTTTGGAAAGTATCCTTCAATTAAACAAGAATTAAAGAGTTTGCTTAGAGTTTCAAAAAAGTAGTCAGGCATTTTTTTAAGTATTTTACTATTTATGCCATCTAACCCAGGGGCTTTTTTATTTTTCAACAAGAGTACAATCGATTTAACTTCGGCTAAATTGGTAAGTTCGACATTCGAACTGTCAATAATTATATCATTAAGATTATGTATGAATCTTGAGACACATGCGTCCATAGGTGAAGGGTTACTTAATGTAATGGTGTGTGAATTTTCAAAAACGTCTGCTATAGAATTAGCCGTAGAAGACATTTTGTTGTTCTTAATGGCTTTTGTTAATTTCCAAAATTTATTTGAGCCCGGAGGTAAATTTGAAATGAATTTGGACCAGGATTCGTTCCGGTCTTTATTAAGGTGGAAGTCAATTAATTTATCTAATTGTTTCAAAATGCCTTTAATTTGATTTTTAGAGTAAAAATCCCTACTTCTTTGAAATTTCCGTTTATATTTATTTCTCTGACTAATTATCATTATACTAGTATCGGAAATTTCACGTTGCCATGATTTTTTACGACGTACAGGTATTTTTCCAAAAGCTTCCTCTAATATAGATATCAATTTATCAAAATAACCATCTAGATCACCTGAATAAGCAACCGCTTGGTCAAAGTTCTAATCCCTGATTTCACTCTCTACCCAATTTCCAATTGCTGACCAGTCTGCTCGATAATACAAAGGAACTGCTTATGTCATATTTTGAACAAGTCCGGAAATAACACAAGATATTGGTAGATGGTCCGACTTTAGAGTATTTGGGTGTGCCTTAAAGTCTGAGAATAGGAGACACGAGTTTGTCAAAAGAATGTCTATTGTAGACGGCTGGACATTGTTGATATTTTGACCAAAGCGAGTATACTCGTTTGGGTAATATATATAGTAGCTGGATTGTAAGCAGTGGTTACAGAGTTCCGTCCCTGCTGAATTATTTGACACACAATTCCATTGTGTATGTTGGGCATTCAGGTCACCGAAAATAAAATAATCGCTAGTATAGGATGTTAATTTGTCCAAATCAGCCTTGAAACTGGATGTGTGATCAGGATTATACGCTGAAGTAAATATTACTGGTCGTCTATTTATCATCACTTGTATTGAAATGTTTTCTGCAGAGTTCGTATAAATTTTCGGTAGCAACATGTGCTTAATATTACCTTTAATTGCAATTAGAACTCCTCCGCCATGCGTAGAACGATCCTCTCTATATATTTTATAGCCACCAAGTTGAAATTTGTGATGCGGTTTCAAAAAAGTCTCATTTAAAAGGAGAATATCAATTTTCCATTTCAGTAAGAAGTATTCCAGCTGCGCATGCGTAGAACGATCCTCTCTATATATTTTATAGCCACCAAGTTGAAATTTGTGATGCGGTTTCAAAAAAGTCTCATTTAAAAGGAGAATATCAATTTTCCATTTCAGTAAGAAGTATTTCAGCTGCGCAGCTGATAATTGTTATGCCTTGGGCATTCCAATGCATAACATGAACATTGTGTAAACAATTTGAATTATATGGCATGTTGAAGCATCATGCCTAAAACACGTAGCTTGTCGTACTTGTTTTGACATCTTTGTAAAGCATTGACTGCTTCAAAAATTATTTCCAAAAGTCTTTCGTTGGATATGTCGCACTGTGTGGTGTCAGCGGCCAAAAATAAAAATAAAACGACTTTTGGAATTTTAAAAATCTGTTGAAACAGTTTGATAAACTAGATTTCAAGTTATAATAATCAAAAAGAATTTTTGAAAAAAGAAATATTTTTGACAAAGTTATAGCCAATAAAAGTTGAAAGTTTTTGGTAAGTATGCAATATGCACACAAGAAACGTGAAAAATAGCGTATATACAAATGGGTTAATTAACGTAAATTGTCGATAATGCAGTTAAATTGTTTATAAATATTAAAGTATGACATTACTAAAATATGGTAACATATTTTTTTTTACATTTAATTCATCATGTGTTTTGTACCGTTATTCTGAATGTAAACAGAAAGAAATTTTTTTAATTGTTTACAACTTACAAGTTTATAGAAGGTGTAAAAAAAAGTTTATTCGAGTTTATTTTTGATACTTTAATATAATATTGATACAAGTATGTACATTAAAAAAAAATGGATCTCTTTTGCAGAGCTTGGCAGAATAGTCAATTTTTTTCACTTTTTCAGTGTCAAGGCAAGTGCAAATTAGGCAAATTTTCTATATTTGGCACAAACATACAACACACTCCCTAGCCCTTACGGAAATTAAAAATCATTTAGAATATAAATTTAAGACACAATTGCAACAAAAAAGTATTGTAAGACTTAAATCAATTCTAGCTAGAATAAAAAAAAGTTGGGAAAAATGCTACAGAAAGAAATCTGTGTTTGAAAACAAAAACTTTTTCTGGCTAAATTCATTTTTTGATGTGGAAGAAGTTGATGAAGAAGTGGAAGAAGTAGAAGAAGAAGAAGAAGTGGAAGAAGAAGAAGATATATACATTGTAATATCATTATGTGAATATTTATTTTTTATAATATAATAAATAACATTTTTTTTTATTTATTAAGGGACCAAGTACAAGTCGTAAAGGAAGACCAAGAGTAGGCTTTAATGAAAGTTCTGAATGAACCAAAAGAAGAAAGGTAGATGATCTTGTGAGGTCTACATGTCCTGAGCAATTACGAAGAGCTGTTCAAAGAGTATCTAGCCCAACTCCAGAAACTTCTATTTCCGTAGAAAAGGCTTTAGCATTATTAATAGATAATGATCTATCGTATAGACAATATGAAAATATGCGAACGGTTGTAAATGATGTGCACAAGAACTGTTTTCCATCATATTATAGTCTACAAAAAGCAAAGAAAAAATATATTCCGGAAAATATATCAATATCAGAAACGTCAGTAAAAATACCATTACAAAATATTTTAAATATGACAGCCAAAAGTTTATTAGATTTAAATGATTTTGAAACCCAAAATAATGTAGTTTTGGAAATTAAATGGGGATTTGATGGTAGTTCAGGCCATAGCAATTACAAACAAAAGTTTAATGATCCAAATTCGCGGGATGAATATTTATTTGTTGCTTCATTTGTTCCATTAAGATTTTTAGACTGGGCTACAGAAAACAGTTTATGGAATAATTTAAAACATTCCTCAATAAGGTATTGTCGTCCAATATGCTATTATATGGAAAAAGAAAATTCGGATTTGGTTAAAACTACAAGGGCAATTATTGAGAAAGAAATATATAATTTGCAAACATTTGATTATGTTTCTGATAAAAAAAACCTTACCGTTCATTTTGACATGAGACTAACAATGGTAGATGGAGCTGCTCTTAATGTGTTAGCTGATAACAAAAGCAGTTCTTCTTGTTTTGTTTGCGGTGCAAAACCCACTGAAATGAATTTAATTCAAGTATTTGAGAGGGACCTTAAAAAAAGAGAAGAATTACATAAACACGGATTATCAACATTACATGCATGGATAAAATTCTTTGAGTGTATATTACACATAGCTTACAGGTTGCCTCTAAAAATTTGGAGAGTTTCAAAAAATGATGATAAGCAAATTTTAAATCAAAGAAAATCTAAAATTCAGGAAGATTTTCAAAAGGAGCTTGGATTAAATGTAGATAAAGTTAAAACCGGTTTTGGTACAACAAATGATGGGAATACTGCGAGACGGTTTTTCAGCAACATTGATGTCTCATCTAGCATAACGCAGGTTGACCCATCACTAATTAAAAATTTTTCTTTGATTTTAAAAACTATTTCAAGCAGTAAAACAATAAATATTATAAATTTTCAACAGCTGCTTAGAGAAACATGGAATTTATATGTTCAAAAATATTCTTGGTATTGTATGCCTGTTACTGTCCACAAAATACTAGTTCATGGAGCAGAATTTATAAAAAAAACTCCAAGATTCCAGTAGGTATGTTATCTGAGGAAGCTATAGAAGCCACTCATAAAGTTTTTTGAAAAACTCGTTTAAACCATACTCGAAAAAATAGTCGTACAAATACTAATAAAGACCTAATAGAAAGAATGGTTTTGCAGTCTGAACCAAAGTTATCTATACATATAAAAGAAGATAAAATAAGTAAAAGGAGTTGTGAAGAAATAAATGATTTCATTATTGAGGAAAATAATATTTATGCGGATAATCAAGAAAATTTAATAAACCAGCTTGAAGAAAGTGATTCGGATAAATAGAGTAAACAAATTCTAACATTTTCTTTTTTATTGTATTTAATAAATAAAAATTGTTCAAAACATTATTTTTTATAATTTATTTAAATAATAAAACAAGTGTAAACATTAAAAAGTAACATTTACTTTACTTTCCATTTGAATTATTTTCATTGAATTTTTTTCGTTTTTAAAAAAATTTAAGACAAAAAATCGCCAAAAATTTTATTAAAAAAAATTAATATAAAAAATTGTTAAAAATTATTAAAATTGGTTAAAATTTGACACACACATTATTCTTGTTACAAGTGTTTCGTGTATCAAATTAATTTAAAAATTTAATTTTTTGTTCACTTTTTTTTTAATTTTTTGAAAAAGGACATTTTTGAGAAGGCGTGTCCTTGCTCCGATTTGGATAAAATTTTATCAAATCATTTAGGGTATCAAACTAAATGACTATACAAAATTTCATAAAGTTCGGACTTCTTTTCCATCTTTTATGACGTTTTTTAATTTCAGGATATATGGAAAGGACACGAATCCTAGCTCCAAAGTTTTTGAAATTTTAATATTTTTTTTCTTTTATCAAATAAAATACGTGTGCCAAAATTTCAACTCTTTACAACCACTCCTTCTATTTATGGCCACTCGTTATATGAAATCACGACACTGTGTGTCGTTGTCATTATTTTTTGCGTAGCTTTTGTCTTTAGCTACCTCAGAATACAAGTTACCATTAGCACGGAAATTACTATGAATATTTTGTCGCTCTTGTCTTGGTAATTGAGGAAAATCCTGATTGTCCACGTTGAAATAAAAATCATTAGTTCTTCTGTTGACCGGCCTAGATTTAGATGTTACTCGATTCCGGATATCTAAATATTCTTGGCGGCATGGGCACTTTGGATCATCAGCTTTATGATTAACGTGCTTTATTCTTTTTTTATGCAGTTATAACACTTATATATTTTGCTACCTTCATTATAACCTTTTTTAAGAGGGCATATAGTATAATCATGGTTTCCCGCGCAGGCTGAACACACTAAGCTACGATTACAGTTTTTAGCCCCGTGTCCATACATAGCACAATTGGAGCATTGAGTGGGCCCTTTGTTACCCTTAAGAAGCTTTCTCCAATATACCGAAATATTACTAAAATATCTAATTTTCACTATTTCTCCTTTGGTTACCTGCTGATGATCAAATTCAATTAGGTAAAGTGCATCATCTACATTAGATCTTTTTGTTTCCAATTCTTTTATGCTTATCGGCTTGATATTATGCGTGCTGACAAATTCTTCGCTGATGTTCTTTGTGTCTAGTTTTGGTAATCCAAATAAAACCAATTTAAAACTTTTAGTGTGCTTTATCTCGTGAGTATAAAACTGGAATTTTTTGTCCTTAAGAACCTAAAGAGCATCCTGGTACATTGATAACGAGTTGGATAAAATTTTCGTTCCAATAGTCATTCGTTTATAAGTACTGTGAGTAGAATCCACAATTATAGGTGGAATTTTTTCTTTAACAACAACAGGTTCTTCATCATCGTCGTCAGATAGAAGTTGAAATCTGTTGGCACTAGTACTGGGACCGTCCGATGTTTATGGTACCTTGAATTTGGGGCTATTGCCCAATATTTTCTTCTTTTTTGATTAAACATTACCAAAAGAAGGAAAATTAACTCAATGAAGTAGTTTATTACTTATTATATTGAAAATAAAATTAACTTTTTCAAGCACAATTAATCACGATGTTTTTATCTTGAGGCAGAGATGCCAGATGATATGTTCAATAAAAACACGAAGCTGACGAATAATTTTGATATGTATCGTAAGCGCGGTATTGTTTCTAAGTGAATGAAATTTAGCTTTCAAAGGCAGCAACGAAAAATTCTTTCAACTGAATAATCGTAATTTTTGGGGTAATTAAATTGCTTTCTGATTTTGTGTAGGGAAAATACCAAATAAATGAATAATAATAAATGAATAATGATAATAATATTTTAAAATCAAATATTTAAAGTCAACGACTGACATACTAACATACCATTTACTTAATGTTAATGAACGATACATTATAGATATGCATATGAAAATAATAAAATAATAAAAAATAATAAATGACTAATGATAATAATATTTTAAACGCAAATATTTAAAGTCAACAACTGACATACTAACAGTTAATTTACTTAATGCCAATGAACGATACATTTTAGATTTGCATATATAATACGCTGAATCTCATTCCATATTACGGTTGTCTGGTATTTTCACTTACCATAAAATTCGCTTAGTTTTAACAATTACCACAATTACTGGCCTATTTGGTGGCGAAGATGACCTCCTTGATAGCACGGAGGACGAGGCCGAAATCACGGTGATGGAGATGGATGTGCAGGCAGCTTCAGATGATGCGGCTCCTACAGATAAATCTCCATTACTGTAAAGCCGCCACGGCTGCACTTCTACTTCGCCTGATGACAGGTGAAGTAGACGTAGTCTTCATCCAAGAGCCCTGGGTTTGTGGAGGCAGGGTTTGCGGACTGAAGCTGATTACAAGCTGTTCGTCGCTAAAGATAAAGGTACACCAAGGACCTGCATTTTGGCGAGGAACAGCCTTAATATTTTCTTGTTATCTAATTTCAGTGACAGGGATGTAACAGCGGCCAGCCTGGAGCTAGATGGGATATCAATCTGGCTCTCCTCCGCCTATTTTTGTGATCCTGGGCTATCCCGCCAGTCAATGTGGCAAAGCTAATCCGGGAAGCCGAAAGGACTACACATCAACTAGTGCTGTGCTGTGACGTCAATGCACATCATCCGATCTGGGGAAGTACCAATGTGAACGAAAGAGGTGAGTTACTTTTGGAGTTTTTATTTAGTACTAACCTATATATATGTAACAAGGGAAATGAACCGACTTTTGTAACTAGCAATCGTAGGGAGGTTCTTGACGTTACCTTTGTATCGGACACATTATTTGATAAAATTGATAGTTGGAGGGTGCTGGACGACCACTCCTTTTCTGACCATCGATACATTGAATTTTTGCTTAGAGAAAACGACCCGGTGGAAAGTGTCCCCAGAAATCTGAAGAGGACAAATTGGGTTAAGTATAGGAAAACCTTTGCCGGGTTATTGGCGACAATACCCTTATCTGAACCGCGTAATTCCGAGGACATAGATGGTCTAGTGGATCACATTACGACGGTTTTTAACAAATCTTTGGATGTTTCTTGCCCCGCGGCAAGGCCAAAGGGCAAGAAGAAACCACCATGGTGGTCTAGCGAGCTGCAACAGGGCAGAAACTCCCGCAGGAAACTCTTTAACAAGGCAAAGTCTTCAAGAGCGGACGAGGATTGGTTGGCCTACAAGCTGCAGCTTAAGACCTACAAGAAGAAGATTAGAACGGCAAAATGTGATTCTTGGAAAAAATTCTGTGATAATATAGAAGACGTTTCCGAAGCATCCAGGTTGCGAAAGGTTCTGGCTTCTACCCCTCACACATTAGGTTATCTGAAAGATCCATTGGGGGTGTGGACTACCTCTAGTGGGGAATCACTTAGCCTGTTACTGGATACCCATTTTCCGGGCAACTCCCCTACGTCGCTTCAGGCGTCAGGATACTCAGACGCTAGTACGACGGATATTGCTTCGGAGATAGTCAACATACCAACACTGAACTGGGCGATTGGAAGCTTCAAACCTTACAATTCTCCAGGACCTGACGGTATCATTCCAGCTGAATTGCAGCACGTGTCGGACTACATTTCCCCTTGGCTATGTAGGCTTTTCACTCGCTGTATCAACTTAGCTTATATACCCCTGAAGTGGAGGGAGACGATAGTGGTGTTCATTCCAAAAGCTGGAAAAAGTTCACACAGCGTCCCAAAAGACTTCAGACCAATAAGTCTATCATCGTTCTTATTGAAGACAATGGAGCGCTTGATAGATTCTTACTTACGAAGAGTTATTGATCCTAAACTGCTGTCGACGCGACAACACGCTTACAGCAAGGGAAGGTCAACCGAAACAGCTCTTCACGAGCTTGTGAGTACCATCGAGAAATCGCTCTCGGTAGGAGAATACACCATGACAGCCTTTTTGGATATAGAAGGGGCTTTTAACAATGTCACACCGGACTCGATATTAGCGGCACTATCTGGTCTAGGAGTGAATACCGTGATCATCTCACTGATTGGAAATCTGCTTGCCAACAGGCGGATAACAGCTAAATTGGGAACGACTCTAATATCCCGATTCGTGAACAGGGGAACGCCACAAGGAGGCGTTCTGTCACCACTTCTATGGAACTTAGCGCTGAACTCAATGCTACTTTCATTGGAGAGACAAGGCTGCAACGTGGTCGCCTATGCTGATGACGTGGCCATAGCCGTAAATGGGAAGTTTCTATCCACACTTAGAGACATTCTAGAGAGGGCTCTCACTATGCTATCTAGCTGGGCAAGTAGTTGCGGTCTGGGGGTAAATCCGACCAAAACGGAACTTGTTCTTTTCACGAGGAAGTATAAGATACCTACCTTCGACCCTATTTCTCTTTACGGTGCTGATATCGCCCTCTCTGATGGAGCCATGTACCTTGGAGTATTCCTGGACAGGAAGCTGAACTTCAGACGGAACTTGGAGGAAAGGGCGAAGAAGGCGGCTATAGCTTTATACTCCTGCAAAAAGGCCATTGGTAAGCGGTGGGGCTTCAGCCCGAAAATTGCTTACTGGATCTACACAGCGGTGGTTCGCCCAATACTGCTATACGGGGTCATCGTCTGGTGGCCTGCACTAGAGAAGGCCTCTAATACCAACCTTCTTGCAAGGGTACAGAGAATGGCTTCCATGTGTATTACTGGTGCCCTTCGTACCACACCTACGGATGCCTTGAACATCCTCTTACACCTAATACCGTTGGACATATTAGGAAAGCAGTCGGCGGCCTCATCGGCCATTCAACTAAGAAGCATAATACAATGGCGTGGTCATAACTGTGGCCATGGAGTGATCCTGAATAACAGGAACTTACCATTGAACGTGGATTACACCACTCCGAGGAGTGTATTCGAACGACACTACCAAACTCTGATACCGACCAGGGAATCCTGGTCAGGGGGGTTCCAGGTAGCAGGCGTTCGATAAATTTCTATACTGACGGATCGAAACTGCGTGGTCAAGTTGGTTTCGGAGTCTATTCAAAGGAGCTTGGACTAAATCTGGCTCGCAGGTTGCCAGACCACTGCAGTGTTTATAAGGCAGAGGTACTGGCAATAAAGGAAGTTGCTGACTGGTTGGGTCGGAATATTCTGTCTACAACCGCAGTCAACATCTACTCTGATAGTCAGGCCGGGGTAAAATCCTTGGAATCAATGTTCCTGAAAACAAGAACCACCCTTAACTGCCGCACGTCTTTAATGAGATGGCCAAGCAGTTCGACATCAGACTCATTTGGGTCCCAGGGCACAGGAATATACCGGGAAACTGTAAAGCTGACGAGTTGGCAAGACAGGGCACTACCTTACGGGTTCCAGCGGACTTGGAATGTGTTGGTATACCCCTGGAATCTTGTAGGCTGGAACTTCGGCCTCACACCGCCGGCATAACCGACAACAGATGGGCTAATGGATCAACGTGCAGGATCACGAGACAGATCTGGCCGGCTCTAAATCATAAGCGCACTAGCGCGCTACTATCACTCCCCCGTAGGGAGATTTCAACAGTAGATGTTATCACTGGGCACTGCCTCATAGGGAGACACGCTGAACGCCTCAGGGTCTCGTCAAATGACTTCTGTCGTAGCTGCATGGATGTGGAGGAGGTGGAGAGCATAGAGCACTTCCTTTGCTATTGCCCGGCGCTCTCCAGAACGAGACTTCGAACATTGGGACCGCCGTTTCTTCACGACCTCTCTGATCTCTCAAATGTGGACATTTCACATATCAGGGGCTTCATCAGGAGCTCAAACTGGTTCTACGGTGGGGACTGAGGGGAACACCTATTCGTCCCGTGGTATCACAATGGACCCCAGAGTCTAAGTGTGCTTTGCTTTTGGTTTAGCAGCCACTTTCAACCTAACCTAACCTAACAATTACCATAATCATAATTGTAATTGTATATAATAAGTCAATGTTAATATATACACAAGCAGTCAATAAGATTCACTTCATAAATAAAGATATTGGCCCGTACATGGTGTCTCGACTTGCCATACTTCATGGCAATGTTCAAGTCAATGGCTAGTGGAGACCGCTAATGTTCATGTCATGACTAAAAAATCCGACTTTTTGCCATGACCGAAAGTCTGACAAAAACTTAGCCATTAATTTGAAGTTTTATTCGATTTTGAAGTTTAAGTATATTAAAATGGCACAACTTAAATTAAATAAAAGCGAAATTATTAATATCATTCCAAAAAAGGATTCACCCAAAATCTCGTGCTTTTTCTTTCATTTTTTTCGTCTTCAATTTGTATATTTAGTTTTTTTAACTCTTTTAAAGCATTGAGTACAAGAACGCATTTTATTTGTTTATGGTTCAAAGACATTTTGGAAATGAAATGTCTGAACATAATTTGCCCACTTCACGTTTGGTCTCATTTTGTTTCTCTGACTTGAACATGAACATTGTCATGAATTATAGCTAGTCGAGACACCGTGTTAGGTTTATTATAGACAACTTAAAATATACTTTAAGCGTTAAAGTTTTTTAAATTAAAAACCAGCTAAACCTGTTGTTAACAAATTTAGCAACATTTAAATAGGCTGTTTTATACAGCTGTGTATATACATAAATCTAATTTCTTTTAAAAAATCGGTTTTTGAGAATCAAAAAATATATTTATTTATAATTTTAATATATTCAGGTCGATTCCTATAGTCACCTTCACCATAAATACGCGCCTCATTCACTTTTTGCTATTCTATAATACGTTAGTGATCTGATTGCTAGAAAACATGTTTTTAGAGATGGACAAACAAAAACATATGTTTTCTTTCACATCATATATATTCTAAAATACTCGTATCACTAATTTATATGACATTTTCGTTCGACGCCAACATTCGCGCGTTAAAAGAAATAAAAAATCAAACAACAGTAAATTTAATAGAAAAGATACTGTTTTGAAAGAATGTTGAACACAGGAATGATTTCAATTTGTTTGATGTCAATTTGTTTGATGTCAATTTGTTTGATGACAATTTATTTAGCACTTTATTACAAGGCTTTAAAACTAATACAAATTAAATTGAATTAAAATATATTTTAATTACAAAGAAATTAATTATATTTACTTGGCTTTTCCAACTTCAACTTTACTCGTTGGCAAACAAAAACGAAAAGGAGGATTAACCGATGCGGAGTTGCCAATATTCCGGCCCCCGGAATGACAATTATTGGAGTCCATACCCAAAGCATCTTCTTTAACTAGACCGTCGTTGGTTTCGTTTGGCAATATATCTAGGACGGCAATTTTAGCAGCTGGTCGATGATATAAACTGCCCTTTGAGCGAACATATACGCTTCTAACTAGGCCATCTTTGGCTAACACAGTATTTGTAACAATGCCCTTTGGCCAAGTATATCGTGGGAGGTTTGGGTCAACGACTAACACCACATCTCCAATCGCTATTGGTTTTACTTTGTCGTACCATTTGGACCTGCGCGTTAAAAGAGGTAGAACTTCTGAAAGCCATCTCTTCCAAAAGTATTCAGCTAAGTATTGTGAGTGCCGCCTGGAGCTTTTAACATACTGGTCACAGTTGTCGAATTTCCCAGGAGCTTTTTGCCCATTTGACGATCCCAGTATAAAATGATTGGGCGTTAAAACTTCTTGGTCTGGCGCATCCAACGACACATATGTATGTAAGGGGTCGGCTATTTAATATACTTTCCACCTCTATAAATAAGTTTAGTAATTTTTCATCGCTTAAATTAGTAGTCGGAGTCACAATTTTGTAGAGCACGTTCTTGGCGGAGCGGATCATCCGTTCCCACGCCCCACCCATATGAGGACTGGCCGGAGGAATGAACGACTACTTACTGACGCTGGTTGCAAACTCTTCTTGTATGCTTCGAAAATCTATCTGGCGATAAGCTTCCCGTAATTGTTTTTCAGCGGCTACAAAGTTGGTCCCATTGTCACTGTAAATATGATGTGGTACGCCTCTTCTTCCAATAAAGTTTCGGATAGTAATGATACAAGAATTCATAGACAATGAGTAAGTAACCACAATATGTACAGCTCGAAACGTTAAACAAGTAAACATTACACCATATCTCTTTTCCTTTCGTCGACCAACGCAAACAACGAATGGGCCAAAAAATCTACACCCGTATGAGCAAAGGGTCTAGTAAAAAAATCTACACCCATATTAGCAAAGGGTCTAGTAAATGCAGATAAACGTGTAGTATGCCTATTTCAGGTGCCACAGGCATCGCCGAGTTGTTTTTACAAATTTGGCAAGCAATTCGTATCGATCTTAGGACTCGTCTTAGGCCCGCTATATAAATTTTTTTATTTATTTCGTTTAAAACCGTTTCATTATGGACATGATGGTACTTTCGATGGTACCAATCAGCAATTAGCATGGTTACCCGATGATTCTTTGGTGATTCTTTGGAAGAATTATAGGGTTCTTAGTATTAAAACCAACCGGGGCGTTATCTATTCGTCCTCTTACACGAAAAATGCCTTCGTGGTCTAAGTAAGGCGACAATTTTCTCAGTGGACTACTCTTATGCATAGTTGAAATAAGATTTTCTTTTAAGGTATTTATTTCTACAGAATACTGGTTGCGTTGCGTTGTGCAGTATAACACATTCTCAGCCCAACGCAACTCTTCAGCGGTAAATAAAGAATGAATCGGAGAATTTAAACCCATTTTCTTGTTATTAACTTTGATTTTCAACTTATTAAAAAAATGTCTAATGTAAGCCATGCTGTGCCATAGATATTCCCATTTTGAAAAGCGCCTGTAGTCCATCAGTGAACTTTGAATTTCTACTTGTAAACCAATCATTTGTTTTTCTAACTCTGAGTTCTCTTGGTTTCCATTTTCATCATAAACTTTTCGGTCATGCTGTAAAGGTCATTCACATTCGGACAATTTCAAAAAATTTGGTCCTAAAAACCATACGCCACTAGCGTCAAATTTAATCGATGTATTAATCTTAGTAGCCTTGTCCGCTACATTAATTTTCATTGGTACATAAAACCATCTAGCAATTTCGGTAATTTCCTGAATCTCCGCAATTCTAAACATTACAAATTGTTTGTATTATCGTGGACTCTCACGCAACCAAAATAGAATGGTTCTTGAGTCAGTCCAAAAGTTGACAGTGTTTATTCTAATCTCATGGCCTTCTGTTACACTTTTAGCGAAACGTGCCCCTAAGAGTGCTCCTAAAAGCTGCATGCGTGGAATAGAGAGCGGACGAATCGGTGCTACTTTATTCTTCGACCCCAGCAGCACAACCCTAACCTCTTCCCCTTGAACAATCCAAAAATAAGCTACTGTCGCGTAGGCTTCCGAACTAGCATCAACAAATACATGTAAGTCAATGACTGAGTCAGTAGGACCTAATTTACCAAAATAGAATCTGGGAATTTGAACGCTGCCAATGTCCTTAAACATAGAGAGCCACTCTTGCCAAGTTTTCCCAAATTCCTTTGGGATTACGTCGTCCCATTCATGCCGCTTCTCCATATTGCCTGAAGCAGAATTTTTACCCGCACCGTATAAAAGGACAAAAAGCCCAAAGGATCAAATATAGACATTAGTAGTGGAAGAAGTTCTCGTTTGGTTGGTAATATCAAACCGTTTAGGTAGGTTTGTAAATTTAGTGTTGAACATAAATGTGTCATTTTGCGTATGCCACCATAGGCCCAAAACTTTGTCAGGCTCGATGACGTGGTCGATAGTTTTAGCCGCCCTAAAGAAATTATTTTCTCCCTGAGAGCCTTTTACCATTTGCATTAGTTCTAACGAGTTTGATAACCAATTTCGAATTTCAAAGTTTCCTCGGCTATATACTAACGACACCTCTTCAACTAGGTCAACAACTTCGGAAAGCGTGTCTTCACTATCAAGCATGTCGTCCATGAAGTGATGCTTCAAAATCGACTTCACCGCTCTTGGAAAAAGCTCAGTATGTTCTCTTACATTTTTGTTCTTTGCGCATTGAGCAATGTAAGGAGAGCATGTGCTCCAAAGCTACAAACTTGTAGCACATACACCTGAGGACTTACATTTCTTTGGCAAGCACGCCAAAGGAAGTGTTGAGAATGTTGATCGTTTTCATGAATGTTAACCCTGTGGAACATTTCGCAAAAATCCCCACAGATTCCAATCTTCCCCCTGCGAAAATTTTAAAGGACTTCTATTAAAGGGAATAGTAAATTGGGACCAGTCTCCAATCACTTGTTCAGTGAAATTCCCTCATATTCCGCTGCAGCGTCCCACACAATTCTAGCTTTATCCGGTTTGTTTGGATTATGAACGGAGAAGATAGGCAAGCACCATTTTCGTGAGTAAACTTCATCGACTTCTGTTTTGCTTAGTTTTGGAATATATTGTTTTCGTTCCATTCCTCTAATAAGTGTACTTACGCGTAAAGTTCAGTATTCCTATTGAGTTTTCGTTCAAAGCAGTTAAGCCGTTTCAATGCCATTGAAAAATTATCCAGGAGAATTAAATCATTAGAACGCCAAAAAAGTTTCGCGGTAAAACTATTTCCCGTGCGCTCAACCTTAGTTTCATACCTTTCCATAGCGGAGGTACGTAGCTCCTGTTCATGATTTTCCATGCGAGACGCTTCAATTTTCGAATTTCAATCATCAGTCTATTCAAGGCAATTTCGTCGCCGCATTGGCAGACGTAAAGCTGTAACATATTATCCGAAATCCCTTCACGCTGTTTCCCTAGTGCACCGAAAATGGTCCACCCTATTCTGGTCTTAGTTGCAACAGGTTCATTAATTTTACCTTCCCTAAACTTCGTAGGCAACATCGCATGCTTGTTGTTCAATCCAATAATCATACTTGGAATCACATTTTCATACGACTGCACAGGCAACCCCTTTAAATGGTCAAACTTGTCCGTAAGCTCATCAAAATTCATAGTTTGTGAAGGTAAATCAAGATTTTCAACCATGTGAACATTACGCAAACAAATTTTCCTATTATTTACACCACGAGCGGATATATTAAAATCAAGTAATTCAGAATTCGGTTCTGTCCGAACAGACCCATCAGTCCATCGTACACATAGTTCAGTCTTCTTTCCCTCTAAATTCAATTTTCTAATAATACTATTTTCTATCATAGTCGGACCGGAGCCGTCATCTAGCAAAGCAAAAATATCTACACTAATAATGTTGCCGTAAATGGTAATCGGTAAAATTTTAAAAAGGATTTTCGAAGTTTTCGGTACTTGTATTACAACCCGCTGTACGACATCGTTGGATTCAAATATTTTCTGAAGGGGCTTTTGTAGCAAAGGATGATGTTTGGCAGTACATGCCCCTATACCACACTCTTTGCGTTCCCTACATCTAGCGAGATCATGAACCTTTAGACACGTACGACAGGGCCGCTTGCTACGAATAGTATCCCATTTCTCCTTGTATGGTAATTCCCTGAACTTATTACACTCTTTTACAAAATGATTTTTCGAGCAAATAATAAGTGCGTTATTTGCGTTGTGCTTTCATTTTTATTAAAATTTTTATTAAACTCATTATTCGCCTGCTTGTGTAAACCAATTCTCTGCTGCTTTTTCCGTTCCTCTCGAGGTGCTGTTGACCCATATGAAACAACAGAGCTAGCAGCGGAGGCTAGTTCGAACAACCATTCACTGAAATGGCTCAAATTCACAACCTTTTGTCTAGACCGCATAGCCCAATCTAATCTTAATTGAGGTGGGAACTTTTCTATTAGCTCACTAAGCAGTAAAGGATTTTTCAAGTGTGATTGAAGATCGGAGGCTATCATGGTAGCTTCTAAGTTTTTTTACCTCTAAAGAAAATGAAATTAAATTGTCAAGCTTATGGGGGCTTACATTGGCAGTACCACGTATTTTCATTAACAGACTATTTATTATTCGTTCGGATCTTCCAAACATCATTCTTAGCGTAGATATAACCTCGGGCACTAATGTTGGCATAAGTAACTGACTACTCACTGTTTCACGGGCCTGACCTCTTAGTGCATGTTGCAAGCGCAAGAGATTTTCATCATGGGAGTAACCACAAAGTCATGTAGAATTCTCAAAGCTACTAATAAAGGCTGGCCACTCTTCTGGATTACCAGTAAATATGGGAAGTTCTTTTGGGACAGCATGACGAGCATTTGTTTGCTCAGTTCGCAAATTTTGATTAGATTTTTTCGAAAGGTTTGAACCGACTACCGAGTCAGAGCGATTACTAGGATTTTTATTTTCCACACTAATCCTATCGACTGTGCATAAGTTGTCTTGCCGACTCTTGTCATTTAAACTTTCGCATTGTCGCATTAATTCAACCCTTTTTCGCATATAATTGAGTTCTATTTATTTCTGCTCTTCGAGAAACCGTAACTCATACTCAAGATCGATATTTCCGTGTCCACCATTCGCAAATTCAACCCGACATACCTGAGAAATCCTTGGGCGTTCAGCTTGATCCAGCAGTTGTTGTCCACATGGGTGTGACGTACATGTGGTATCAATGTTGCCATTGTTTTCTTTTGGCGGGACTTTTTCTGTCGTTTGGTTTATTCTGCAACCCTTACAGCTCCAATCTGTTTTGGCTATTTCATCTGTTACATCCACACACTCGTAATGATCCACATATCACATAGATCACATTGAACCATGTCGAACTCTCTGGTCTTACCGCAAACTCCGCAATGGCCACTTGCGTGCTCGTCGTTGTTCTTAGCATCCATAATTTGAGGTTATACACGAATGCCAATTTTAAAGAATGTTTTTAAAGAATGTTGAACACAGGAATGATTTCAATTTGTTTGATGACAATTTATTTAGCACTTTATTACAAGGCTTTAAAACTAATACAAATTAAATTGAATTAAAATATAAGTTAACTCCGTTAACACAAGTAGTGTGTAATAATATTTTTTCCCACCAAACACAGCACAAATTGTCACAAAAACCACACCTGGGTAAACAATTTCAAAGTTAACACCCGTGTAAATAACTTATTGTTCCCACAATAAGTGTGCTGCAATTTAACACATGTTAACATTGCATTTTTGACAATTTCAATCTATCCAATAATTTAGCGCCAAAATTCTGGGAATTAATCCCAATCTTTGAGTTCTCACAGTTAACACATGTTGCCAATGTAGGAAAATAGTACTAAGTAGAATAAGTAAATTGAATCTGTAAACTCATCAGAAATAAGTTTCCTGCATTGACACCCGTTGTCAATGTAAAAAAATAGTACTAAGTAAATTGAATCTGTAAACTCATCAGAAATGAGTTTCCCACATTGACACCTGTTGTCAATGTAGCATAAGAAGTATAATAAGAATAAAACCATGTAAAACGAAATGAATGATTTTATGTTAGAATTAAGATTTTTAGTATTTAAGAAACATGTTTGGACAATAAAGAATGAATTGAAGTTCAGAACAGAACTAAAAAACAACACATAGTGTTCGGAAATTAATTGGCGCCCAACGTCGTGGCTCGGAATAAATCCTCATAGAAAGGACACGGGTACCTAACGGAAAAGTTTCATAAAAAAAAATAAAAGATCCTTAAAAAGGACAAAGTTTAAAAAAAAAGATCCTTATAAAGGACAAAATATTAATAAAGATCCTTATAAAGGATAAAATTTTAGAAAATAACAATAAGAAAAACGATCCTTATAAAGCACAAAATTTTAAAAAGGATACTTACAAAGGACAAAAATAATTTGAATGTAAAAATTTTTTTTTGGTACTCCTCATAACATTCAGCAAGCAGTGTTTTAAAGTGACAATTCTTACCACCAAAAATAAAAAAAAACTTTGAATAATTAAATATGCAAAATTCTCTTGGCAAAAACTTAAAAGTGTGACCCGATCATTTTGTTCCGGACTATTCAGAAGGGCAGAAATTGGAAGAAATTTCTGTAGCAGCGCTATCCCTCCGAAGATAGGGATATCAACCACAGAACCACCTTTAATATCAACTTTAATAGCAACTTTAAAATCCAACGGAATCCAAGAATATAAGAGCAAGCTTGCGTGAGATAGGAGATATCATAGATAACTTTGCTAGCCTTCGAATAAACACACCAACAATGGACGCAAACACAGTTCAGGATTTATTGACAACAGCCATAGCCCAGGCAACAGAACAAACTCGAAACTAGTTTCAGGCGACAATAGACAGTTTAACACAGAGACTAAATCTCCTGAACTTCCGACGGCTGTGGAGGAATATAGGGAAGTTGAAATCGTAGGCAATATTGAGTGCAATGAACCACTAGATATAGTTAAATCAGTACCAGAATTCAATGGAGAAACATCAAAATACGTCTCATGGCGACAATCGGCACTTACTGCCCATAAATTATATGAAAGATACCAGGGTACCTCCAAATACTATCAGGTGGTTGCGATACTGCGCAACAAAATTGTCGGCAGCGCCGATACCCTCCTTAGCTCATATAATACTGTTCTCAACTTTCACGCAATATTGGCAAGATTAGACTTTGCTTACTCTGACAAAAGGTCTCTCTATACTCTCGAACAAGAGCTCTCGACTGTAAAACAGGGTCAAAAGACAATAACAAATTTCTACGATGAAGTAGAACGAAAATTGACTTTGATAATAAATAAAGTTATCATGACAAATGTAGGAAACGAACAATTGATCGTTTCGTTAAATTCGAAATATAGGCAAGATGCCCTCAGAGTCTTTATTTCCGGACTTAAACGTCCAATGTGTGACATCGTGTTTTCCTGTAAACCGGTAGACATGCCTTCAGCTCTTGCTTTAGCACAGAAGCTGGAAACAAATCAAGTTCGCTATAACTTTGCCACTACTTACAGGAATAATTCGCGAAATGTACTCAGATCACCACATTATCAAAGGATAAACCAGCAATAGTCACCACGATCTGCACCATATTTATTATACATACATTATTACAAACGGTAAACAATACCAACCCCCTGAACCCATGGATGTAGATAGGAGCCTACGTAGTGCAATGCAAAGCGCTCAGAGACATCAACAACAGCAGGCCCCTAAAAGACTCCCAGAGTTAACCAGGCAGTTTATTCCGAAGGTTCAGAGAATTAATAATATTGAAGAGGAACCAAAAGAAGAACTTAATTTTTTAGAGTAAGCTCGCTTATGCCTTTCATTTCAAAAACCCTAAACAAAGAGCAGAAGCTCAACATACTAATCGACACAGGCAATTCATTAAATTATATTAGACACTTAGATAACTTAAAGAATACATCGAAAATCGATAAGCCACTTAAAATCAGAACAGTCAATGGTGAAACTTACGTCACAAGAAAGTGTGATATTTCACTATTGGTGTGATATTTCACAAACGGACACTTTTTTCATCCTGCCAAATTTGACGTCATTTGATGTTATAATAGGTTATGAATTTTTAAAGAAGATGGGAGCAGAGATTGACACGGGAAATGAGGTTTTGCGATTTAGAAATGGGGAGGAGAACTTAAATTGTTTTCTCCCACAGGAAATAAATAGTTTGGAAATTGATTCTTCCTCTGTTCCACTTGGCATCAATAATGAATTTCGGAGGGCAATAGAAAGAAATCAGTCCGCATTCGCAAAACCAGATAGGGCACTTCCCTATAACACAAATATAGCTGCAACTATTAAAACAACCATAAGCGAACCAATTTATTCTAGGTCGTACCCTTATCCCATATCGGCGGGATAAGGGTACGAGATTAAATCTTTGTTAACTGACGGCATAATAAGACCTTCGTGTTCGCCATATAATTCTCCAATACATGTGGTAAATAAGAAGGGGTTAGATGAAAACGGCAAACCTAAACTCCGATTGGTAATCGATTTTAGAAAACTTAATGATAAGACAATTCCAGATAAATACCCAATTCCTGATACTTCAGTTATATTGAGTAATCTTGGAAAATCAAAACTGGACCTGAAATCAGGGTTCCACCAAATCTTACTGGCGGAAAAAGATCGCCAAAAAACCGCTTTTAATATTAACAACGGCAAATATGAATTCTGCCGCCTCCCATTTGGCCTCAAAAATGCCCCAGGCATCTTCCAAAGAGCCATAGACGACATCCTCAGACCATATATAGGAAAATTCTGTCACGTTTATATCGATGACATAATAATTTTTTCCCGAGATGAAAAAAGTCACCTACAACATATTGACTCAATATTAAGCGATTTGGCTAAAGCACATATGCGGGTTTCGATTGAAAAATCAAAATTTTTTAGACAAGAGGTCGAATTCTTGGGATTCGTTGTCTCACAGAAGGGTATTAAGACCTCACCCGAGAAAGTTAACGACATAATCAACTACAAAACCCCAACGTCCCTCAGGGCCCTTAGATCATTTCTAGGCCTGTCAGGTTATTATAGAAAATTCGTGAAAGATTACGCCGCAATAGCACAGCCACTCACTAAGTATTTACGTGGTGAAAATGGTCATATTGGAGCAAGTAAATCCAGGCACGTTAAGATTACACTTGATGACGAAGCAATCGATGCTTTTAAGAAAATTAAACAAATCCTCGCATCAGAGGATGTTTTACTCCTTTATCCAGATTTTGAAAAACCGTTTGAGTTAACTACGGATGCATCAAATCATGCGCTGGGTGCTGTCTTGTCACAAAACGGACGCCCAATAACCTTTATATCCAGAAAGTTATCTTCAGCAGAGGAAAATTATGCCACTAACGAACGAGAGCTATTGGCAATTGTGTGGGCATTAAAAACCCTGCGAAACTACCTTTACGGTGTACGCCATATAAAAAGTTTTACGGACCATCAACCGTTAACCCTTTTTATCTCAGACAAAAGTACGAATTCAAAAATAAAAAGATGGAAGGCTTTTGTGGAAGAGTTTTCCCCCAGGAAAAGAAAATATTGTGGCGGATGCGTTATCACGACAATTTTTGAACAATATATCAGAAATCGATTCCTTTCACGATACAGTCCACAGCGAAATGTCATCCACGAAAGCGATAAAATCTGTAAAGTTTCCCGCGAACCAATTCAGAAGCCAAATCGTAATTACTAAAGGTAACACAAACTCCAAAAGGACCAAAATATTCTTTCAAAAATATATTCGACATACAATCGAATATAAAGACGTGGAAGAACTCTATTCATTCATAAGAACTAGTGTAAATTCCAAAGTTGTAAACGCAATTTGTTGCGACTTACCTACACTTGCTGAAATACAGAATCATGTTTTAGAAACATTCCCGTCCGTAAAATTCGTTCATACCGAAAGGCTGGTTATCGATTTAACGAATCGAAACGACCAAGCGGAAACGGCACATTGTGAGCATAATCGTGCACATAGGTCGGCAAACGAGAATTTTAAACAATTGTTGGAGGACTACTTATTCCCAGACATGAAAAAATACTTAACACTATCAATAGGAATTGCAAAATTTGTTTGAAGAACAAGTACAACAAGAGAGCAACGAATAATATAATTGGCGATACCCCTATCCCTGAATATTCAGGCCACATACTACATATCGATATATTTTCGACGAACGGCCAACATTTTTTAGCGTGTATTGACAAATTTTCTAAATTTGCAAGCGTAATTCCAATTGCATCAAGAAATTTAATTGATGTTAAAAATGCCCTTTTTCAGATTCTAAGTAGATTTAAGGGAACAAAACTAGTCGTGTCAGATAATGAAAAAGCATTTCAGGCAAACTACATAAAAAATTTTTTAAAGGACCATTTTGACGCCGAGCAATTCTTTATACCCCCTCTTCATAACAAGAGCAATGGCCAAGTGGAAAGATTTCAGTCGACACTAACGGAGATAGCAAGTTGCGTCGGGGCCCAGCACGGGGCCTAGCATTTATATTAACATTTATGTTATATGGTATCTTAAGCTTTTGAATTCAATTAGTTTCAATGAAGTTAATCTGAAATTATCAACATTAATACACTCCGAAAAATTCAGGTGAAGTCCTGATTTTAATTATTCTTTGATTTTAATATATATCTTTAAAATATAAACATTCTTGTATATTATAACTTATTTAAATTCTGTTTGCTTTTTTGTCTGAACAAAATGGCGCTCCAGTTGAAAATGGCGTAGCTTACGATAATGGCAAAAATTTATAAAAAAAAAATTGGAAGAGGAAGGGAATCAAAACGGTGTGTTGGGCCTTTTTTATTGCATAGGCTGGATTTTCGTTGTTAAGCACGGTTGTCTTAAAATAAGCTTTTATTTAAAATTGCTTAGAATTTTCACCAATCAATTTCGCACTACCCACTTGTCATTTTAACATAACCAAAAAGTTATTTTTAACCTTGAGCTCAAAGTTAGAAACCTGACAGTTTGGTTTCCTCCTATTTCGAGGGTTATAATTATTTTTACACAAAATGGGGAATGGTTATGGTTCAGTTTAAAATATTTTACTTTCAAACTTATTTAAACAACTTATCTTTTTTTTTCTGGTTATTTCTAATTTAGCCTTAGCCGATGGCGAAAAACTCCACTCTGTGCACAAATTTTGGTTTCCGCTCCAAACTCCTGTTAGAGAAAGAAGCCAAAATCACCACTTATATAAGAATATTAAGGTCAGTAATATTTATAAAGAAAACGCGAAAACTCAGCGTGCGGTTCCTCGCGTAAAAACAAAAGGTGTGGAAAGTGAAAGCAAAGTGCAATAAAACAAAATAAAAGTGTTTACATACATATTATATATGTATGCTGCCAAAAGATTACCTAAATTCAAATGGTAAGATGCAATTTAACCGCTTTGCGTGCCTTATTTTAAAATCAAGGAAGTGTTTTATATGGGCTTTTTATTCAATACGGTAAAAGAAAAATAAATATTAGTATATAACATAATTATATAAGCACACCCAAAAACAAAATGGCGGGATCTTAGTGATAAACTCATTGGTGTTGTTTTTATATATATTTTTCAGGCAGCAAAATTATTTTTAAACCAAAAACTTACAGAAAAGCAAACAAAATATGCAATTGAAAAATTAATTGAAAAACCACAAAAAAAATAATATGGTTTCAAAACAAAGAAGTATCAAAAAGAAAAAAATCAACCATTTTTGTGTTTGTGAATGTGCAAAAAAATGATATACAGTGATTGAATAGAATAGAAAAAAAGCATGCCATTGTGAATGACTTGAAAAAAGAATGAAATAAGAAGAAGAGAAAACAGTAATTATAAATCTAAAACGGAGATTTTCAACATAAAAAAATAAAAAAATTTTGAAATTATGAATCTGGCATGATTCATTTAGTGAATAAAAACAAAAAAAATAAAAAAATATTTGTCTAAAGCATAAAAAAAAACGGACGAACGGACGGACGGACAAAAATTTCTAACAGATCTGCACAAGGCTAAATTATAACTTTTAAAGTTAAATTTTACTTATTACAATGAAATTTTTATGAACAATTCATTTTAAGTTTAAAACAGGGAACGGAAAACATTTTATTTTTGGGTTTTATTGAAGAAAATTACCGTAAAGTTGAAAATCAGTTTACAACTGTTCAATAGCAAAAACACAGAATATAACTTCAACAAGAAAAAAAATTTTCCTAATGAAAATATGAACAAGGCCCAAAAGTCTTTAAAAAAGTTTTCCAAGAACAGTAAAATAATGAAAAAATGAAACTTTTTCTTGAACGAATAATATTGAAAACAAAACTTTTTCGTTTCCAACTTCAAATATTTGCATATGCCAGAAATTATATATGTTTGAAACTTCAAACAAATATTATTTTGGTTTCAAAAAGGTTTTCCTTTATTTTGTTTTCGGTTTGTTTGATGGTGGAAAAATTGTTTTCCCTTTTTTTTTCTTTGGGAATGAAAATTATAATTTTCATTGTCATTGAAAAAAGAAGAATAGAAAAATACTTTATTTTGATCATTTTAAGAAAAACAATAAAAATTTTGTTTTTAGTTTGTAAGATCCGGTATCTGATTTCAGTTAAATTTTCATATATCATCAATTTAAATCTTAAAGTTGGATTTCAATAAATAATTTAAATTCTTAAGTTAAACCTCTGTATTGTATCTTTGTGGTGTTTCGTTTCCAAAAAAAAAACAAAATTGGTAGTGAAATAAAAATTAAAAATTTAAACTGAAGTTATTATCAGCAAGCTGCCAAAATCGCCAACAAGGAAATTCATCGAAATCCATAATAAAAGACTGCCAATAATGTGACCCTTTACCACAAGTTAACGGACTATCTTTCCCGCAATAATACAAAGAATGTAAGTTAATATATTTAAAAAATTATATCTATTGATTTATATCAATGGCATGGAAAATGCCCAAGGATTTACCTTTTAAGTCTTCTACCTCGTAGAGGCTATTTCCTACTGGACGGACAATCCTACACTTTTGAAATTTTTTGCTAAGCTTTGCATTAAAATTATTTTGAAAACTGCTTTGCTGAAAATTTCGTCGGTAGACTTCTTGACCCGGTATAAATTTAATATTCCGCGAGCGCAAGTTTTTCGTTATTAAGGTATGCTTTATGTAGACTTTCGCGAATTTTCTTTCGAACAAGGTCTAATTTTATCGGTTTTGGAAGAATATTGCATTCGGGGTCATCTAAATCTTTTAATTTGCGAGCTCAATTGTAAGCACTCTCATGGTTAATCATATTAATACCAAAAATGGCAAAATATGGAGTAACTCCTATGGATGAATGTGATGAGGAACGAATTGAGCACTCTATTTCGGACAAATAATTATCCCATTCGCATTGATCGTCCTCTAATATGAACGGATGGCAACAATTATGGCCTGACTAACCCTTTCCGAAGCATTGGCCTGAGGATGATGGGTTGCTGTCCTCATATGATTATTGCCAAAGTTTTTGATAAGATCTAAAAATTCCTTGCTCATGAACTGTTTACCATTATCAGAGATAATAGATTCTGGGATTCCAAAATTATGGAAAACTTTTGAAATTAAGAATGTTACAACATTTTTGGTATTTGCTTTTGACATGGCTTTCAGGAGTACAAAGTTTGTAAGATGGTCTAAAACTATGAATATATAGCTATTGCCTGATTTCGAACGGGGGTATGGGCCTAGAAAGTCCACATACAGTCTTTGAAAAGGTCTTTCGACTATCAATTCATTACCCATTGGTGAGCGAAGGGTTATATTGGACGGCTTACTCTCCTTGCATGCTACACAATTTTTAACAAAATCTCTGACTTGGGTATTTTGGTTTGGCCAGTAAAAATACTCCCGAAATCTTTTTAAAGTTTTATGGAATTCGCCATGGGATGCTTGCGGTGGGTTATGTGCTCTCTCTATTATATCTTTTGCCAAATCAAGTGGAACCCAAATCCAAGCAAAATCCTCACTTATAGTTGAAGATCAAAAGCCTTTTTTGCGTCTTCAGGGAAAATAAATTGTTTGCTCTCTTTCAGCGTTTCAAATATGGGGGGCAGCTATGGTCGCAAATTCGGGGATGAATCGCCTGTACCAGCCTGTGGCACCCATAAAACTTCTCACCTGCTTCAGAGTTTTCGGGTATGAATATTTTGAAATGGCTTCAATTTTTTCCGGATCTGTCCTCAACATCCCTCCTCCTACAATGTAACCGAGGTATCTTAACTCCTTAAAGCAGAATTTACTTTTGGCATGTTTATGGTCAAACCGGCGTTCGAAAGACAAGCAGCAACTTCATCTAACAGCTCCAGGTGAGTTTTGAAATCTGGAGATACTATTAGAAGATCGTCTAGATAGACAGCCTTTTGGCCGCATTACACAACCCAAAAGGCATGACCGTATAATGATAAAGTGGTCCACCTGGGACCGTGAATCCAGTCTTCTCTACTAGATTCTTCTAAAGGTATCTGCCAAAATGCGTCCTTTAAGTCTACGCTTGAAATATAATGCGTGTTTCCTAGCCGACTGAGCAGGCCTTCTACGTGCGACAGAGGATAGGCGTCCTTGACCGTAAGTGCATTGAGCTTACGCGCATCTAAGCACAAACGATTTTTAATTCCTTTTCGAACTAGAGTCACGGGGTGGCTCCACGGACTTTCACTGGGCTCAATGACACCTAGGTCAATCATCCTATCCAGCTCTGCGTACATTAAGGACTGTACAGCAGGTGAGACAGGGTAATGCCTATCCTTCACTGGAGCTGCAGATCCGGTATCGATGCTTTGACTTTCTAGCGAAGTTTTTCCCAAACCTTTTTTGTATAGCAGGGAAATTTTGAAATAATAACATCTAAATGATGTTGTTGCTGGGGCTTAAGAATATGCGTCTTTATATCGGAAGGACTCAACTCGGGCTCATCGCACAGTATTATATCGTTAGTAGTCAGACTATCTATAGACGCAAAAATTTTAAAGCTTTTCATGAAGTCGACCCCTAAAAATGACTCTCTATTCAAAGTAGGCACAAGATAAAAAGTTATTTCATGGGTGATTTTATTAAATTCTACTAAAGCTCTAACGCGACCTATAATTCGGTGTTTACTACCATCTGCTGTCTTAATAATGGAGTTAAAATCATGAATAGTCAAATTAGCACTTTTTGTAAATTCTACGCAATTTTTCCCTAAACAGGTTACTGTTGCGCCTCTGTCCAGCAAGTCTTCTATATCTACTCCATTTACCTTAAGTCTCGTATATAAACGCGTATCTTCACCCTCGTACATCAATGCTGATGCTATCTCCTTCCTTATCGCCTTGTGTTTTTTATACCTTTGCCTCGCTTTCAAAATTCGATTGGATGTATTCCAAATAATTTTTCCTCACTTCTTGATATTCCTTTAACCTCTGATGTAGTGGTTTAATGATTTTAACTTTAACTTCTGTTTTCGGCTCTTCTCCTCTATTTTCATTTGACAATATTTTAATTTTCTGTTCTGGTGTTTGTGTTGTTTTTTCGTTGGCAGATTTATCCTTAAAAGACACTGGGTCTAAGTCTGAGTAGAACGCGTCTCCCCAGCGCGAGACGAGCCCTTGTTTGGGTTTCCCAGGCATCTTGGGCATTTTGGAGAAACGACGTCATCTTTACCGCACTTAAAACAACACACTCTACGTGTAGGTGACGGACAGTCAACAAAACTGATTCCAATTTGTTTGCAGTTCCAACAAGAGTATTGGTTCCTGGGTCCAATAGCGTCTACCTCTAAATCTAAAGTTGGCTGTTCTTCGCTTTCATAGCTCAACTCGTGCACTCTTTGTTGCTAGAATGGCCGTTGCTGATAAGGCTGTCTTTGGTTAAAAACGAGCTTTTCTGCCCTCTTACATTCTTGCTGAAAATGATCCAGTCCGAAAATTTTTATGGGGAAAAGCAATTGTGCTAGCGAAGGCTTCAGGTTGCTTTTCATTATTTCTATAAGGTCCATTTCAGGAAATGGTTTTTCCTGCTGGTTTCTTAAGGACATAACTGCGTTATAAAAATCTTCAAAAGTTTCTTGTGGCTGCTTTCGGCGATCTAGAATTTTCTTTTGAACCTCAAAGTCTCATTCGAATCTTCTGAATTGAATCAGAAAAGCTTTACGAAGATCTGGCCATATTTTTACGTTATCCAGCTTTCTTAGATCCCAATACCAGTTCAATGCCTTACCTGGTAACAGCAGATGAAAACTTTTGAGGACATCTTCCCATAACAAGCCGAGATCCTGTGGAAGAATTTCAACCCGAAAGATAAAATCTTCGGCATTCATGACTTTTTCGGATCCATCAAACTTAATGCCCCACTTCTCCACTACGGTCTTCCAATGATAGTCCTGCGGTGCGGCAAACACAAATGGCTGGTTTGTTGACGTATTTTGTTGCTGCTGCAGGGACAAATTTTGTTGCGACCAGTTTTCTTGTGGTTGTTGCTGATAAAAATTTATGGGTGGCTGCTGAAAATAATTTGTTTGTTGGCGTTGTGGATAACCTACTGGAGGTCCATTTTGGAAAAAATCCGATGGTTGACGTTGTGGCATAAACATACTTTGTGGTCCACTATGAGGTGTGTATATAGGCAAATTTGATCTAATGTTGGTCGTTGGTGCTGGATAAGCTGATATAGCTGGTGGTGGTACGTTAAATAGTGTTTGCGGATTTGTAACCGGAACGTTTCCCGGTGCTCTCCAGGGTTGTGATGCTGCAGATGGTGGTGGTGCGTGAACCTGACTAGGAGTCGATTGACCGTTTTGTTGATTGGAGCCTCTAGCTGGAGTTAAAGAACGCAAACTTTCCTCAACCTGTCTAACCCCACCGTCGAGTTCACCATATTTCGCAGCTGGCTGCTAGGCACTCTGTGTCTGTGCACTCGGGCGATTTATTCGAAAATCTCGTTGAACATCTTGCGCTGTTAAGCTGCTATACGGTGGTGACATTATCGTGTCAGCCGAGCCGGATGAACCCGAGGATGCATTAGAATGACCAAAAGGTGGGGGAAACGGAAAAAGCGATGGTGCGACTGAAGGCACCGTTGTCGTAGCCGTTGCCGTACCGAGCGTTGTCTCTAACGTAGGCATAGAAGAGGCCGCTGTTTGTGTAGTGGTCATAGTTGTAACCGAGGTTTCACTATCCATTGTAGCAGAATCACTATGGGTGCTCGAATATTTTTCCCTATCTTAATTACCTTGTCTAGTCTCTACCATCCTCTAAACTAGAAACCCTAATTGTTACCTCACCTATTCGTGTTCAACGTATCTATCTTCAAATACAGAAAATTTGTTCTGCGTGTAGCAAAATAGATTACGATTAAAAACTTCTATATCAAAGGGCCGAAATCAAAAAGCGATTTTTGAGCAATCTGATAACCAATACCGAGGCGTAAGATAATAAGTCAAATCATTTTCCTTTTTCAACTAAAATTTTTAAATAAACAATTGTAATTAATGACTAAAAAGGTATATATAATATATTAATATGCACATCTACCTATTTTCATTACTGTTTGCACTTTTTTCGAATTTGGATTGGATTTTGTGACCCAACAACAACAAATGCTATTAGTTGCGCTGTAACTTGTTCGACTGGTTTATGTTCAATGTAAATGCGATAGTTTTTCGGGGGAAATTGAATGAAATGGAGTGTTTTATACTGAATGTAACGCTTAAAATGAAAATAATGCTAGATTCTCGTTACCCATTTTGAGCTAGCTGCATCTGAGACAAAAAGAGGTATATACTCATCCAAAAAAAGGACAGTTAAAACTACTAATAGGGTAAGTTGATACTTTACAAGATCTCTAACTTGGATTATTTATTACAAAAAAAAAATGTGGCTGGATTCAAAAAATTATACTTGTAGAAGCATTTTTTCAAAACAAAAAAAAAAAAAAGAGCTCGAAATGGTCAAAATCCTTGCCTTTCTACCATCCAAAGTTTTGAAATTTTTTTTTCTATTTTCTTATGATTCGAATTGTATACTTCAACATGTCGAAAACACGATTAGGACTCTTAAATTTCTCAACCGGGACTTACATTTGTTGTTTACAACCTGATCTCAAAGAATAAAAAAACGGAGTTAAACTGAAACTACTCAAAATAAATAGAATACTTCGTGCCCCACGTTGGGCGCCAATTCTGTACTGTCGCTTTGTTGCAGAATGAAGTGCAGCCAGATTGTCTGTATCACTGGTGTGTTGGCTTTTAGCAACGGCTAAGCTCGTCGAAGGGGGTGGTTCTTGCAGACCAATCTGGGTGCGGACAGTTACAAAATAACAAAATCACACCAGTCTAATTTGTTAAAAAAAAATGTTTGGGGAACGAAGTACACGAAAGTATATAACATAATAAAAATAAAAGAAAAAACACAAATGCCACTCTCTACTCACTGTCGATGTCATTGACTTATATCATAGTTGCTGACCAGATGGCTTTTTTAGCATAGTCTGCCCTCCCACACGAAATCTTTACGATCTCACCATGACAATCCAAGACCTTAGTTTTAGAATTGTCCCAAAAACGGCTCCACTCATTTAATCCCTACCCTACTATCGCACGTTGTAATCTTTACGCACTCATTGTTTTAATAAAAGAATATCAAGAAAAATCTGTTCTAAATTTCTTTGTTTTATTATAAAAATTCCGAAGGAACGGTATAACAATGGGCTTCATTTACCTATTTTGGGGTTTTAAAACAGTATTACACATTAATTTTAAAATTTTAAAATTTTTAATCTAACAAATTGGTGTATAACAAGGAAAATGTGTATATTAAGTTATAGCATTTATATTAACATTTATGTTATATGGTATCTTAAGCTTTTGAATCCAATTAGTTTCAATGAAGTTAATCTGAAATTATCATCATTAATACACTCTGAAAAATTTAGGTGGAGTGCTGATTTTAATTAAATATATATTAAAATATAAATATTCTTGTATATTATAACTTATTTAAATTCTGTTTCCTTTTTTGTCTGAGCAAAATGGCGCTCCAGTTAAAAATGGCGCAGCTTACGATAATGGCAAAAATTTATAAAAAAATTGGAAGAGGAAGCGAATCAAAACGGTGTGTTGGACCTTTTTTATTGCATAGGCTGGATTTTCGTTGTTAAGCACGGTTGTCTTAACATAAGCTTTTATTTAAAATAGCTTAGAATTTTCACCAATCAATTTCGCACTACCCACTTGTCATTTTAACATAACCAAAAATTTATTTAATAAAAAAACTACCTATCCTGTTCACTACCCTTGAGCTCAAAGTTAGAAACCTGACAGTTTGGTTTCCTCCTATTTCGAGGGTTATAATTATTTTTACACAAAATGGGGAATGGTTATGGTTCAGTTTAAAATATTTTACTTTCAAACTAATTTAAACAACTTATCTTTTTTTCTGGTTATTTCCAAGTTAGCCTTAGCCGATCCAAACTCCTGTTAGAGAAGGAAGCCAAAATCACCACTTATATTTCAAGCACAAAAATTTCATTTTTACTCACAGTTTTTACGATCCTTTTCAGCTTTGATAAATCCCTTCCTCGATGGTTGCCGTTCAGAGTCAAAAAGAACGGAAATCATTAGTTGACAGATTTACCCAAACGAAAAAGAATCGTACAGCAGATTTTTCTAGACAATTTTTTGAACTTTACAATAGTTTTCTTTTGTTTTTTTCCCCATTATTCATACATCGTGGCATTACGATATATCACAGCATCACCATGTTGTAATGAAGGTAATGCGGTTTAATATTTTTGATAATATATTTTATTATCGTTCTATCATATATATTAATTGATTCAAAAATTTTCTACACATGACAAACCTAACCATGATGTACACTGTTCAGTGTAATCATGGGAAGGAAATTTTCTCCAAGTGTATAAGGCTGCCATTTCATAAGTTGGTAACTCTAGAATGAATTTCATTGCAAAACAGGTGTAAGCTCGGCCTGGTAACTTTTATTAATCTTTGAGTCGCCCCACAAGTGCAAATGGCGGCGAATACTCAGATTCGGAAAATTTTTAAATCGCTACACCCGCAAAGTAAAAAAATAAAAAGAATATTAAGGTAATATTTATAAAGAAAGCGCGAAAACTCAACGTGCGGTTCCTCGCGTAAAAACAAAAAGTGTGGAAAGTGAAAACAAAGTGCAATAAAACAAAATAAAAGTGTTTACATACATATTATATATGTATTCTGCCAAAAGAAGGGTGTGAAGTTAAATATCGAAATAAATATCTGTTAAGAATTTTAACAGAGAATGTTAATATTAACATTTTCTGTTAAGTACTTCACTTCAGCAAACGAAATTTTTTATTCAAGTAAAAAACCATTTATCTAAATATTTTAATAATTAAATTTAGACTATAAACATGTATCTGACAAATAATAAATTTGTTTTGTTATTATTTTGTAATTTCATATAAAAAATAATGTATATTCGCATATAACAGCAAATAATATTAAAGTAGCCAAAACGGTTATTTCTAGCCGACCTGAATGAGGGCTGTCATATATCAGGTGAGAGCCCCATGGGAGTAGAATCTAATGGCATACGGCCCACATTCAATTGTTTCTCAGGAAAAAAGTTACAAAGGATCAAAATAAAAAAAACAGATTTTTCCCATAAGAATTATTTTCAAGGGGCCGAAACGGTTATTTCTAGCCGACCTGAATGAGGGTTGTCATATATCAGGTGAAAGCCCCATGGGAGTAGAATCTAATGGCATACCGGCCATATTCAATTGTTTCTCAGGAAAAAAGTTACAAAGGATCAAAATAAAAAAAAGCAGATTTTTCCCATAAGAATTATTTTCAATTATTTTTTTATTTTGATCCTTTTCCTGAGAAACAATTGAATATAGGCAGTATGCCATTGTAATTTACTCCCATGGGGCTTTCACCTGATATATGACAACCCTCATTCAGGTCGGCTAGAAATAACCGTTTTGGCCCCTTGAAAATAATTCTTATGGGAAAAATCTGCTTTTTTTTATTTTGATCCTTTGTAACTTTTTTCCTGAGAAACAATTGAATATGGGCGGTATGCCATTAGATTCTACTCCCACGGGGCTCTCACCTGATATATGACAACCCCTCATTCAGGTCGGCTAGAAATAACCGTTTTGGCTACTTTAATATTATATGCTGTTATATGCGAATATACATTATTTTTTATATGAAATTACAAAATAATAACAAAACAAATTTATTATTTGTCAGATACATGTTTATATTCTAAATTTAATTATTAAAATATTTAGATAATTGGTTTTTTACTTGAGTAAAAAATTTCGTTTGCTGAAGTGAAGTACTTAACAGAAAATGTTAATATTAACATTCTCTGTTAAAATTCTTAACAGATATTTATTTCGATATTTAACTTCACACCCTTTGTAATTATTACAGACGCTTTATATCTCATTTTGCATTTTATTCTGTCAATTTAACAAGGCTATCTAGGAAAAAGGAACCATTCATACGGTCTGCTGACTGCGAGCGAGCTTTTCAACACCTCAAGAAAGCACTATTATCTCCACAAATTCTCCAATATCCAGACTTTGATAAAACATTCTACATAACTACGGACGCAAGTAAAATCGCTGGTGGTGCAATATTATCACAAGAGAGAGATGGGATGCAGTTGCCTATAGCATATGCGTCACGCGCATTTACAAGCGGTGAATCGAACAAAGCCCCAATAGAACAGGAATTGATAGCAATCCAATGGGCAATTAGTCATTTTCGACCCTATGTATATGGAAAGAAATTTATAGTGCGAAGCGACCATAAACCACTGACATACCTTTATTTTTTAAAAAATCCCTCCAGCAGACTAACGAGAATTCGTCTGGAACTGGAGGAGTATGACTTCGTAATAGAGCACATAAGAGGTAAAGACAATTCAGGAGCGGACACGCTATCTGGAATTGCCTTCAATGATATCAAATCAATACCTTCAATCAACAATGTTTTCGTGGTAACTACTCGTGCACAATCATGAAACAAAACTGAACAGAAAATTAGGAAGGATACTAAAGTAATGAATGAAAAGTCTAAGGTTTTCGAGACAATTGGCTTCGATTGCGTTAAAAAGTGGGTCAAATGTAAGGTTAATGTTGACAGAAGCACCCCCAGACTTCATTTTAAACGAGGAAAAAAGTGCTAGCAGACAAAGTTAATATACAGAACACTTTTGCTAATGGAAATATCGATTTAGATCAATTTTTTCCAATTCTCGAAGGAGAAGCTATAAGAAGAAATTTAAATAAAATACAAATAAATTTGAATGATAATTTATTTAACCTCGTATCAATCGAAAAATTCAAACAAAAAGCAAATCAATACATGGACAGATTACAAATAGCGCTAACACCCAAAATATGCATACTAACTAATAGAAACGAACAGGAACATTTGTCAGGAAAATTCCACGACAACTCCCTTTTCGGAGGACACCCTGGGACAACTAGGCTGCTTAAAAAGCTTAGACAATTTTATTATTGGAAAAATATCACTAAAGATGTGAGACACTACGTAAAAAAATGTGTTCAGTGTCAGGCCAATAAGACCACAAAACACATAACACCAGATATGATTATCACCCCAACACCACAGAAATCATTTCAAACTGTAATAATAGATACGATAGGACCACTTCCTATATCGGAAAATGGTAATCAATACATCGTTACTATACTATGCAACCTCACCAAATATCTCATAGCAAAACCAGTAACTAACAAAAACGCCAAAACAATAGCAAAGACATTGATGGAACATTTTATATTAATTGATGGACCTATGAATACAATACTAAGTGATGTGGGTACTGAATACAACAATCAAATTCTTTCTGAACTTCTAAAACTTTTGAAAATAGAACATTTAACATCAGCCCCTTACCACCATCAAACCGTAGGAACAGTGGAAAGATCACATCGCACATTTAATGAGTACATACGTTCATACATTCACGCATCCAGAAACAATTGGGATGAATGGATAAAATATTTTACAACACCCTCAATAGTGCATGGATATTGCCCTTTCGAATTAATTTTTCCAAACACCCCAAATCATAGCCCACTAACACTATCAGATAAAATAGGTACTGTATATAATTTTTATCACTATACGAAAGAGGTAAAATTCCGTCTACAAACAGCATTAAGTAGAGCACAACATTTAATTAACAAAACAAAACAATACCAGAAAAATTTCTATGATAAAGACAGCAACAATACTGACATTACATTAGGTCAAGATATATTGATTTGAGATCACATAGCACACAAATTAGAACAAGGGACCATATAAAGTAATCGATATTTATAATAAAAATAATGCGTTCATAAAAATAAAGGGAAAGAATCAAAAAACTAATAAACAAAATATAAAAGTTTTTTGTAACAAATAGATAATTTTATACAACTAGCGGTAGTATTTAGGAACTGAATCTAGCTATAAAGAAAAAATAAATAAAAATATATATATTTGTAATTCTCTATATTTAAGGTTAAATTTTTCTCTATTTAATGGAAGGAAAAATGGCATTATTAACTATTTTATGTATAAGGAAAGTAAATTATTCAACATGTCATTTCTCTTTCTTTCAATATAAAATACTATATGAAAATAAGATTGAAACTAATTACAATACCTAACTTTTACAAACAAAAATTTTTTTTTAGTTAAATTAAAACTTGAAATTAAGTAAAAATTTACTACTTAAGTTATTGAATTAATTTTTTTTTTAAACTAACATTGTGTTTAAATATGAAATTTAAAATATTATATGATAAAACGAATACTATTAAAGAAAGCTTTTATCGATATCACTTGATCAATGATATCCATAAAACCTTTCTCTTTTGAAGGGGAGGTGTAGTGGAAGTACCAATTAAATGAGTAATACTAAAACTCAATAGTTAATATCAATGAGCGACACACAATTCAAATATTTAGTACCAACGAACGACACCTTGGAATGTGAACATTTAATACCGCGTTGGATTACATTCCACATACCGGTGTCCAGTCATTGTGTATTTTCAATCACCCATAAATTTGCTTAGCTTTAAGTCTTAATATAAGTATTATTATTATTATAGATAAAACAGAACAAGTTAAATAAATAAACAGTTAGTATCATTAAAACAAAACAACGGAAAACTTGATTTTGGCTTTAGCCTGAGTTTGGGCTTTTTGCTTACGGGCCACGCGAGTTAAGTCGACGGAATCCATCGATCTCCAAAACCCTCAACCTACAATAAGAATTAATTATCAACAATAGAATAAATGCCACATTAATAAACTTGTTAACTAGAACAAAGTGTAATAAACTTTTGTATCGAATTTTGTTTATTCATCAAGTATTTCGATTCATTCATTAAAAATAATAATAATGTCAAATTAACAAAATTTCAGTTGTAAACGAAAACAAAGTGTTAATAAACTTTCGTTGAAACTTGATACCTTTGTTTTCGTCATTCACTTCCTACAAATACAATGTTGTCTTTTACGACCAACCACTTAAACGTTCTGTAGTAAACAAGTGGACTAAGCATATTTTATGTATTGAATGTATTGAGTAATTATAAGTTTTTAGATTAAGAATATTTTTGTATTAAAAAGAAACAAAGAACAATAAAGAAAAACAGTTCATATTGAAAACTCAAATAGATGTGTCATAGACTCATTTAACTGGCGCAGTCGGAAAACAAATCCAAAAGATATTCTGAAGAATATCACTATTTGGTCGCGACGCAATAATAAAAAAAAATAAATAAAGAAAAAATATTCCGAAGAATATTAGTTTTTGGTATTGATAAAGAATATCCTTTTTTGAAAAAAAAAGAACATTCACTCAAAACTTTACGATATTCCAAAGAATATCAATTTGTGAAATAAATAAAGTATTCCGAAGAATATTATTTTTTTCTAAAGAATATCCTTTTTCGTGAAAAAAAAGAAGGAACATTCACCCAAAACTTTATGATATTCCAAAGAATATCAATTTGTGAAGAAAAAGAAAAGAAAAAATAAAAAAAAAAATATATTCCGAAGAATATTAATTTTTAAAACATTTTTGTGAGAAACATTTAAGAATTAAAAATATTTTTGAAAAACATTAAAGATATTCCAAAGAATTTGATTTTGAAAAACAATTTTTGTGAAAAACATTTCGTTACGTGAACTGTGGAAAAATGCCTAAAGACACAGAAAGAATCGAAACAACACAGTACAAACCATACTTTAACATACTACAAACCGACGAAATATTCAACACAATGGCATCAACATCAGCAGCAACAGCTACAACATCAACACCAACTTCGGCTCCAACACCAACAACAGTGCCAACTGAAACACCATCATTGGGACCGATTCCGATTTCTATCCTTTTGAAGGAAGTGGATAGAGTAAATGTCTTCACCGGGAGAGACCGACACTACGATGTATCATCACTCATCAAGGAAGTCGAAATCTTCCTACGAATTTTTCAAGGTGGTGAGATGGAAGAATAAATATAGCACCGCTGCATACTAAAAAAATACAGGGAGAAGCAGCCAACATAATTCGCGGATTAACTGACAAATCATGGCAGAACGTGAAGAATGAGTTACTAAAGGCGTTTGGCATCAATGAAAGCTACACCCAACTGTATCACAGAGCATTATCAACTAAAAACAATGATCTAAGTCAATTATACAATAACTTAAAAATAATTTTAGATAAGCTAAATACAAAATATGAACAAGATTCATGTAAACCTTTAGAATTTAACCCAAGTATAAACGAATCAATGATTTTTCGGACTTTTGTAAATAATATACCTCCGCATTTGGCAAGTATTATATATAGCCGAAATATTAATTCTATTCGTGAAGCGTATCACTGTCTGCAAGAATGCGACATGATCAGGGAAAATAATCGACATTTTAAAAATAATATTAAATATACTAACCAAAATCATAACCAAAGTTATTTAGAACCTCACCAAGGGCAGAATTTTAGACAACAAAATTTTGGACCGAATAGACAGAATTTTTCAGACCAACGAACACAAGGTCATCAAACACAGAATTTTCCAAATTCCAATAGACAAACACAGGGCTTTGCTAATCAGCAAAGACAACATTCTAACGTTATTCGGAATTCGCAGCATTTTCGACAATCTAATCAATCACGACAATATTCTGGTCAACATCGAAATAATGTTAAACCAATGGAAATAGATCATATTGAGCAGAATGAAATTGTTCCAAATGAGGAAGCAAATTTTCGTTCGGCCGAGAGGAAAACGGTTTACCGATAGTACAATTATCTATTGGTAATTCCAAGTTAAGATGTTTGATTGATACCGGATCAACCACATCAATATTGAATTGTAATGCACTTCCTAGTTATAAGCGTATAAAATTAAAAGAACCATTGAGTTTCTCAACTTTGGCAAGCAAAGTTATTATAGGTGAGGATATTGTCACGGAAATCCCAGAGGAATTTTCCGATGATAATCTTATGGCATGGAAATTATTGAAGTTAACTAATAACAGATTTGATGGGATAATTGGAAATAATATATAAAAACCTTTGGGGGCAAAAATTTGTTAGGAAGAACGGTATATCCAAATTAATGATAGGAAAATTTTTTTTATAAACACATTTCCTTACAATTGTAACGAGATTCATGCATTGGAATGTTTGGAATTCGATAGGGAGAACGTAAAAAAACTTTTCCGAGTCGACATGAATTTCGAAAGGAAAAGCTTCTTCGTGATCTTATAGGTAAAAATAGTGACTTGTTGTTTCATGAGGGTGATTCAATTACTCATACTCATGAGATAAGACATTCCATAATTACTACTACAGATAAACTTGTATACTCTAAGATATACAGATATCCCAAAATCCATGAAGAGGAAATCAACAGGCAGATCCAAGAGATGTTGCAACAGAAAATAATTGTTGAAAGTAACTCCGCCTATAATTCTCCTATTTGGGTTGTTCCAAAGAAAATGGATCAATCGGGCGAAATGGATCAAATGGATCAAAGTGGCGCATTGTTGTTGATTACAGGAAATTGAACGATATAACGGTGGATGACAAATTTCCAATACCCAATATAGAAAATATATTGGATAAATTGGGAAAATCTACTTATTTTACAACATTGGATTTAGCCAAGGAGTTTCACCAAATTCTCATGAATGCAGACGATAGAAATAAAACAGCCTTCTCGACTCCCTTGGGACATTTTGAGTACAACAGGATGCCCTTTGGATTGAAGAATGCTCCGGCAACTTTTCAACGTCTTATGAACTCTGTACTTAGGGAATATATAAATAGAATTTGCGTTGTTTACTTAGATGACATTTTAATTTTTAGTACATCGTTAACGGAACATGTACAAAGCATCAATAAAATTTTTCGGAAATTAAGAGAGCATAATCTGAAGATACAGCTCGACAAATGCGTTTTTTTGGCGAAGGAAACTGAATACCTTGGTCACATTCTGAATGAGGAAGGTCTAAGACCTAACCCGAATAAAATTGATGCTATTCAGAAGCTGAAGCTTCCTGAAACAACTAAACAGATAAAGTCTTTCTTAGGAGTTACGGGGTATTACCGGAAATTTATTAAAGATTATGCAAAGGTTGCACAAGGATTGACTAAATAGCTAAAGAAGAGTATGAAAATTAATCTCAGGGATCCAAATTATCAGGATTCTTTTGAGAAATTGAAGAAGTTGATCATTAATCCACCGATACTTAGGTATCCAGACTACTCGAAAAATTTTAAATTGACTACAGATGCAAGTAATTATGCTGTAGGTGCCGTATTATCTCAGGAGAATCATCCAATTGCCTATGCAAGTAGAACATTGAATGACCATGAGAGGCACTATGCGACTGTGGAAAAAGAATTGTTGGCTATTGTATGGGCAGTAAACTACTTCCGTCCATATTTATATGGCAAACGGTTTGAATTGTTTACGGACCATCAGCCATTGGTTTGGCTTCATTCCAAAAGTAAGGGTAAAGATATTAACCAAAGACTCCAGCGTTGGCTGTTGAAGTTGGGAGAATATGATTTTAAGGTAAATTACATCAGGGGTAAGGAGAACGTTGTAGCGGACTTTATGAGCTGTATAAATGCACCAGATGGTAATATTTTCATGGCGGATGATCAGGTTAGTGTGGTTGCAACTGTCCACTCTCAACAGGAGGAATTGAATGATCGTTTCTATATTTTAGATACGGTTGTAAATAGATTTGAGAAACAGATAATATTAACTGATAACAAGACTAGTGAAACTCAAACTGTTGACGGCAAACATAAAATTTTTTAAACACTGACGATATCATGTCGGGTACAATGACCGATATAGTTAGAAGGAATATAAACATTAGGAGAAATTTGAAGATAGGCATTTACACCGAATTATCTGACCATTTGTACAACAAGGTACAATTAAAACTAATTGAATTATTCGGCAACTCAATAAAATTTGTCCGATGTGTATACCACGCTAAAGATATACAAAATGAGGATGAATTATATAGATACATAGCAAGATACCATATGAATGAAACAGGTCATGCAGGAATTAACGAAAATTATTGTGGTTTGAAAACAAAAATTTATTTTGGCAATCTTAAACAATTTATTCAGAAATACATTAATAATTGTGATGTTTGCAACAAATCGAAATATGATAGGAAACCGATAAAACAAAAATTTCATGTTACAGAAACACCAAAGGATGTTAATGAAATAATACATATGGACATATATACAAATAAGAAACACAGTTTTTTATCTTTCATTGACAAATTTTCAAAATACGCAGTTATGCTGCATTTAGAAGATAGGAACAGCTGTACTATAGTAGAGAAAATTAGACACTACATATCAATGAGAGATAAACCGAACAAAATAGTTACAGACAACGAATTTGCATCCATCAATGTAAGGAACTTTTTAAGAGAAGAAAATATTGCAGTTCATTTCACCAAACCTAATAACCATACAGGAAATGCAGACATCGAAAGATTACATAGTGTTGTAAGTTTGTAAAACGGGGGAGAGTCCAGATAAATATAAACACATTTGGTTTGGTTGATTTAAATATATTTATTCTTGTACTTTTATTACGCAACAATGTTTATATTTTATCTGCTGTTTACAGTTGGCTTACTGATAAATTACTGATCTAGAGTTCTCAATTTATACTGCTTAAATACTAAAATATTTACACTAATGACAAAGGAAAAATGCCTAATTATTTCCATTATGACCTATACAATGTATATCAAAGCCATACCGCACACACGACACTTCTGGTCAACACATGTTCTCTGTATACAGTCTGTGTGTGATCTTGAAATAGTTTATTAAAGTACTCATGTTGCGTTTTAGCTTGTGTGGCTGCACTTGAATTAATCACATTCTAGCGTGAATCACCCAAACATAAACAAAGTACTTGACTCAAATATAAACAAAGTGTTTGATCTTCAATGTCACCACGTGTTGCAACAAGATACTCTTTTACATGTGCACATCAACAAAGTGTCTGATTTTCAATGTCACCACGTGTTGCAACAAGATACTCATTTACATGTAGAATATATTTAATATGACAAATACATTCAATACATTTAATATGACAATTACATTTCGGCATTTTCTCTTTGTACCCTTTATACCGCAAGTATGTATACACTACACCCTCACCCTTAAGAGAAATCATCCAATTTTTGTAAAGTAAATAACAAACATTGGAGGATTCAAAGAATAGTGCATACTTATCTTGTTTTATTGTTTGTTTCCCTAACTTACATATGTGTAATAATTTTTGTTCTTATATGGTATTATAATACTTTGCTCATAATTATCTTAATTCTAGCGTAATAACTATTGTTCTTATGTGATAATATAATATTTTGTTTATAATTTTTTAATTCTAATTTTTATATTTTTTTAATAAGTTTTTATGATATGTCTTAATCTTATCTTTTACTTTAACTGCTACGTTCGACTTGCTAACCTCTACTACAGTATACGGACCTTGGTAAGGTGCCTCGTTTTTTCTCCTATTTTCTATTCTAACTAATACTAAGTCTCCTACTTCTAAATATATGCTATTTGACTTGTCAGTTGAGTTTAATTGTCTATTTCTCTTCACGTTTTCTATCATCTTCTTCGCGTTTTGTAGAGAATATTTTAGCCTAGCCTTCAGTTCATTAGCATAATTTTCGATATTGTATATCTTCGGATGATTCATGACTTCATCGCCTGGTAAACTTGGTAATTTCCCGAATATCAATTCAAATGGAGAGTATCCAGTATCTACATGAGGTGTGATATTGTATGCAAATGTATAATACGAAATCCATTCTTCCCAACTGTTATTTTCAACAAAAGACAAAAAGTATTCATTCAGAACCCTGTGGTTCCTTTCTACAGTACCTAACGTCTCGTGGTGGTAAGGAGTTGATAATCTCTGTTCAATTTTCAGTAGCTTACCTATTTCCCTCATCAATTCATTTGTGAATTCTGTACCTCTATCCGATTTGTGTATGCTAAATAAACCATATCTAAGTATTACATTTTCCACCAATGCCCTGGCTATTTACTTTGCCTCTTTTGTCTCCATAGGACAAGCAATAACATATTTGGTCAATTCGCATTGCATTGTTAGAATATACCTTAGATTATTTGTTGGGCGCAACGGACCAACCGTATCAATTACTATAGTGTTAAAACTACCTGAAGGTGTGTCCGTCATTTCCAGTGGTTCCCTTGTATGCTTTATTCGTTTGTTCCGTTGACATAAATCGCATTTGGATACGAAAATTTTTACCATCTTGTTCATATCTTTCCATATATATTTCTGTTTTAACTTCAAAATTGTCTTTCGAACACCAACATGTCCTCCCTGTGGGGTATTATGATATAATTCTATAAGTTATTTTTTCCTATCTTCGTTTAAAATACGCTGAGGTTCTTCATATAATATTATAACAATGTCATCCTGGTTTGATTTATTTAATTCGTTGTATTTGGCCTTAAATTCTTCCGCGGTTATTTTATCAAATATTGCATCATCTCTTGAGATGGCAAATTTTTTATAATTATATTTCCGTAAATAGGATGATAGCTTCTCCAATAGAGTACCTAAGCACTTTGGATTATCACTACACCTAATGTGCACTTCTCTGTTATTTCTATAATTTTCTACTATATATCTATTCATCTCCTATTGGCCTTCTTTCCATAATAAATTTTAATTTCCATGCATGATTGATATCATTGATGGACGTGCAGTCCCATATATGGAGTTGATCAGACTCGCTATGAGCTTTGCCTATGATATTTTTATTAATTGATGACTTTTCTTTATTCATACCTCTCGTTATAACCAGCGTTTTCTTGACAGTTTCGTCATTTGCTAACGGTATCATATTCTTAAGTAATGTGGAATCAATTTGTATCCGCGATAATGCATCCGCGTTTGTGTTAAGCGATCCTTTTTTGTATACGATTTCAAAATCGTAATCGGAAAGCTCCAATCTTATACGTGTTAATCTTGAACTGGGATTCTTATGTGCAAATAATGAAACTAGTGGTCTGTGATCCGTAATCACCGTAAACTTTCTTCCATATAAGTATGGTCTGAAAAATTGTATACCAAAGTATATACCTAACAACTCCTTTTCAATAACCGGTTTATTCCTTTCATGTTTGTTGAGAGATCTGCTTGCATAAGAAATATGTAAATCGTCTCCTATCGGACCTTGTGACAAAACAGCACCTAGCGCATAATCCGATGCGTCCGTGGTCAGTACAAATGTTTTGTCGAAATCAGGATATTGCAAGACTGGTGGACTTATCAACTTGTTCTTGAGTGTTTCAAATGCCAATTGGCATTCATCTGACCATTCAAATTTTGTGTCCTTTTTTAACAATTTGTTCAGGCAGTTTGCAACTTCAGCAAAGTTCTTGATGAATCTTCTATAATAATTGCAAAAGGCTACGAATCTTCTGACATCATCTGAATTTTTAGGAATAGGATATTTTGAAATTGCATCATATTTACTTGGGTCTGGTTTAATCCCATTTGACGTTATCAAATGCCCTAAATAAACAACCTCAGGTTTTAAAAAACAACATTATCATTTACTATCTTATCATTCAATTTTCTGAAATCCACAACGAGTCTCCATTTTTTTAAATCACTCTGTCCCTTTTTAGGAACTAGTAATAGTGGAGCATTATACGGGCTTATGGATGGTTCTATGATATCCTGTTTGAAAAGGTCTTGAACTTGATTACTTATTTCCTCTGTATGGGCTTGAGGTAAGCGATAATTCTTTATATATACTGGATTAGTGTCATTTAACTGGATTTTCTGATTGTAAAAGTTGTTTGTTGTTAATCTTTCACCATCTATGTGAAAAACAGATTGATATTCCCTTAATATTCCTAGCAGCTCATTTTTTGCACTATCATCATTGCCTTCCACATTGAGTTCACCCAATAATTTGTTGAAGCGTTTCTCATTATATTTTGTCCCAGTCGCATTGGTACTATAAATTTCATAATTTCTTAGTGGAACTGTTTCTACCTTTAAATTACTTATTGTGGTAGTTTTATCCAGTACATTGAGTAACCTTATATGTTTATTGCCATTTTTTGGTACTATGGCGTTTGCCAAAAATACGCCGTGCGCAATCTCACGACTACAAATTACACCATCTTCTTCAATATTCAAATCAAATGGCAGAATTACCTCACTTCTTGGTGCAATTTTTAAGAAAGTTACGATATATGTATTATTGTGTATGGGTAGAGTAAGAGATTCATTTTTTGTGTTGATAGTCAGTATGAACTTGTTGTAATCTATATTGCAATTATATTTTCAGAGAAAATCGCGTCCAAGTATACCATCGGTATAAATGGGAAAATCGTGTTTGACTAGTTGGATTTTATGCTTTAGTACCGTTTCACCGCTTTGTATTAGTATCGTTGTTGAGCCCAAAGATCTTATTTCGTGTTTCGAGATTCCTGTCAGACGACAGTAATCATCTGGATCTTCCCTATGACTATGTAATAAATCTTCCTTGCACAAAGAGACGTCGGCTCCAGTGTCTATTAGGAATGTTAATATACTATCCGTGCCATGCACTTTCAACTTCACATAGTTCCTAAGATCAGAAGATATACTAAATATTTTGTTGGTGTTTATTGGTTTGGTTCCGGAAATTCCTGGTACCCTATGACTTCCGGAACTTGCGGGTTTCCCTGTTCCTGAATATGGTGTATATTTTGGTTCCTATTGCCACCGTAGCGGTTATTACCATTGTAATTGTTTCTGTTATTTTCCCTTCCACGATAGTTATTTCTATTATTATTATTGTTACCGTTGTAATTATTGTTACTGTTATTACGGTAACTATTCCCGTTATTATTATAATTACTATTTTGTCTATTGTTGCCGTTATTATAGCCGCTGTTGTTGACATTGTGGTTATTACTCCCACCTCTGTTGTGTCTATTATTATACCTATTGCCGGTATCTCTATTATTATTAACGTAATTACCACCGTTATTTCCTCTATTATAATTATTATTGTTATTCCTATTACCATAACCATTATAGTTATTCCTATTGAAATTTCCTGTTCGCGCTGTTTGGAACATAATTTGGCCTTGTCTCATATCAGGCGAGGTTTCCAAAGCTATCTCAATAGCCTCTTGTAGGGTTTTCAGTCTGCTAGCTTCAATAGTTCTAACTATCTCCCTATCTTTTAAACCATTTTTAAATGCATTGAATGCTATCATAGCATTTGTGTTGCAAATAGTTTCCCTACTTGCCTCACCAATAGCGTCTACTTAAATTTCGTTTAGCTCCATTGTCAGGCTTTCTATCCTATCGGAGAACTTTCTTATCGACTCCGTTTGGGCTATTCTTGTGAGCTCATTCAAAATTATGTTTGGTGATTTTTTTATCTTATATGCAGTCTTTATCGAAGTTAGTAGTGTTTCAATGCTATTCGGTACAGCTATCTGTCTTATTATGTTTTGCACCTTTGTTGTCAACTTGGTTCTGAAAACATAATTGAAAAATGAACCATGTTTTTCGGGTGGAATGGTTTCTCGTGTTATTTCTAGATTTGCCAAGAAATTGTCCAGTTCATCTTTAGTACCACTGAAGGTTGGTAATAATTTCGAGATAGATGCCTGCTCGGCAGTGTTCAAAATACTAGCATTAGTTGTCATTATGGTATTTTCGATACTAGATTCCTCTTCTACTGTGTTGATATTTGCCTGGTGCCCTTTATTTTCGTGTAATCGCAGTATGTCCAATGCTTCTTTCTTTAGTTTAGACAATTTGTCTATATGTTTTTGCCTGTCTACTGAAGTTATCTTGGTATCTTCTAATGCCGCTCTTGTATCTAATTCTAGCTTTTCTATTTCTCTCCTTTTTGCTTGTAAGGTATCAGTTACATAAACTTTGCCTACTGATTTCTTAACATTGGTTATTAGTGCCTCAATTTGTTTATATATATTGTCCATTAGTTTGGAAACAAAAAAAAATATATATATTCTTTTTTCTTTTTACTTACTTATCTTTATTTAGTATATCATTTTTTTAGTCTTTCTGTTTTTTCTTATTTTCTTATTTTTTCTTATTACTCCTAAAGTATTTCCTTAATGAGATTATTTTTTCTAATAAGTTAAAACTTTCTGTTTTTTCCTCTATTAATTGTTTTAGTTGATTCACCTTCTGTGTAGCAGTATTTTCAATGGTATACTTAATATAACTTAACAATATAACAATTATTAATACTATAATTAAGGTAATTGCAATTTTTGTTGTTACTATTTTACATGTGTAGTTCATTTCGATTCAATTATAATTTCTATATTACATTTCTTTTTCTTTTCTTAAGTTATTTCTTTTCTTTTTTTCTTTATTTTTGTATTCTCTAATTTCTGTTAATATATTATTAAATTCTAGTTTTAATTCTGCTAATCTTTTATTTAAATAATTTATTTCTTCGTTATTCTTTTCTGTTAGTAGTTTTTCTTTTACCAAATTTATTCTGTCTTCTATCAATACCAGCTTCACTTTTCTCTCACCTCTATAATTTTTCCCTTTACTTCTTGTTTCTGGTACTGGAAAAATAAGGTATTTTGGTTCTGTTATTTTGTTCTTTTATAATTCTTACAGTTTGTATTTATGCAGAGCACTTAATACACTGCAGTCACACTACGAGTAGGTGTTAAAATAAATTTGAATGTTGATAAAGTTAAAAATAAATTTGAATGTTGATGTTTATGGGTTGAGAAAAGGGACATCCTTCTTATCTGCTCTTTATCCTTTTCTCTTCTAGTTCCCGGCTTTGAACTAGGATCAGCAACTGGTTCCGTTGGGTCCATCCATGAGGATCGCCATGTTGTAAGTTTGTATAACGGGGGAGAGTCCAGATAAATATAAACACATTTGGTTTGGTTGATTTAAATATATTTATTCTTGTACTTTTATTACGCAACAATGTTCATATTTTATCTGCTGTTTACAGTTGGCTTACTGATAAATTACTGATCTAGAGTTCACAATTTATACTGCTTAAATACTAAAATATTTACACTAATGACAAAGGAAAAATGCCTAATTATTTCCATTATGACCTATACAATGTATATCAAAGTCATACCGCACACACGACACTTCTGGTCAACACATGTTCTCTGTATACAGTCTGTGTGTGGCCAGTGATCTTGAAATAGTTTATTAAAGTACTCATGTTGCGTTTTAGCTTGTGTGGCTGCACTTGAATTAATCACATTCTAGCGTGAATCACCCAAACATAAACAAAGTACTTGACTCAAATATAAACAAAGTGTTTGATCTTCAATGTCACCACGTGTTGCAACAAGATACTCTTTTACATGTGCACATCAACAAAGTGTTTGATTTTCAATGTCACCACGTGTTGCAACAAGATACTCATTTACATGTAGAATATATTTAATATGACAAATACATTCAATACATTTAATATGACAAATACATTTCGGCATTTTCTCTTTGTACCCTTTATACCGCAAGTATGTATACACTACAATAGTAGCATATCAGACAAGTTTAGAACACTAGAAGTTCAAAGATCGGAATTATCGGTACAAGAGAGAATATATTAATGTGTCGAATAGTATAATAAGTCCATACACTCAACAACGATGAGCAGACCATTTGACGTGATGCAGGGAACAATAGATAAGGCGAAATTATATGACCAATTGAAAACTTTTAAGGAAAGAATTATAACAAGGGAAAATTTGAATAGGGAACAGTTTGTTTATGGAAAACCAGAAGCGTATGTGAAAAATTATAAGGCTTTGAGACATAAATATGAACCTCGATACAGGAAACTGAGAATAGATAATATCCACCCAACTAACATTAAACGTCCTTTTAAATTTGCAGATTCGCTGGATATTGCGATTTACGATTCTAATTCTGCTAATGACACCGGTAATGAATAACTTTTTGATTCAACCTATTAATGAAAACAACAGTGGATATACGAAAATTAAATTGGACAACATAACAATGGTCGAAGCATATTCTACGATAATCCATACCATTTATCTAAGTGAAATTCAGGAAATAATCAACCACATTAAAGATAGTATACAGCAGTCTAACATAAATAAACAGGTCTTACAAGCTCAGCTTGACAAAGTTATAGTAAAATTTCATACTCTAAAATTGAATAGAGGTAAAAGAGGTTTAGCTAATGTTTTGGGATCAGGTCTCAAATGGATGGCAGGAACTTTGGATGAAGAAGATAGGGAGACGATACAGAATCATTTGCGGATTATAGAAGACAATAATCATAATATAATAGAAACCGTAAACAAACGAATCAGAATAACAAATCATTTTAATGAAACACTAACTAACTTAAAACACACTATTGAATCGGATAGAGATATTATTCTGGGAAAAATCAATTCAATAGACAAGAATAACTTGGATATTTTTTCACACATTTTTTATCTTGATTTGGTGTTAAAGATTATAACATTGGATGAACAGATTGAACGTATACAGGATAATATTATTGCAGCTAACCATAACCTTATGACTAGTAACATACTGACACCAGAGGAAATTAATGATTTAAATATTGATTTCAATAAATTACAACAAATACAGTTAACTGTTGCTAAATACCGGAACGAACAAATTATATTTTTTGTAAAGATACCACTAAATATTATTACAGTCCCAAAGTCATTGATTCTACCAATTAAAAACAAAGAAGGTTTTGAATTGGATATAGGAATACAACAGATTGTTGTTATCAATGATACAGTTTATAATTATAGTAATGAACATAATATTTCAAATTTGAAAAAATCAAATTTATGTATTTTTAGCAATAAGAAAAAATGTTATAAAGTTATAAATAATAAGGAAGAAATTGTGGAAATTGAACAGGGAATAGTACTTCTGAAAAATGTAAATGATGCAAAGGTAGAAAGTAACTGCGACACCAGAAAGTTGGTTTTGAATGGAAATCAACTTCTTACATTTAATGATTGCAAAATAAAAATTGATGGTAGTATTTATGAAAATAAACAAAAAGAATACAAACCTAGTTTTGCATTATCGCCAAATTTAAATTTGAATAATACGGAAGCAACTATCTCCTTGGATCAAATAGCTATAAGTGAGGTGGAAAACATAAAGGCCATAGAGGAATTGAAGTATCATAAAACAATGCATTTCGGTTCAATAATTGGGAATTATCTTCTCACTGTTTGTATTGCAGTTGTATATTTGGCTTTTATAATCATAATTTATAAGAAATACAAAAAATCTCTTGGGAAAATCCAGGAGAATTTTCAATCTAAGGAGGGAGGAGTTAAGTCGACGGAATCCATCGATCTCCAAAACCCTCAACCTACAATAAGAATTAATTATCAACAATAGAATAAATGCCACATTAATAAACTTGTTAACTAGAACAAAGTGTAATAAACTTTTGTATCGAAGTTTGTGTATTCATCAAGTATTTCGATTCATTCATTAAAAATAATTAACAAAATTTCAGTTGTAAACGAAAACAAAGTGTTAATAAACTTTCGTTGAAACTTGATACCTTTGTTTTCGTCATTCACTTCCTACAAATACAATGTTGTCTTTTACGACCAACCACTTAAACGTTCTGTAGAAAAACAAGTGGACTAAGCATATTTTATGTATTGAATGTATTGAGTAATTATAAGTTTTTAGATTAAGAATATTTTTGTATTAAAAAGAAACATAGAACAATAAAGAAAAACAGTTCATATTGAACACTCAAATAGATGTGTCATAGACTCATTTAACTCGCGTCTTTTAACGCATTTTTGCATAGAAGTGCCTTGGCTAATACGTCTGAGTGTGCCTGTGGACCTTTTACCGAGTACTGGTTTCATGTTTTGTGCATATGCACTTTTTACTCGGACATACGGGACCTGGATTCTCTGGGTGTCGTATTGACGGACGATGGTTGTGATGTCAGTGGTGTGCTTGTGAATGATGAGAGAATGCGTTGTATGAATGAGTTTGCGTGTGAAGTCTTCAAAAGAAGACGTCTAAGAAGGGTTTGATCGCACACGCATGTTTACATTCACAGGATGTCGGAAGCCCCTGGAATCCTAGATTCCAGCTGACTTGCGGATACGGCCCCTTGGAGAGTATCGTGGTGGCTGTGGTTTATACCCAAATCGCGGGGAGAGCTCAGCTGGATGTGGAGTTGCATTCAACCGGGCGCTGTGACCCTTAGAACATCAGTGTTTAAGGTAGGCCTCGACTCCCCACCAAGGAGTGGGATTTGTTGCCAAATGTACAAATCTTGAATTGATACTGGAGTGCAGTTTTACTACACAATGGGGCGGTGGTCGGCGCATTTTCCGACCCAGTGTTAAGAGCACCGTGAGGTTATGTCAACGAGACAGGTACTCACGTAAAACACAAGAGACTTCTGTCCAATGGAATCTTTTTCTGACAGCTATCATTAATCCAAATGCTAAGTGCTTTCTCCATTTTTTCAATTATTGGCACACGGGGACGACTGAAAACTTTGCGGATTTCGAAGATCCTGCAACAACAGCACTAATAATTTACTTCTCACTTTTCTTAATTGTGCGGACTGTCGCCTCATTTAAATTTAGAGTTTGTGCCACCTGTGATGCTTTTTCTTCTTTAAGCAGACAATCTAAAATTTGTATTTTTACCTCTAAAGAAATAAACTTTCTCTTCCAAGTTGTTTTTATATTTTCACCAGACATAGTTTTGGACTGAAATTTATTTTTCAAAAAATAGTCTTACTTAATTACATGCAAAAAATTAACTCCTTATTAATTATCTCAAAAAATGTAATAAAATCGATTCCTTTTAAATTAAAATTTATTTAAATATTTTTGTTTACTATTTCACAATTCCACACAATATTTTTTTTTTATTTTACAAAATATGGTCCGCGCTCTTGCGATGGGTAACAAAAAATGCTGAAATATATGTTATTACAAATTTATATGTTACAAAAACAATTCATAAAAAACAAAAACATTGGATAAAAAAACACCTGCATAGAATTTTTAAATTTAGGAATCCAGCCAGCACACTGAGATTTTTTTTTGTAACGGCAAATTTATGTACATACACAAAAAATAAAATAAGACTTGCATTCCTCAAATAATAAAATATGGGTATTCCTTAAATTGTATTTTATGTCAATATTATAATTTTCTTAAAAAAAAAATAAAAATCGTGTTGTAGAAGTACCGTGTTATAAGAGGTTTTCGGAAATTTCTTTAATCGTGTTAGAGTGAAATCGTGTTGTGGGATACCGTGTTGTAGGAGGGATACCTGTACAACATAATTATTCGATATACGATAAATACATTCGGATATAATTCTCCCAAATTCCTTTCTAAATTGAATTTAAAATTTTCTATAATATTATTATTATTATTAATAATCTTTTAAAAAATGTATTAAAATATAAAGTTCATTTTTAAATTTCACCTCTTCAACATCGCCTCCTAAGTGTTTGACCAGATTTGTACAATTAGTATTGAATTCATTTGTATTCATTGCTTTTAGCTTCTTATTATCCAAAAGAAAACCAAAAATTACATTTAAAAAATTATACGATTCACATTGTTCTTGAAATGAATCTTTCACAATATAGATTAATTTATTAAAACAAGATTATTTAAATTTTTATTCAGCAGTTAGAGTTAGATGGTTACACTCATCATCAATTTCAGAAATGAGCTCACATATCTCAATATCAACAAGGACGTTTGCTAAATTTTTTCCAGTTGAAGATATTATATTAACAAAGCTTAAGAAACTTTCTTGAACACTTGACTTTTGGTCCGCTATTTTAACATACCGAATAATGATAGAAAAGTACTTTGATGAATTAATATTAATTACTATTATATGTAATATGGCGTTCACACTACGGTATTTTAAGCTGTTTTAGCTCGTGTTTTGCAAAACAAAACACAGTCGTTCACACTTGATTTAGTGTGTTTAAGTTAAACATTTCAGCAGATTGAACAGCTGTTTTAAAAATAAAAACAATTGAAAAGTTGTACAATTTTGAAAATGGATAAAAAGGATATCATTAAATTGGCGGCCAACTACTTTAATTATATTAATGATGAAATTATCAATATCGATGCGTTATTTTCATTTTTGTATTGTATTTTGTATCGTATTTTTTTTATTGTAACGCCACTTTAATAGTAATGTTAAAAAAACAATGCCAACTTGGCAAAAATGAGAAATATTGCACTGAACATGCGCAAACTTAAATACAACTCTGTAATTTTTTCGTTTTTTATTTAAACATGTCAATTGAGGTGTATAGCCTTATACTATGTTCACACGGAGAGCAATATTCGCGGTTCGCTCTCTTATTTTCGGTTGGCGAGCGAATCATGATCGAATCTACATGCTTCGCCATACAAAATTTTGGGAGCGAATCTACTTGGTTCATTGTGAACCTAGTTGTGAACCTAGAAACATTATCGCTAGTTTATATAAACTAGCTGTCAAATACAAAATATAAACAAAGAAAAAACAAGAAATTAATGTGTAAAAAACAATATAAACAAAGAAAAAAATAAATTAACGTGTACAAAACAATACAAACAAAAAAAAAAAACACAAGAAATTAACGTGTACAAAAAAATAAATAGAAACATAAATAAATAGAAACAAATAAAAGCCATATATTACATAAAGCATGTAAATAATTAAAAAAATGTAAAAAAAGAAATAGTGAAACATATTTTGAAGTGCAGAAGGATGTCTTCAAACAGAAAAACGCCATATGTTTCAAAAAAAATATATATATAAACGTCAAAATGAAACAAGAACACTCGCCTGAACACCTAGGTTCACAATCATGATTCAGAGAGCAAATCAAGTGGTTCATTTTGCCGTCTGAACATGCTGTTAGGAAAAAATGTATGGGTAAACATCTCAATCTGACTTGTTTATCCCATAAACACTTAAGTGTGAACGCCATATAAAACTCTTGAAGCTAGTTGCAAGATAATTTCGTTTTAAATTTTCGGAGAAAACTATGATGTAACTCTTTTTTCCGTTTCAGTTATTGATTTTAGACGCATTTTCGGTTCTGGAACAAATGTTGTATTCGGCGTTTGTGGCCGAATATTTGGTTTGAAAAAATCAATTTACGCGGTGGTTTGGTTTATAGTTAATATCTTTATTTATGGTGTGAATCTTATTGACTGCTTGTGTAGTTATTAACATTGACTTGTTATATACCCTACAAGAAATGAATGACTGAAACTAACACATAAACAATTTTTGTACTAACACACTTGCAGTTTTTTTCTATTTAAAAACATATGACTGTCATTGTTGCTGTTGTAGAGTTGTTTTTGTTAAGGTTTAGGAAAGGTAAGTAATTAATTAAATTAAAAGTTCAAGTTAATTTTTGTTGTCTCTTTAGGATTCTTCAAAATATGTCAGTGAATTCGTTAGTGCCATTCTCAATTGTGGTGGCACGTCCCTCCATTATACCCTTCCACAATTTATTTTTTGCTCGCTTGTGGCCTATTCCTGTTGGATCGTTAACTTAAGATATTGCTGTAGAATCTTCACAAACTTTCAATCTAGAACTTTTATACCTCTTAGGAAACGCATTTGTGTAAAGAATTATTGACTACTAAACAGCGGTGGCGTGAGCAGTTCAGATATATATTATATGGTTTACATACTTTCATAGGTTAGAGTAAGATGCAAAATCACATGTACACAAAAGTTTCGGTCAGTTTTGGCATATTTGCCTTAATAAAATGATAGAAACTTTGTTCTACGCGATGACCGACACTTCAGTCAGTAGTGACGGTCATATCACCGGTCAAATGACCGTCACTGTTCTTGTAAGGTACAATTATAATTATGATTATGGTAATTCTTACAACAAAGCGAATTTTAGGGTAAGTGAAAATACGTATGGAATGCGATCCAGCGACGGTATTAAATATGCAAATCTAAAATGTATCGTTCATTGGCATTAAGTAAATGAACTGTTAGTATGTCAGTCGTTGACTTTCAATTTTAACAAATTTGATATTTACATATGAGATCTTATCTTAACATATAGATATTGCTATTATTTGTTGCAATATAGGACCTAAAGATATTAAATAGTTTTTATCTTATTTTTTAATGATTTTTAAAGAAAATTTAGAGGAAAAAAAGTTTATATCATATCGTGGTCGTACGCAAAATAATGAAAAGTCGTAGTTTTAAGATTTATGATTAAAACAAAAGATTTATTTTACAATTTGGCCCCGCTTATAAATAGGTTATGAGAAGAATTATATTAGTCTGGAACTAAAGAGAATTTATTACAATTCTCTTAATAATTTATTTAACTAAAAGCGATATCTAAATATTAATACAATTATTCATATTTTGGGGGTGGCCACGCTCATCATACGTTCGTCATTACTAGTGGTCTTAAACTTCACTCTCATTTCAGTTGTTGTCAACAAAAAATGCAAGCGCCGTTGAATTCCAAAATACATTACATAAGTATGTACAAAACCGTACATCACATATGACAATTCTTACGATACTGAGAATAATGCAAATTCGAAGTATAAATGCAAAAAAAAAAAAAAAATATTAAAAATTCAAAAATAACGATTGTTTCTTTGGAAATTAATGCGAAGTAAAATCTGTATGGTACGAAAATTGATTCTAACCACACTGCTCGTAGGCCTAACTAAAGCGCTGACCAAAAAGTGCAAGTACGTGTGTATGTGAAGGTTCATGGTTCAAACTTCACGGCCGCCCTAAGTAGAAAAATTTCATATAGAAACAATCTATTCAATTATAACATAACAATTATCACAATGTTCAATATATCGGCTGAAGTGCCAGAAACCGGTCCGATTAAGAATTGAAAAATGACTATAAATCTAGCAAATACATTAACTAACCTAGTTAGTACGTATGGCTCGTGCTGTTGAATTGAGCAATACCCAGAAATAAAACATATTTTGTATGCATGTTGTTTACATATGTTAATTGCTTGTACTCTATGTCATGCATATATTACACCCCAATGCCAAAAAAAATCGTACCTTTGTATGTAATACGAGTTGTATGATTTTTAAAGCATTGTGCGGTGTTTTTGAATTGTTTTTTCTTTACAAGTACAATATGATTCATTTTTGTTTGTGTTATATGGTTAATTGGTTATTATAAAATTTTGCTTAATTGCTTTTGGTGTGTGAATTTTTGACAAAAAATTTTGTAGTTCGATCTGGTTCTTTTTATACCCTCCACTCCAGTGTGCAGAGGGTACATAAAAGTTTAATTTATTAATTTAATTTATTATTTAATTTTTGGCGCAGGCAAACGCCATTTTCGGACTACCGAGAATTTTATGCACGAGTTATTCACATTAGGAATAATCGCGGAGCTCAGCTCAATCAAAGTGCAATGATCAAGCCTCGCCCTGGGAAATATGTATCATGATTTTCTTAGCACAAACCGAACTTCTTATGGCACATTAAAAATAAACTAATTGAGAAGTACAATTCATCATTACGCTGTATTATAACACTATTTTCTTATTTTACTGCTAGCTAGTAAACAAAGTGATCGTATCATTGTGAACGAAATAGAATTGAAATTGTGTGCAGATTTGTTTAACTTAAAAAACCTGTTTCTTCAGATAGTGAATAAAATCCCAGTAAGCATTTTATGCAATAAATGATCATGTTTTTTGACTCCTCTCTTTTATTAAAACAGTCATAAATGCGCTCTTTTGCTGATCACAAAATATTCTTTTGTCGGGAGAAAATATTACCTTACCCCCGACTCTTCTTGAGAGCCTTTTTTATCTGATTTTCTGATCAGTTTCGACTTATTTTTGAGTCGTATTTAATGTCATTTTTCTATAAATCACTTTTTAAGCGTAAGCAAAAATCATTTTTTAGCCTTTTTCTAATACCGCATGTGATTAATCAGTTTTTATACCCTCCACTCCAGTGTGCAGAGGATATATATAAGTTTGTCATTCCGTTTGTAATAATTAGAAAAAAAATGTTGGACCCCATAAAATATATATATTTGTGATCCTTATAACAAGCGGAGTTGATATAGCGATGTCCGTCTGTTCGTCTGTCCGTCTGCCCGTCTGTCCGTCTGTGGAAATCACGATGACGGCTTCAATCGGGCAACTAAGTGCTCGTTGGTATATAAAATTATTCATTAACATCCTGAGAAGTTTGCTATTTAAAATCGTCCAAATCGGTATATCTGGTCCCGAGAATTGAACGAAGGAGTAAAAAAGTCTTGAAAAAATATGATTTGCTTATGTTGTTTTTGTCACGATAACGTTCTCAATAGGACAGCTAGAGTGCTTGTTGTTTGTAAGAATGATTCACCAATATCATGGGAAGGTTTCCGTTTTTTAAATCGTGACAATAGGTTTCATAGCTGCCGAGAAATCACTGAAAAGGTAAAAAAAATATGATGTTTTCCTATATAGTTATTCTATGTTTTGTATTTTGTCATAGCTGTACTTGTTGTTTTTATGGTCGTTGTGGTAATAATATAAAAATTCACCAATATCAACATTTTATGGTGTAATATTTAAGTTAGTTAATTAATAAAAGAATCAATATGAATATTCTGCGATTTTTATAACATCACAAAATGTTACAAATTGATACATACTACTGTTGCAAATATCAAAATACTATAAATCTATATTTATAAAAGAGAATGCCGTCCGTGTGAACACGCATAACTTTATAACGGATCGTCCGATTTTCACGTTTTTGGGCTTGATGAATTCGTGTTGGCCCAAGGAAGGACATAGGATATCCAAATAATATTTCGAATGTTTTAAATTTTTTTTCATGTCAATGTCATTTCTTTTTTGATTTCATATGTCAGTAATTATGAAACTCAATTAATTATTACTTATTTTGGGTTTTCATTTTAGTGCTCATGCCGCCAATAAGAAGGTCAAACCTTTCACGTCGCAGTCGTAATGCACAACGTTTGAGAACTGTTCGTACGAACGAAACTCCAGAGGAACGCTCAATGCGAAATGCACACAATCGAGCGAACATGTCGGTACTTCGAGAAACATTATCACAAGAACAACGTGCGGTTGTCCAAACTAGAGACCGAAATAGACAACAACGTAATCGAAATCAGCAGAGCGTTCAAATAAATGCAAATCGCCAAAGAAGAAGAAACGCCGTGAATGTCGAATTGGAGCGAGTCGCCTTCCAATACGACTGCACGATTGACTATAGCGAACTTCCGTGTGTCTCGATTGGCGCTATGACTGTCGTATGTCAACATTGCTATGCACTGAAGTTTCCTTCCGAAACACCCGGATTGTGCTGCATGAGTGGTAAAGTAAAATTACCGCCTTTGCCTGATCCAACTGAGCCATTACGCTCATTGATTTACGATAATACACCCCAATCACGACAATTTTTGACCAGAGCTAAACAATATAACAGTTGTTTTCAAATGACATCTTTCGGAGCAAAAGTTATTCAGGACAATCGCCCATACAATCCGACATTCAAGGTAAATTCGCTTGATTAAAGTCCAAATTATATTCAGATTAGATTGTCATCTAATTCAACTTTGTCCTTATGATACAGATCCAAGGACAAATTCATCATCGCTATGGTTCGTTATTGCCGACAACGAATCAAGATCACAAATTTCTTCAAATGTATTTCATCGGAAATGTGGACAAGGAAATCGATATGCGCAGTGCAATTCATCAAAACATGGAAAAAGATATCATTAGAATTTTGCAAAACGTATTGCATGAGCACAATGCTTACGTGCGTCAATTCAAAACTGCGTTGGATACGGATTTGCATTCGGACGATCATCAAATTGTCATTTCCGCTGATAGACGTCCATCTGGTGCTCATGCACGTCAATTTAATACACCAACAGTCGATGAAATTGCTATCATATATGTTGGTGATCCAGTTGGGAGTCGTGACATTGTACTGAAGTGACGAAATAACGGTGAATTGCAGCGCGTGTCCGAGATCCATCCGTCATACGATGCACTGCAGTACCCCATAATGTTTTGGCGAGGAGACGATGGATACCACATAAATATCAAAATGTTTAATACTTTAAATGGTTTTTATATTTGTTTTGACAGACTTACGGATTGCAACTGAATATTTCTTTTGTATTTTAGGTGAGGTCTCAAATAAAAAGGTCAGCTCGATGAATTATTACGCATAGCGGCTCATGATTCGTCCGGTTGACAATTATTTGTTGCGACTCCGACGTTTACTGCAACAATACATCGTTGATATGTACGTGAAAATCGAAACAGAACGCCTTACCTTCATTAGATTTAACCAAACAAAACTTCGCTCGGAAGAGTACATCCACTTGCGTGATGCAATATCTTCGGATAGAAATGCAGCCGATATCGGTCGTGTGATGATTCTTCCTGCCACTTACATAGGAAGTCCACGGAACATGCACGAATATGCTCAAGATGCGATTACCTATGTACGGAATTATGGGCGCCCCGATTTATTCATAACGTTCACGTGTAATCCGAAGTGGAAAGAAATCACGCAGTTGCTTCATCCCGGCCAGACATCGAGTGATCGCCACGACATAGTAGCACGAGTTTTCAAGCAGAAACAAACGGTTCTCATTAATTTAATCACAAAGCAGAAGATTTTTGGAGCAGTTAAATGCTGGATGTACTCTGTGGAGTGGCAGAAACGGGGACTACCACATTCACACATGCTTTTGTGGTTAGTCGACAAACTTCGTCCAGACCAAATTGATGAAATAGTTTCTGCTGAGATTCCCGATCCAGAGACTGACCCAGAACTTTTTGAAATCGTCAAGACTCATATGATTCATGGTCCATGCGGTAACCACAATCCATTATCACCGTGTATGTCTGAAAATAAATGTACCAAACGCTATCCACGTCCATTGGTATCAGACACAATCACTGGCAATGATGGATATCCGCTATATCGACGTCGATCGCCAGCGGATAATGGCAAAACATTCTCGATGAATGTCAGAGGAGCAAGTTTGGCCGTCGACAATAGTTGGATTGTGCCGTACAGCCCCTTTTTGTCGAAAGTCTTGAAGACTCATATCAATGTTGAGGTTTGTTGCTCCATCAAATCTATCAAATATGTATGCAAATACGTGAATAAAGGCAGTGATATGGCTGTTTTCGGGATTCAGGCTCCTGATAATCATGATGAGGTGCTTCGCTATCAATTGGGCAGGTATGTGAACTGCAACGAGGCAGTGTGGCGGATTTTTTCATTTCCGATTCATGAGCGCACCCCAACTGTCGTCCATTTGGCAGTTCACTTGGAAAATGGTCAACGTGTATATTTCACGGCAGCCAATGCAGCCCAGAGAGCCGAACTACCACCTGCAACAACATTAACAAATTTTTTCGATACTTGCCGAAGTGACGAGTTCGCACGAACACTTCTTTATTCTGAAATGCCACGATATTTCACATGGAATGCGTCGTCGAAGAAATTTCAGAGGCGGAAACAAGGTGAAACAGTTGTCGGATTCCCTGGTGTTTATGCAAGTGATGCACTTGGTAGAATATACACAGTTCACCCCAAAAACGACGAATGCTTCTATCTGAGAATGGTTTTGCTGTATTTTGTTTGATATTTGATTTGATATTTTGTTGATGGTATTTTGTGTGCGACATATCGAGAAGCCTGCCAACGCATGAAATTGCTTGAAAACGACAATCATTGGGATTTGACACTGGCAGATGCTACTATGACGGCGCCAGCGAATCAACTCCGAACACTCTTTGCAATCATAATTTCGACATGTTTTCCATCGAATCCTAAAGATTTGTGGAATAAATACAAGAATGATATGACCGACGATATTTTGCATCGAATTCGCACTGTGACAGCGGATAATCAACTGGAGATGTCAGATGAAATGCGCAACGAAAGTTTGATTTTGATCGAGGATATGTGTCTGCTCATGAGTGGCAATTTGTTGTGCAAATTGGGAATGCCATCGCCGAATCGTTCAATGCATGACGCATTTAATCGAGAATTGGAGCGAGAAATGGATTTCGATCGAAACGCATTGAGTCAAGCAGTTCAAATAAATGTGCCACTCTTGAATCCAGAACAAAATCAAGTGTATGATGAAATTGTGCAAGCAGTCGATAACGGAAATGGCGGATTTTTCTTCCTTGATGCGCCGGGTGGAACTGGAAAAACATTCCTGATTTCACTGATTTTGGCTACAATTCGATCAAGATGTGAGATTGCTTTGGCACTCGCCTTTTCTGGGATAGCGGCTACGTTGTTAGAAGGCGGTCGAACAGCTCATTCTGCATTGAAATTACCATTGAATATGCAAGTGGATGAAGAACCGAACGAACGAATGTACAATGGCTCACAAACGCGCATTGGAAGCTTTAAATCGCACATTGAAAGATTTACGGAATGACACACGACATTTCGGTGGCGCATTGATTTTGTTGTCAGCCGATTTCCGTCAAACGCTGCCTGTCATTCCAAGATCAACTCCAGCAGATGAATTGAACGCTTGCCTGAAGGCGTCGGCTTTATGGCAATACGTGAAGAAATTGCAGTTGAAAACGAACATGCGAGTTGCTTTACGAAGTGACCAGTCCGCTGAGGAGTTCTCTAGGCAATTGTTGGCGATGGGTAATGGCGTGATTCCAGTCGAATTAGTTACCGGCTTAATTGAATTTCCACAGAATTTTTGCAGCATTACAACTACGCCGGAAGAGCTGATTATGAAGGTTTTTCGGAATATCGCGCAGAATTATGTTGACCATGATTGGCTGAGTGCACAAGCGATTTTGGCTGCGAAAAACAAGGATGTCGATCATTTGAATTTCGTCATTCAAAATGATATCTCCGGTGAGTTGCATTCATACAAATCCGTCGACTCCGTGATGGATGAAAACGAAGTCACGAACTATCCGACAGAATTTTTGAATTCTCTGGATGTCCCGGGCTTGCCGCCACACTTTTTGAAATTGAAAGTCGGCTCAATTATAATTTTGTTGCGTAATCTCAATGCACCAAAACTTTGTAACGGTACGCGTTTGATTGTGAAGACACTCAAATCAAATGTCATTCAAGCGACGGTTTTAAGGGGAAAATTCAAGGGCGAAGATGTTCTCATTCCGCGGATTCCTCTTATTGCGAACGATTTGCCATTCGTATTTAAGAGTCTTCAATTTCCGGTGCGTCTCGCCTTCGCTATGACAATTAATAAGGCGCAAGGACAATCGCTGGATGTTTGTGGAATCAATCTTGAGTTTCCATGTTTTTCACATGGTCAATTGTATGTGGCGTGCTCACGTGTCGGCAAACCTTCCGATTTGTACGTGTACGCGCCAGAGAACAAAACGAAAAACGTTGTGTACCATAAAGCACTTCAGTGAAAAAGCGGAAGGTTGGCTGATAAGTCAATCATTGCGGTTTGATTAAAGCACATCGTTATTCTTTTACTTTAGTTATTTCCATTGTATTTAACACAACTTTTTAATAAAGAATTTAAATTCACTGAGTTATATAAAGCAGCATGTGCATGCTCGGAATTATTTTTTTCGTTGCATTAACGAATTTAAGCGGAACGAAGTTCGCCGGGTCAGCTAGTATCATTCATATATTCTGTATATGTATATCCATAATAAGCGCATATTAAAAACAAGTAAGAGTGTTAAATTCGGCTGTGCCGAATTAATTTTTAATTTTTAACATTTAATTTTTAATTTCTAATTTTTAATTTAAAATTTAAAATTTTTAATTTTTAATTTTTAATTTTTATTTTTCATTTTTAATTTTTAATTTTTAATTTTTTTATTTTTAATTTTTAATTTTTAATTTTTAATTTTTAATTTTTAATTTTTAATTTTTAATTTTTAATTTTTAATTTTTAATTTTTAATTTTTAATTTTTAATTTTTAATTTTTAATTTTTAATTTTTAATTTTTAATTTTTAATTTTTAATTTTTAATTTTTAATTTTTAATTTTTAATTTTTAATTTTTAATTTTTAATTTTTAATTTTTAATTTTTAATTTTTAATTTTTAATTTTTAATTTTTAATTTTTAATTTTTAATTTTTAATTTTTAATTTTTAATTTTAAATTTTCAATTTGTAATTTTTAATTTTTAATTCTTAATTTTAATTTTTAACTTTTAATTTTTAATTTTTAGATTTTAATTTTTAGTTTTTAATTTTTAATTTTTAATTTTTAATTTTTAATTTTTAATTTTTAATTTTTAATTTTTAATTTTTAATTTTTAATTTTTAATTTTTAATTTTTAATTTTTAATTTTTAATTTTTAATTTTTAATTTTTAATTTTTAATTTTTAATTTTTAATTTTAAATTTTTAATTTTTAATTTTTAATTTTTAATTTTTAATTTTTAATTTTTAATTTTTAATTTTTAATTTTTAATTTTTAATTTTTAATTTTTAATTTTTAATGTTTAATTTTTCATTTTTCATTTTTCATTTTTAATTTTTAATTTTTAATTTTTAATTTCCAATTTTTAATTTTCAATTTTTAATTTTTAAATTTTAATTTTTAATTTTTAATTTTTAATTTTTAATTTTTAATTTCTAATTTTTAATTTTTAATTTTTAATTTTTAATTTTGAATTTTTTATTTTTAATTTTTAATTTTTAATTTTTAATTTTTTATTTTTAATTTTTAATTTTTAATTTTTAATTTTAAATTTTTAAGTTTTAATTTTTAATTTTTAATTTTTAATTTTTAATTTTTAATTTTTAATTTTTAATTTCTAATTTATAATTTTTAATTTTTAATTTTTAATTTTTCGTTATTCATTATTCATTTTTCATCTTTCATTACTCATTTTTCAATCTTAATTTTTCATGTTCCATTTTTCAATTTTCATTTTACACTTCCCATATTCCATTTTTCATATTTCAGTTTGCATTTTCCATTTTCATTTTTCAATTTTTCATCTTTCATTTTTAATTTTCGTTATTCATTTCCCACTTTCCATTTTTAATTTTTCAATTTTCATTTTCCATTTTTCATTTTTCATGTTTAATTTTTCAATTTCCATTTGCCATTTTTTATTTTTCAATTTTTATTTTCCATTTTTCATTTTTAAATTTTCATTTTCCATTTTTAATATTTAATTTTTCAATTTTCATTTCCATTTTTCATTTTTCAATTTTCATTTTCCATTTTTAATTTTTCAGTTTTCGTTTCCCATTTTCCATTTTTCATTTTCCGTTTTTCATTTTTCAATTTTCATTGTCCATTTTTCATTTTCCATTTTTCAATTTTCATTTTCCATTTCCCATTTTTTGTTTTTCCATTTCCATTTTCCATTTTGCGTTTTCCATTTTTCATTTTTTAATATTCATTTTTCAATTTTAATTTTCAATTTTCATGTTCCATTTTTCATTTTTAATTTTTCAATTTTCGATTTCCATTTTCTATTAGTCATTTTTCATTCTTCAATTTTCATTTTCCATTTTTCATTTTTCAATTTTCATTTTCCATTTTTCATTTTCCATTTCTATTTTCCCTTTTTCAATTTTCATTTTCCATTTTCCATTTTTTATATTTAAGTTTTCGTTTCCATTTTCCAATTTCCATTTTTCATTTTTCAATTTTCATTTTCCATTTTTAAATTTACATTTTTCATTTTTCAATTTTCATTTTCCTTTTTTCAATTTCATTTTCCATTTTTCATTTTCCATTTTCCATCTTCCATTCTCCATTTTTCATATTCTAATTTACAGTTTTCATTTTCCATTTTTCATTTTCCATTCTCCATTCTCAATTTTCTATTTTCCATTTTTCAATTTCGTTTTTTCATTTTCCATTTTCCATTTTCTATTCTCTATTTTTCATTTTCTATTTTACATTTTCCGTTTTTCATTTTCCATTTTTCATTTTTATTTTTCATTCGTCATTTTCCATTTTCATTTTCCATTGGAAAATTTCCATTTGTCGTTTTCACTTTCTCTTTCATTGGCGATTTTTTTTATTATAACGTGATAACGATAAAAAAATATGTGGCAATACTACTAACATGAGTTATGTTCCGTGTTCTTGGTATTGTTAATATATATGCATATTATTTTTGTGGCATTTTTTTAATGTTGTTGTACAATTATTATGTTCAACCACTAAACTGTTACAACAAACACACTGGGTTTTATGTTTTTTTTAGAGATACCTACATATTTTTGCTGGTATCTAATCACAATGATGCCCGATGAAGCCCATTTTCAATACCAACCTGCTGGGAATTATGGCAAATCATATTTTTGTATTTTTTTTGTTGTGATTTCAACAGACAGACGGACAGACGGACATCGCTATATCGACGCGAGCTGTGATAAGGATCAAGAATATATACACTTTATGGGGTCGGAAATTAGTTTTTCGATGCGTTACAAATGGAATGACAAACCTATATATACCCTCTGCCACTGACGTGTGGAGGGTATAATAATATAAATATAAATAAATTTAATTTATACAAAATACTGCAATTTTTAGGGCTGCAAAAAATACTATGAATTTAAGGGTTCTACTTTTAGTACATACTTGCATTCAAAAGTAGTAGTGAAACCATAAAATATCAACCCTGTAAAAAATGGTGTTTTAAAAAATGTTTTTTGTCAAATATCAGAAAAAGCTAAAAAAAAAACTCGAAAAGTTTTCGAAAAAATTTTAATATTTATTTATAATACATTTTTCAAATTTATTATTTAATGTTTGGCGCAGGCAAACGCTATTCTCGGACTACCGAAAATTTTATGCACGAGATATTCACATTAGGAATAATCGCGGAGCTCAGCTCAATCGAAGTGCAATGATCAAACCTCGCCCTGGGAAACATGTGTTCATGCTTTTCTTTGCACAAACGCCATTCCCAACTACCAAAAATTGTAGGCACGAGCTATCCACATCAGGAATAATCGAGGAGCTCAACTCAATCAAAGTTCAATGATCAAGCCTCGCCCTGGGAAATATGTATCATGCTTTTCTTAACACAAACCGAACTTCTTATGGCATATTAAAAATAAACTAATTGAGAAGTACAATTCATCATTATGCTGTATTATAATACTATTTTCTTATTTTACTGCTAGCTAGTAAAAAAAGTGATCTTATCATTGTGAACGAAATAGAATTGAAATTGTGTGCAGATTTGTTTAACTTAAAAAACCTGTTTCTTCAGATAGTGAATAAAATCCCAGTAAGCATTTTATGCAATAAATGATCGTGTTTTTTTGACTCCTCTGCGTTATTAAAACAGTCATTAATGCGCTCTTTTGCTGATCACAAAATATTCTTTTGTCGGGAGAAAATATTACCGTACCCCCGACTCTTCTTGAGAGCCTTTTTATCCGATTTTTTGATCAGTTTCGACTTATTTTTGAGTCGTATTTAATATCATTTTTCTATAAATCACTTTTTATGCGTAAGCAAAAATAATTTTTTAGCCTTTTTCTAATACCGCATGTGATTAATCAGTTTTTAATCATAAAAAGTGCTCGAAGAAGACACTGTAAGGTGATTTTTGTTAAAACAATCTTCGAAATGATGACTGGGATATCGTATATTTTTGTTTATACACATACATATCCATAGCGGCACCAGTAAGACGAACTCTAATCGGCTTCTTATATGTGTACAGCCAAACGAAAACGAAAATTCTCACCAAAGAGTAAAAGTAAGCAACAATGTCATTTAGTCTTATGAAAGCTTTTGAACAAAGCGGATGTATGTCGCAGTTTTGTGAAATCTTACATTGTTTCTTAATAGGTACAGGTGGTGTCAGGAGAATTTTTCAAAAATCTTTACGCTAATGAAAAAAATCCTTTTTTCCCTACATCCACTTTTTTCTCCTTACACTACTTTTTTAAATGTTTCAAAAAATAAAATTTTATTTTTAATTTGTAAATTTTCAATTGCAATAATGCAAAAATTACATAAAAACGAAGAAAAATAACATAAAAAATAAGATAACATATCATAAGAATTACATAAAAACAGCATAAAAACCAACAGATATTATAAAAAAAATATTTTTACAATTCCGTATAATTTATCTTTTATATGGCTAGATGTGCATTTAAAATTTACACAATTAATTAAAATGGCTCGCAAATGGGATCTTATAACGCAAACAGAATTTTGGTTCTTGGTTTTAAAAGATATTTTTTTAAGACATTGGTTATTAGCATGTATACTTAGATCTGATATATCGCAATTTAATATTTTTTCACAAGCCTTGCATTTGCATTTAAAGTAGTCATCTTTGACCTGTTCCATCCCATTAGCTTCTCGTCTCTCAACTAACTTGAGTAAAACCTTTGTTTTCTGTATTTCTCTGATGTGTTTTCAGCATCATCGAAACACGAATCCGACATTTTTCTAAAATCAATTATGTTTAAATTTATAATATCATAATGTTCTTTTTATTTACAAACTTTCTTAATAAAATCGAAGAGATCTACAAAGATGGCGTACTTATGTATAAAAAAATGCATAAAACAAGTAAACTGCACAAAAATGTTTTTTACTTGTCAGTGTTATTAAAGAAGCCACATATTTACTTCCTCCATATTATAGAGTTATTAGCAGACTTAAAAATGGTATATATTTTTAGTTTTAAAGTTTAAAATTGAAAATAATATAATATTAGGTTGTTTAAAAAAAAAATTTGCAAAAATCCCTACAATTCGACAAAAGTAAGAAATCTTTTGCATGAAACACATAGACGCAAATTAATTTATTGATGCGTTACAAACGGAATGACAAACTGATGTAATCCGATCTGAAAAATAAAACTGATTAACGCTAGTACTTTTAAAATATAAGACATGGACAAGTATTCCGAAAAAGATCCGAAATTAAAAAATATATTTTGTTTACTATCTTTTATTCACTGAAAATTCAGAGTATTTGTAATAATTTACTAACAAGTTGATCAAATTGTTTACATTTTCATATATTTTATATACACTTGTTAGAAATAGTGCAAGAAAACCTAGGTGGAGGGTATCAAAGATTCGGTATAGCCGAATTTAACACTCTTTCTTGTTTAAATATTTTGTTTACATTTATTATCAATACTCAAACCGAGGTGGAGGGTATAAAACATTAGACGCAGCCGAATTTAACACTCTTACTTGTTTATTTTATTCTTGTGTAATTTGATTTAAATAAAATAAGCGTGTCTCATAAAATTTTGTTTAATTGTTTTTTAAAAAAATGTTTATATTTTGTTTAAAGAATGATATAGTGATATACAATAAAAAAATTTTAAAAACGTTTAATTTTGTTGGAATACAGTTTAGTTCATATAGTACAATTTTACATTTTTGTTTCTTATTATCTTTACGATATCATATTAGTACATTTGATGTATTTATGTATATTATTGTATGCATTTATTTTTTTTTTTTTTAGGTTAAAATTCTTTATTATATTTTTTCAATGAATTTTTGCGCATAATTTTTTCTTTATCTCTAATTCTTATAGTTATGTTTACATCATCTATATTAGTAATTTTGTATGGACCTGTGTAAGGTGGTTCATATTTTTTTCTATTTTCCACTTTTACTAATACAAGGTCTCCTATTTTTAATTTTATATTGTTTTTCTTACTGAAAGAATCTAATCTGCATTTATGCTTAACTCCTATTATTATTTCTCTAGCGTATTCTAATGATTTTCCTAATCTAAGTTTCAATTCTTTAGTTATCCATATTGTATATTCTATCATTGCGTACAAAATCTTCAACTGGTAAATTTTGTAGTTTTCCAAAAATTTATTCGAAGGGAGAATACTCCGTATCAACATGTAGTGTTATGTTATATGCAAATGCGTAGTATGAAATCCATTCGTGCCAATTGTCCTCATCAACGAAAGACAAAAAGTATTCATCCAAAACTCTATGTTTCCGTTCGACGGTACCTAAGGTCCTGTGATGGTATGGTGTTGAGAATTTGTGTTCAATTTTCAATAAACTGCATACTTCCCTTAATAGTTCGTTTGTGAATTCCGTACCTCTGTCAGATTTTACCTCTGTCATATTTCGGCAATTCACACTGCATTGTCAGTATGTATCTGTAAAAACCTGATGGACGTAGTGGTCAAACTGTGTCAATGACTATAGTTTCAAAACTATTCCTAGGTGTGTCTGTTACATTCAAAGGTTCCTTTGTGTGCTGTGAGAACTTGTTCTTATTCAATTTTGTTGTACTGTTCTTAATTTTACTGTGTAAGTTTTTTTCAAATTCAATCATTATAGCTTTGAAATTTGCTGCAGAAATGTCAGTGGAAATTTTTTTTGAATTTTGTTTTTTTTCATTGAAATTTAAAATTTTGAAGTGACTTTTTCAAATTCAATCACTATAGCTTTGAAATTTGCTGGCAGAAGTTCCATTGGAATGTTTTATTTTTTTGGTTTGAATTTTTGTTTTACTTCATTGAGAGCTGAATTTTTGAAGTGACTAGTTGGTGTGAAAGAGGGAAAACAGAAACAGATTTAAATTGAAATTAAAAAATTTTTTTTTTGTTGAAATAGTCAAAGAGAAAAAGAAAAAAAGGAAAGATTCAATAATTAAATAATAATAATAATTGGAAATATATAGTATTACGTGGGCTAAATTCTGTTTGTGTTTGGTGAAATATTCGAAGAACTGAAGGAGGTAATACGTTAATAAATTTTAACAAATTTCTTAAATTATATCCATTATATTGATTTCCAGCTTTAAAAATTTCTTTTGGCTGCACTGATTCATATATATGATATCCGACTATTATTTCGTGAGGAATTAAATTTTTTTTTTGGCGAAAAAAAACATAAATAAATATTAAGGAAACCACGAAAAACTTGCAGAATCATTTTTGGCCAGCGTTTGTACGACACAAATTTTTTTCTTCAAACTGAAACCAATCGAAGTGTTACTCATTTTTGATTTAATTAATTTATGTATTTTTTTCAGCGTCTTTTAAAAATTAATTTTAAACGTAATTTCATATACATTTTTTCAATTTAATTAATTTTTGGTTGTTTAGTTAATATTTTTTTAATATGTGTTAAATTCGTACACTTACAAAATATACATACCGACACATACAAACACAAACACATCTAACACATTCACACATAAACTCATACATACACTTATCTTAACATGAAACATAAATACATATATACAACAACAAACATATGACAAGAAAACATTACACTTAATTGATCCTAAATATTTAAATACACGATATTGAGTGATATATATTTTTTTTTCTAAATAATTAACCCAAAACACCCTTGGAGCTCAGGCCTGCAGTCGCCGTGGGAATTAAAGAAAATTTAAGAGAAATGGTGAGTCTATTTTAAAATTATTATTTGTAAAAGTGTATATAACATAAAACAATATCGTTGTGATGTTTTTTTAATTTCTGTTAATTTATTTTATTAACAGACAAAAATTAATTAAAATTTAATACAAAATTAAAATAAAAAAAAAATTTTATTAACATATAAATACACAATTTCAAACATATACACATAAATTTTACACAATATTTCCTATGCTAGTATTTTTTTTTATCCTTTCATAAAAAAATTTAAATTTTATTAATCATTTTTTTTTTTTTGGTGACATTTAATTTTCAAATTTTTAATACGTCTATAATACATAAAAAATTAATTTTCGTTAAAAATCTGTTTTAATAAATTAATTATTAATATGAATTATTAATTAATTTTCTAATTATTTCACGAAACATGTAGATACTTGCGGTTAGGGTCAGTAATGTGCTGTTCGGTAGAAACAAATAAATTAAACGAATAGCATAGGTCATGGTCGGGTAAAGAATAAAGGGGTTTACTAACATCTTAACCTCTTCTCTAGCTTCACATTAAATTCATTTTCATTTTCTTTCTTATATTTCATTCTTTAAGTTTTCTCTTGGTCAGTTTTCGAGTTTTCTTATTTAGCTACCTTTTTTCATTGTTTTCGACTCACAGTCTACCTCGAAGGAGACAAGAACACCACCCCATTTTCCCTGAGCACGGTCGGTAAAAGGTATCATGGTTTCCTAAAAGGTAGGGCCTTTGGTTGTAGGAGTCGTCACATAAAATGGCGCCCAACGTGGAGCCCTGAACTTGCGTTTTATTTGTTAAGTATACTTGAGACGAAAAATTTAATCTTTGTTTTCTTGCTGTTGCTTTAAAAAATTATTTAATATTTCGATTACTCTTAAAACTTTTCTGACACATTCTTTCTCATTTACTGTTATTTCATTAAATTTAGTTTACAATTTGTATTTTAGAATTTTAATCCTTTTTAATTCTAAACTAATTGTCTTTACAAAATTTATATATTTCATTCTTTTAATGTCAAGTATTTTCATGTTGGATTTTGAGTCTTGGATATATTCGAGACTCTACCTTTGAGATCTGTCATATTTTTTATTTTTTTTTTGGTGTTTCTTAAAAAATTTTATGTTCGATATTGCCTATGATTGAGATTTTTATATCTGACTATATATATCGATTGCTTACTCTCATAGAAAAGTCGGATAATTTTTATTTTTATAATTTCGTTTTAAATTTAACATTTGAAATTTTTACATTTAATATATTATGTTTAAATGGCAAACACATGTTAATTTTTAACAATTTCTTACTGTTCTATATATATATATATATATATATATATATATATATATATTGTTTTTTATACCCTCCACTCCAGTGTGCAGAGGGTATATATAAGTTTTTCATTCCGTTTGTAATAATTAGAAAAAAAAATTTCGGACCCCATAAAATGTATATATTTGTGATCCTTATAACAACCGGAGTTGATATAGCGATGTCCGTCTGTCCGTCTTTGTGGAAATCAGGATGACGGCATCAATCGGGCAGCGAGGGTACTCGTTGACATAAAAAATGATTCACTAACATCCTGAAAAGTTTGCTATTTAAAATCGTCCAAATCGGTCGATTAGGGCCCGAGATTTGAATGAAGAACTAAAAAAGTCTTGAAAAAATATAATTTTCTATGTTGTTCTTGTCACGATCACGCCCTCAATAGGATAGCTAGGGTGATCATTTTTAGTAGGAGTGATTCACTAAATTCATGGGAATATTCCTATTTCAAAAGTCATTAAAATCGGTGGAGCAGGTCCAGGGAAATCTCTGAAAAAGTAAAAAAAAAAAATTAAAAACATGATATTTCTATATTGTTCTTGTTATTATTCTAAATGTTGCATTGTTGTCATAGCTGGATTTGTTGTTTTTGTGGTCGTTGTGGTAATAATATAATAAACACAAACCATTTGTACATTTTTTTTTATCAACTCTGGTAGAAAAATTTAAAAGTTTCCATTGTTTTGGCATCACTAAAAAAATTTGTTAGATCATTTCTGTCATTGCCACGAGCCTGCCTGCAAAATTTCAGATCGATTGGGTAACGGTAAAGTGGTTAAAATCGATCCAAAATTTTTTCGACAAGCAGACACTACGAGTTAATATAAAGGGAGTAAAAATTCACCAACATCTAAATCAAATAATGCTAAAATACCTAGTTGATAATAAAAAAAAAACAATTGGGAAATTCACAATGGGTAATGTATCGTTGTATCTGTTGTATCGTGTATCACTTTACAATAGTGTAAAATTGTTGTTGGTAATTTTCACTGAAAAATCTGATACACGATCCAACTTCATTTCCTATGTTTAGTAAATGTTGTATATTGTATCATAATATATCAGTTCCAAGTGAATGCCAGTTTTTATGAAAAAGAAAAAACAAATACATAGAATTTTATCAGCATAAATAATTATAAAATAAAATATGGGAAGTAATGCAAATAACGCAAATACATCGATAAGTTTATTGATATAAAAATTAATGTTTATATTTTTAGTATGTATTTTCTCTTTCAGTACCAACCAAAACATTTAACATTTTTTTTTCATTATAAATTAAAGAGCAAGAGGTACGAAACTAAAAATCCAGGGTATATATCACGACCAAAAAGCAAACACTGACAAGTGTTTTCTCTTATACAAAATAGCAGAAGCGACGAAGCGATCTTTCCTCGTTGGATCGAAAATTACTAAAGAAAGCGTTTTACAATATGAAAATACAACTGGGTGTTGACAACAAATGATTGTATTGTGTATTTCAATACAACATACAATTTACAACACCTGTTGTGAATTGCCCAAATGTAAATTTAGCAAAAAAAATTTATGTATTAATTTATTTAAAGAGAAAAACACAAAAATAACGTTTGATGTTGTATTTTTTGTGTGTAATATTTACATATACATACATACACATATTAAATAATACAAATAATATACATATATTATATATATGTATGTATGTATGTATATTCATAGTAACTGCATGTTGGAAATAAATCGGTATATTATTTTATTTACATAAAATTCTGCAATATTTTGTTGTGGGGAAAATACATTTATTTTGCATTAACAGAGTGTCATCCATTTTGCTTAGCGTGACTATGCCACAGTAGATGGCGCCACAATTTTTGTTCTAATTAGCTTTGCAATAGTTATTTCTATTTTAACATGAATGTCAATATTTTCAACTAGATATCATACAGAACAATGTTAAGAGTATACACGGGCTGGTCTTTTATTTCATACGTTTTTTCATTATTCTTTTACAATTATGAACATAAGTTTAGCATGTTAACTTTTTGTTGTCTTTACAAACTAGAGTTACCGAGTTCGTCAATGAGTTTTTTGCTTTCAAAACAGTTCTACATAGTTATATAGAACTATTATTCTGCTTTACCTACAAAATATCTGATTACGATTACATCTAATTTCTAAAAATTGTTTATAATTAATAAAGCATTATTATTCACATAAATACAAAATTGCACTTTTTAAATTTTCCATTAAAATTTAAGAAAATATCAATTCTAATAAAATCTGAAATTAAAATTTCCAATTATATATTAGAAAATATTATTTGAATTTCAGAAAATCATATCAAAACGTCGGAAATAATAATTTTAAATT